>OX638403.1:31040989-31640989 GCA_951813805.1 Limnephilus auricula | reverse complement strand
GTCAAATTTCATCAATCCCTACCACAGGCACTCTCCTGTATAACGCAGACCTGCGAAAAATCACGGGGAAATATAATACCAATTTTAAAAATGACAATATTTCAGTTCATTGAATCAGATTTCACATAAGAATAACGCACACTACAGACAACATAAACTAGTTTGTTTGATTATTAATTTGTGTTATTTCAAAATAATTAATTTAAAATAATATTTATATGTAGTATACTAGCTTCTGCCCGCGACATCGTCTGTGTAGGATTAGTGCTTCGAGTAATCTATTTTCTTTTCCTAGGTCCCATCTACGTTTATATAAAAATTCTTAACCTGTTTATTTAAAATATCTATAATTCTTGATTCGATTCTTAAGTATTAAGCGAGTACTTCAAATAAATTTACTAATTTAAATATTTTCTAAAATAGAATTTTTATTTAACAATCGAACTTTTTTTGAACTGTCATTCTCAAAATTTGACATTTTCTAAACAATAATTATTATTTTCAATATATTGAAAATAAATAGCTAGCTTTATTAATTATAGCCTGTATGTTATATGTTATTCTGATGTATGAGCTATATTATTGTAAAGTTTCATTAAAATCCATTCAGTAAATTTTGCGTGAAAGAGTAACAAACACACACAATTGAAATGGCTTTAGCCATGTTTGGTGACCAGATATAAATATCCAGGAACTACCCACATTCCTCTTCCCAATGTCCTTCCCCTATCCACTACCTTAAGCCTCACGAGACACACCTATTGGAATTTTTTAGGTACCACCTTATGCAAATATAATTTGATACCATGTGTTGCATCATCAGCTAAGACAGAATAAACATAAAAAAGTTATTAAAACCTGTTTATTGGTATGTGTTTCAATGGTACGATTGACTTTTATTTTAAATGTACCTAATAACGTGTTGAATTTTTGTAATAAACTTCTTATGTTATAAACTGGGTATGCTCTCAACACAGTATTTCCTAGTGAGACCGCCTCAGTACATTACCAAAGTAATGTAATAAATAAAGTTTTTTTTTAAGTTGTTGAAACAAAGACATCAACTTGCCAGAAAGATGTAGATAGCTAAGGAAGACGATTTCTAGGGAGGCGTTCATCGAGGAATGAATCTAGTTCGACTGATAAATTTAATAAAATGTAAAAATTAATAAAATTATATATAATAAATTTAATAAAATTTAATTATATATAATAAATTTAATAAAATTTAACAAAACAAACAACCGCAGAATCACAGAAAAAAACGGTTATATCACTTTACTTGACATTGAGAGACATTTTTGAGTCTTTCAAAAGAAAGGTGTTTCCTTACTGTCAACAAACTTTAGAAATTAAAGAAGCAAAAAAATTCTTGTGAATACAACAGAGAACTTACCGCCCAAAGAAGTGAAGAAAGCTATTGACACTACTCTTCAAATTTTATACCAAAATTGTTGAAGGGAGTGTATATTTCGTCAGTTCATGAGAATCATTTTCAGAGGTTCAGCGATACTAAAATTTAAAATATCGGAAAATGTGAAAAGATGCCCAGAGGTGACGGATTTGAAAATTCGTCGAATATTCAACATTTGGCTACTACACAAAAAAAGAGAATGCATCACCAAGTTAATACTAATCTCTTTCTAATCGATAATTTTTCATACTTTATTTACACATGTTTTATTTCCAATTATAGAGATTTATTCTTTCTTCTTATTGATTTATTATTCTTGATTAATACAACTTGTTTTTTCATGTTTATTTTCTGGCTATTTTCCTGTACCTTTTATCTTTTTAAATGTTCTAATTATTACCCGTCTCAGAACAGACAACGTCTAGTAAGGGGGGTAACTTACTTGTTATAAAATACTATATAACCTTAATAAACGCCCGGGTTGCCGGCAATGAAATTCAATATGCAAGGTGTCCGGGGGTAAAGTGCAGTAACTTCGGAAGATGATTCTATATGATAGTATTAGTAAAAAAATATGAGTGCGTCTAACCTTTATGCGCAGTTGAAGCAAAACTTCCTTGACTGTTGTGGCAGGTATTACTAAAACGGTACAATTACTGCCATCTGTGTTTGTTATTATTTTTAAAGGGTTCTCGTCTTCGCTAGAATATTTTTATTATTTTCCGTGACATGAGTGTCTACAGGTGAATGATACACAGCTCCACCACCAGCTGTTGAGTTTGGTCGCTTGTATTGGGAAATGCAATAAAAATTATGAATATAGATTCGCTCTTGATTTTCATCCAAGTTTCGGAAAATAATAACAATATTCTAGCGAAGGCGAGAACCCTTTAAAAATAAAACAAACACAGGTGGCAATATTTTTACCGATATCCGAACGTCATTTCCGTTTGAAAACATCTGAAATACTCGTCGTATCGAACCTAAAGAAGTTTTACTTTAAAAAAAGTAATAAACTTATTCGAAATTCTAACGTTTTAAGGAAGTTTCAAGTAAAAAGATTGCATTTTTGTATGGAAAAAAAATCTTTTAAGAATTTTTTTTATTTAATTCTACCATTGTGAAGATTAACCCCCCCGATGTTAATTCTCTTCGCCCCCCGGACACCCTGTATAAGTAACCAATTAATATTAAACAACCTAGCTTTTAGTTGACTCCTTGTTAAGTTTTGTTTCACTGTGTATATCCTGAACCTACGTATTTAATTACAAATTAATACGTGAAACTTTCGGGTGAACTCCATTGCGTTCTAATATTTATACTGAAAAATATAAAACTACCCTTCTGATTTATGGGTCTGTCAAAAGTTCTCCAAAAATATTATTTATTACGTTCATTTTGCAGTATTTCCTCCCATCGTGAAAGTTTATAAAAGTGAAGTCAACATACTAAAAGCCATGTTTTTTGTTTTGTTTTGGGCTCAAAATATTTCATTTTTTGTTTCAGGGGAAGATGATTTCTGGAAGGCATCATTCGGAATCAAAACTTTACTTCAAATGGAACCAGATGTAGATAGCCATATTCTTTGTAATAGTATTGATCCTTTAACATTTCCTATTGCCCCACAATAAACCCCGATGAGGATTGCTCCGATGGGATCAACGAATATTAACGTGAAATTACTATTTTAGAATAATCTTTACTACGAATCGGTTTACATTACGAATACTACAAAATATGCTTTGGATAAATTTATGCTTTTTATAACGTTTCGCTTGAATAGAATAAAAATAAAGTTAGTAATTTCTTCTAAAAAAATATAACTTTATATTATGGTTAAAATTATCGGTGACAGTTTCCATAGATCAAACCTTTTCTTTCTTATAAAAAGTTCGCAAAATAAATAAATGCCACAATTGTGCTAAAATCTAGCGTTTCTTGACTCCCTTTGCCAAGCGATTTTTACGCCTCTTACCTAAAATAGTTGTGATAAAAACCATATTAAGAATATACACATGTTTGTTTTTCGAATTCCTCTTTTGGTTTCACAAAAAAAAACTTCATAAAATAACCAATCCGGAAGACTTTTCCTTAACCTTTCCTTAAGATTTAGGAGAGCTAAATACTTCCCCAAGAATGTGCGTGACATTGCGATGAGATTTTCGACGGAATTTAGTGTTCATAAATAATCGCAATAAAACGAGAAGAGCCTCGCTGTAATTATTTGAGAAATTCGTTTACTCGGAGTTAGTACGAGCAGTATAAATAATATTATTGCGGATTTCACTTTGGTTATTTTATTATGAGTTAGAGATTGAAACATTCTTCAGATATGTTATTTTCGATTGCCTGTGAATTGGCCAAATATAGGTTGAGATTGTACGTGGGTTTCTACTTATTATATAAATATTTAATACATATATAAATTTGTGGCGAAAAAAATGAAGGCATACGTGGTGCTAGGCAAATATGTGTGACTTATCTTTATTTGATTTGTATTATATATCAATATTTTAAATGAAAGTCGTCGTATGATTTTCGAGGGCAACTGACCCATTGACCTAATGAAGCAGCCGCCTCTGTTTGAGATTAATATAAAAAAGCTGACATTTATCGACATAATTGTGATATTGTATTTTGTCAGAGTTTTTCTGATGTATTCAATAAAAACGAAATGATCGTCAACGGTATCACAGCGCGAACAAGGTCCAAGTACCGGGCTTGTCAAATATTTCTACTGCAGATGACATTTGAATTCGCGGTCTATACTGCTTCTAAAGTGTTGATAAATACAAATATTGACGAATAAACTTCCGTATGACCGATTTAGGAATTTTATTTTCATCAATCAGTTTACCCGGCGAAAATATTTGCAGCACTAGGTTATTCGCATTTAACAACTGATTTTGACATCACTTGGATTTTTTTAACATCAGAAATGTACTTTTGTATTTTGGTCGCATTCTGTACCGTAAAATATAATAAAAATTTTAAAGATTTTTCTGAACCAATTTTTTATAAAAAAATTTCTGAACCAACTGTTTCACAAAAAAATCATTATAAAACTTTTAAATGTGGAAGACAAAAAACACACATTTTGAAAAAATACTCAACTTTAAAATTTTTTGATTTTTTAAACATTTTTATATCTGGTGACACAATAACAGTATTTTATAAAAAAATCTCATTTTTATTTGTTGTTTTAACGTTTGGGTAAAAAACGTAATTAACATTGTTTTAATTAAATTAAACAAATTACTTTGTGGAAACCACTATAATCACATATTATAATATCTAAAAAATAATGCAAAGATTGAAGAAACATTGTTTTATTATAAATTATATTGCTACATCACAAAGTTTTGAACAAAAAGGTTAAACACATTTTTATAAACATTGCTGGGGAAAATGTACATATTTATGTCTTCCTCTTCCTCTGTCAACTATTTTATTTTATTAATAATGTGCAGATGTAACATTAACATAAAGATGTTTCATTAACATTAAAAAAATAATACCGACAGTCTGATAACGGTGTGCAACACAACATTATAAAATAATAAAATTAACAACATCAATAAAATAAGAGACGATAATGTTTGGGTCAAGTGAAGCAATTGAAAACAAGAGATTCGAGAAATTTAGTAAAGTTCTGAGGGCTGTCGCTAAATATGTCCAGAATCTTGCCACTACAGTGGATATTATATGGTCGATACATTCGAACGAGCTGAGAGAAGGTTAAGTTTATTCTTTGGAAAGTAATATAGAAAGTTTCGGGGTTTCTTAGTAGATAACTACGGGTCGAAGAGGGATCTTTTCTACCTTGTGAGCAGGTTGCCTATTACTACTCCGGGGCTTTTACCATAGTACAAAAACTTTAACTTATTCCGCAAAAAATCCGATTAAAAGTGAGTGAATCGAAATAACACTGGCAGCCATTATTTTCATATAATGTTGTTAGGTCCTTCCCGTGTCAATAACCCATATCTAAAGCTTCTATTGAAAATTTTTTAATGCTTTTTATTGCAAGAGGGAGGTTATTAAATAATTGAATAGAAACATATTTAAATTGTCAATAAGTCCAAAAGTCGTTTTAGTTGTAGGTTGGTGGAATGTATGTTGTAATGAGGATCTTGTGAAGCAGTCCGAGTTTTTATGTGAAAATTTATCCTATTTTTTTAATGCGTAAATTAGAATATCTTTTGAATATAATTGTTTCGTAGACATTAAATTTAGGACTTGTTTTATAGTGGATTCGCATGAGCTTTATTTCCCATCCGATAAAATACCATATTGTAGATGAGTTTGGGCTAATGGATATTAAGTTTTAATTATTTGTTCTTTATCTGAAATGTTTCTTATTGTTTTGAAAAAAATTGTATCCCGCAACACCGAAATATTTCTTTGTTCAGGTATATTCTTTTTTTATGCGTGTTTTCAATATATTTTTACTAAAATCTCCTCAGCATAATTAGACTTCTTACTATCTGAAAACGAGGCCGTCCTATAATTCAAATTCCAAACTCCAATAAATAAAACGTACAATATAAACATTTTGCCTACAGTATTACCTCGTTTTCCTGAGCAGAACGAGTTCATCGTCTTCATTACCATCGGCAAAACTTTTATTGGAGCGAAGTTATTTGCAAGGTAAAAGTTACCCTCTTCACTTCGAGCACTGGAAAAGAATGTACATAATTCAACTAATTCAAACAACCGTTTAACTTTGATGGAACATTTTATTGTCTGAGTTTTTCTGCGAAAGTTTAAAGGGGTGTTATTATTTTCGAAGTTTGTGTAAGTTTGAGAAAGCGATGTGAATTAATAGTTGTCTAAGAAGTTACGACTGTAAAAATGGCGCTTAATTTTCCTTTTACTATTTCCATTTTTGTGTATTTTATGTAAATCAGAAAAGTTCAAACCAGGAAATGATGACGTTATTTTGTGTGTTTTATGTAAATCAGTAAAGTTCAAACATGGAAATGATGACGTTATTTTGTGTGTTTTATGTAAATCAGAAAAGTTCAAACTTGGAAATGATGACGTTATTTTGTGTGTTTTATGTAAATCAGAAAAGTTCAAACTTGGAAATGATGACGTTATTTTGTGTGTTTTATGTAAGTCAGAAAAGTTCAAACTAGGAAATGATGACGTTATTTTTTTTGTATTTTATGTAAATCAGAAAAGTTCAAACTAGGAAATGAAGACATTATTTTGTGTATATTGTATATTGAATACAGTTTATTAAGGGACGTTGGTACTTGACTTATTTAACCAGTGATTCCTGACATTATTTGGAGTAAGAAATGTGAACGAAGTTTTGGTCTACGGTCTGATGGTTTTTTGTTTGTTTTCAACATAAACATTTTAAAAAATCATCTTAAAAGTAAGTATAGGACAGGTAAAGTCGGGGTAGGGGGTTGGGCGGTTACCAGTGATAACATGTGGAAGTTTTCTTTTTGATTTTCTGAATTTTTTTAAAATTAAAAAAACCAAAGAATACACCGAAGACCAAAACTTCATGTACATTTTTTATTCCAAATAATGTCAGGATTAATGAAGTAAGACTAGTACCTACGTTCCTTAACACTCTGTTTACTTTATTGCATGTCTGAATTACGATTCACACAACCAATTTTGAAAATGACACTTAAATTCAAAGCAAATTTCAGTTCATTGAACCAGATTATGCGATGGAGATTTCACGCATGAATAACGCACACCACAGAAAACAAAAATTGGTATGTTCGATGAAGACTTTAAAATTTAGAAACATGGGACAATACCGCGACTCTAAATTTATTTGTTTTAAGTATTGTGAAAAGAATAAAAATACGTTGTTCCGCTTTTATTTAAGCCCGAGCCAGTCCATAAATTTAAATATTTTCATATTATGGAGAGTGACTCTCTCAGTGAATCTCTGTCACTATCGATTTATTTAATTGGAATTGCGACAAGTTAATACGATAATGTGGTAAAAATTTAAAATCGTTCAAAAAAATATTCAATCGATCCATTTTTATTTTATTTGATTACGTGCTTCCATTTTAATAACTCAGTTACGGGTCATACGTCATTCCTATGTCTACCTACGTTAAATTGTCGTGAAAACAAGCTTATGTGTCCAAGCGGTTAAAGTTAATTTAGACTATAGCGCTTTATAGAGTTTAAATTTTTAATCATTGTCGTCGTCCAAAACGGAGTTTTTTGTTACAAATTTCCCAAAATGTACCGTTTTCATTATCTCTCTTGTTTATCCTTCCCAACTTCCAATCACTCCATTCCTAAAACTCACAACAAGCCCATAAACTTCCTACTAATTTCTAAGCTTTCTCTAATCCTACTGTTTTTCTAACTATAATCCGTACCTGTCAAAACCAATCCTTTGTTATTTCTGAAAACACTAAAATATAAAGGGAAATAAGGCTAAACCCATCTCCAAACAATTTCAGTAGAACATAGTACCTACCTTCCTACTATGTCTGTTAATATTAAATTTAGTGAGAATATTGAGTGACCGTAGTGTGATTATATTGAGTTCCTACTATGTCTGTTAATATTATATTGAGTAAGAATATTGAGTGACTATAGTGTGATTATATGGAGTTCCTACTAAGTCTGTTAATATTTTATTGAGTGAGGATATTGACTGTCTACAGTGTTATTATATTTAGATCCTACTACGTCTGTTCATATTATATTCAGTGAGTATATTAAGTGACTATAGTGTGATTATATTGAGTGACTATATTGAGTAACTGTATTGAGGAACTATATTGCGTGACAATATTGAGTAACTATATTGAGTGACTGTATTGAGTGACTGTATTGAGTGACTGTATTGAGTGAGTATATTGATTGAGTATATCAAGTTGTTATTGAGTAGTTGTTGAGTGACTATATTGAGTGAGTATATTGAGTGACTATGTTGATTGTCTATATTAAGTTGAAAAAATCATTAATTCATTGAAAAAGTTCATCAATTCCAAACTATCCGTACTCATTATACAAATTCCTTATGCAAATTAAATGAAATTTTTTGATTTTACCACCTTACCTTGCAGAATAACCATGAGCGATTTAATTATTTTATACAAATCATCTCAATTTAATGATAAAGCTAATAAACTTCCTAGTACCAAATCGCGACAAAAACACTTCCCGAACTATGTTAAATCGTCGAAAACAAAGTATTAAAATATTAAAAAAAAAAAAATCATTGATTTACTTTGTGGTTTGATGTAGTAATGGTATAAAATATTTTATTGATTTATAACCACGAAATTTATTTAATTTATTACCACCGATCGGGTTTTGCTTAGCACAAGCAATATAATAAAACTTTCACATAACTTATAATTAATTTTGAAATTTGATGAATTTTTCTAATTCTGTGAAACAACTAACCTAAGGCCCAGTTGTTTCGCAGATATTCAAATGATACCTTGTCATGAAATAGTCATTCATCATCATCGCCATTTTCCTTTTTGACTTTTAAAAATTTTCCGTTAAAAACCGATTCCAGGTGAATTTCAGCTTTCTATTAAACTGGCAAGCTAAACGGCATGGTAAAGTTGTCATAGTTCTGCTGATGACAAAAATGTTGAATCGGACTTAGAATTAGAATCTTTAAGGTAACGAAAAAACAAAATTGCCATTTGAACACCCTGTCACACATTCATTTCAAGTTGATTCATGTTACAATAAAATAATTTAAATACACAGCTGTCACGCACGACTGTTAAATCTCGATCGTACGTCGCGATATATGAAATAATAAGTATATTCTTGTAACAATTTATAGGCAGTTTGTTTTGAAGATAACAAAACGTATAACCTGTTAGGTATACAGAATCTTCACTTCAAGGCTTGACTCACTTAATCGTGCCTTGTGCTACGACCCTCGGTTGAGGAGGCAGTAAAATAATTAAACTCTGGCACTGCGAGCAATTAGTCGAGATGTTTCTTCAGTCGGTGGATTAAAGATGGAAAATCAGGAAACTATCTGCAGATGCGATGATCAATGTTGCAGATGTAGATAGGTGGATGATGTCTTGAGGTAAGGTTTCCGTAGATAATGATAAGTTGAAGATTTAGATGAAGTAACTTTTATTTAAAGTATAAGTAATATAAAACTTAGATTTAGAACAATGTCAAAATAATCAAAGGGAAGTGCAGCGTGTAGTCTGCGCTTCGAAAGAAATAAGAGTGAACAAGTAGGAACCGTTAGTTCCTGTTTAAATAGCAATCCTGCTTATCCCGAATGTGGGAATTACCTAGATTTTAATCCTAGGGTACAGCATGTGTTACGCAAGAATTCGATTTTTGGATTTAGTAATCGTTTTCAATTAAAAATAATGTGTTTCAATTAATAATAATGTGTTTGCGTGAAACGCATGAATGCAGAAAAGGTTGACGCTAATAGCGTTAGATTTATGGTTCCGCTAGGGATTATAACATACCTCCCTCCATAAGAATGGAAGCAACATTTTTTAAAGTTTAGTTGCTGTAATTATACTTCAAATTATTTTCACTTGAAGTTAGCACTTGAAGAGGTACATCTTCATTTTCGCAATTTAATGCTTCTGAATTTCTAAATATTATTCTTGGTTGAACTCTTGTAGTAGAACGTCTAGGATTATTACATTGATTATATATCCTGACACAACATTTGTTATCATCGTCATTATTTGAAAAATAAGAATTAAGTATTCTAAAAAATCTACAACATTTCAATAATTTGTAAATTATAAACATAGTTAGAAAAGTGAATAAAATATAAGTAACAATTTGAAATTTTGATGAATGTTTAACCGTAAGTGGTCTCGAATTATGCGATTTAAGATCGTCATTAAATTGATCGATTTTATGAGATGCCAAATTAAGGTCATCGTGTTGCAAATTAATTAAATTTATAGGATCAAGTTCATTTAGAGTTTCATTATATTTTTTCATGTTACAACAATTGTCATCGACAATATTTAAAGTTGAAATAGGGTTAACATATTCGGTAATAAGATTACTTTTTGCAATCAATTGTGTGAGTCCTGCATAGGCTCTACAACTAGAATTTAAAGTTAATATTCCAGTGTGGAATAATTTAATATCAAAAATATTATTTTTATTTTTACAATCAATAGTTATTTTAGATGGATGAGAATAAGTAAAAATCCATTTGTTATTTTTAATAGGCTGCCATAAAAGTATGTTGCCTTTAATAATTTTGCTAAAGCATTCATTAGGTATTTCATTAATATAAGCAGACAATAAAATCGTCTCGCATATTGGATCAGAGAAAGTGGATAACACATCTAGATCCTTACATATAAAATTTTCATTAGTAATAGTTTTACAATTATTCTTAAGATTATCAAGGTATACATAAAAAGATTTGTCCTTTGTAATAGCTAAGTATTTATGTTTAGGAATAATTAAGGAAAAGGTATTTGGGATGTCAATATTTGGAATAGGTAGAGGTACTACATGAAAAAGGTTATATTCTTGTGATGTAACTAAAGGTAACTTCGTTATGAAGATTAATTTACCATCAATATAATATGAAATTAAATCTGATACATCGATTAATGAATGAATATTTTCGAGTTTCAAACTCACAGGGAATTCTTTTCCGCTTGGTAAGTTTTTAATATTTGAATTAAGTTCGATATAAAGTTGTTGGGGAGTTATAATGTCTGGATGTAAGATTCCTTGTTTAGAAAACAATATAGCATTGATTAAGGAATCAATTTGATCATAAAAGTATTCTGTTGTTTCGAATAAAGAGTTTGTTTGAGAAGTAAGTATGTTTTTAATTTCTTGCATATTCTTTTTGTCAAAGTCTTCTTTGAAATAATTATTTAATTTTATAATATTTTTATTCATAGTATATTCGTCATAATTAAGTTTAGCAAGGGTAGTATTAAAATTAGTGAGAGTTGATTTTGTAACTTGTAATTGATCTTTCATGAGATTATAAATTTCTTTATCACGTTAAAACTGGTTTTAGAAAGAGTTAATTTAATTGTGAAGACATTTAAAATTGTCGTTAGGTAAATAAGTATTTTAAACATGTGCTTTTAGTTAAAGCATAATTATCATATAGAATTTATTAAATGATTAATTTTGTCTTGAAGGACCTGGAACAGGAGAAAAAGCTCGATATGGCTTAATTCTGTTTACATGGAATCTTTTAAGTGAATTATTTTCCATTCTGATAGTGACATTCTGATTATTATGAACCTGTACAATCTTGTACGGTCCTTTCCAATTAGGAGTAAGCTTCTTGCTTAATGATTTAGGTTTATTCGTGTTTTTAAGTAATACTAAGTCGTCAATTTTGTAAGTATTATTCGATACGTTTCTATCGTAATATTTTTTGGAAGTTTCTTTAGCGTGTCCGATTCTTTCACGGGCAAGTGATCTAGTAATAGCGAATTTATATTTTAATTGATTAAGGTAACTTTCATATGTTGGGTTTGAATCAGTGTTTTCCAAAGAACTTGGTAAAATAGGTTTATGTCCAAAGACAAGTTCGTATGGAGTAAATTTGGTTGTACAGTGTGTACTTGTGTTATAAGAAAACATAGCTAAAGGGATATATTCGTCCCAATTTGTTTGATCATTATCTATATAATGTGTAAGATAGTCTTTTAATGTAGAATGAGAGCGTTCCAATGCTCCATTGGTTTGTGGGTGATACACAGTAGTTTTCAAATGTTTTATTTTAAATAATTTCGTAAGATGTTTCATTAAGTTACTTGTAAATTGAACACCTTGATCCGTGAGGATTGACTTAGGTATTCCGTAGTGAGAAAAGAATTTTACTAGGCAATCAGCAACAGTTTCTGTTTCTGTAGAGCTAACCGCATAAGCTTGAGAGAATTTAGTAAGATCATCTTGAAAGGTGACTATGTATTTATTAGATAAAGTAGTTTCGCTAAGTGGTCCGACTATATCGACCGCGATTCTTTCAAAAGCTTCCGTAGAAGTCGTTGTTATTTCCATGGGTGCTTTGTAAGCCCTTCTATCAGTTTTATTTTTCTGACAGTGGATGCAATTTTTTACATAAGTTTCTACGTCATTTTTCATATTTTCCCATCGGTATCTTTCTTTGATCCGATTATAGGTTCTGAGAAAACCTGGATGTCCGGCCATAGGGCTATCGTGACATTCCTTTAATATTATGGGAATTTGTGAGGTTGAGGGATTAATAATTTTATTATGATTAATATTGATTTTAATCTTTAAGTTTCTAAAGAGAAATTGAATGATTTCTTTTATTTTTATAAAAGGAATAGAGTCAAAAGAGTTTTGAAAGTTTGGTAACGTAATTTCTGTTACCCGTTTCTCTATAAGTTTGGTTCTTAAGTTTTTAAGAGTTAAGAAAATATCTTTAGGGGATGCTTTATCGAAATAATGAGTTTTAGTAAAGCAATGAAAATAAGATTTTTTATTATCTAAAGATTTGGATTCATGTATGCTATACAATGTTTTTGGTAATTCTAAAAGTTCATCAGTGTCTGAACAGTTCGATAATATTTCAGCACAGAAAGGGTTTTGATCATCCAGATCAGTTGAGGTTGGATATGCCATATTTTTAGACATATTATTTATAAAGAATGAATCGTGTTCATTAAAACTAAATATAGTTGGTTCATTTTTATTAGAGTAAAATCTTATATAACTTTCGTAAGTATCATTATTGTTATTATTTTCTAAAGGTATTGATGAAGTATCATCTGTTTCTAAATAATTATTATCTATCTCTAAATTATTCGTTGATAGATTATTAAGACAACTTTCTAATTCGTCAACATCTATTTCACCGAAACATGGTTCGTTTAAGAGTTGATCAATAATATCTGGAGAGGGTGAATTTTCCTCTTCGGTTAAAATATTTATGGGAATACGAGACAAACAGTCAGCATTAGAATTTATTCTGCCTGGTTTGTATTCAATTTCGTATTCATATTCTTCGAGTTTTAATCGCCAACGTAACAGTTTGCTACTGGGATTGGTAACGTTCATTAACCACTTTAATGGTTTATGATCGGTATAGATTTTGAATTTTCTTCCGAAAAGATAAGGACGGAAGTGTGCTACAGCCCAAACAATGGCTAATAGTTCTTTTTCAGAGGTACTATAATTACCTTCTGCATTATTTAATGTTCTAGATGCGTAAGATATTGGTAAGTCTTCTCCGACTTTACCTTGACTCAATATTGCGCCGATAGCGTAATTTGATGCATCTGTAGTTAATATAAATTCTCTTGTAAAATCAGGGTATTGTAAAATAGGATAGGAAGTTAATTTTTCCTTTAAAGAATCAAAAGCATTTTGCTGTTCATTTTTCCAATCGAATTTAATGTCTTTCTTTAAAAGACTGGTTAAAGGTTTTGTAATTTTACTGAAGTTTTCAATAAATCTTCTGTAATATCCAGCTAGACCTAAGAATGATTTAATTTCTTTAGGATTCCTGGGAATAGGAAATTCAGAGACTGCTTTTATTTTTTCGGGATTAGGTGAAACACCTTCATTAGAAATTAAGTGCCCAAGATAAGTAACTTCTTGTCGCATAAAATGACACTTATCGGGTTGAATTTTTAAATTATTATCAGCAAGTCTTTGAAATATAGCTGTAAGTTTTTTAGCGTGATCTTCTATAGAATTTGCGTAAATGACAATGTCGTCTAAATAAACAAAGCAATATAAGCCTTGTAAACCAATTAATGCGTTATTCATTAATCTTTGAAACGTGCTTGGAGCCGTTTTCAGACCGAAAGGCATACGGGTATACTCATAATGTCCATTGGGGGTAGAAAAAGCAGTTTTAGGAATATCGTCTTCGTGCATAGGAATTTGATGAAATCCGCTTGCAAGATCTAGTGTCGTGAAATATCTGCAATGACCTAATTGATCTAAAATATCAATAATATGAGGCAAAGGGAAGCTGTCTCCGACTGAGACGTCGTTTAATCGTCGATAATCAACGACAATTCGCCATTTAGGTTTTCCTGAGGAGTCATTTTTCTTAGGTACAACCCATATAGGAGCTGACCATGGTGAAACACTAGGTTGAATAATTCCGTCTTTTAACATTTTGTCAATCTGTTTATTGACTTCTTCTTTATGTACTTCGGGGTACCTATAATTTTTTGAATGTATTGGATGTTGAGTATTAGTTATTATTCGATGTTTAATAGCATCGGTTGCCGTAAGTTTGTCGCCTTCGAGATAAAATATAGAATTATAATTGTCGCAAATATCTAATAAGGAATTTATTTCCTCCGAGTTTAAATGATCAGTAACAATTTGATCACGAATTAATTTTTTACGTTTTTTAACATCATTATTAAGATTTTGATTAAAATGGTAAACATTTTCTGGAATAGGGTCTAAATAGACTTTCATATAATTAATATCAACATATTCATCTGTTGAATTTAAAATAGTGCAATATGATTTATTATTTGCATCTACTTTAGTAATAGCATTAGCTAAATATACACCTTCGATAGGTATTTTTATATCAAGTATCCCTTCTTTTATTTCAGGATTTAAAATATCAACTTGAATTAGAGTTTCTGATCTAGGAGATAGTGTAAGAATGGGAGTCAAATGCTCATTAGGATCAGAAATATGTAGTTTCATAGCAGAATTATTTATTATTAAATCGTTATTTTCATAATCGATTATAGCATTTTTGCTTTCAAAAAAGTCATTCCCTAAAATTCCGTCATACCCAAGGTTTAAAAAATCACTATCCACAGCGTGGAGGTCGTGAATAATAGTCTCATTTTGAAGACATAATTTAAGTTGAACGATTCCAATAGATTCAATCGATTTATTCGATCTACGTGATATGCCATTAATCTCGATAATTTTGCCCGAATTTACGGAAGTACCTTCGCTAAGACAATATGTCTTAATGAGGGATACGGCTGCACCTGAATCGATGAGGAAATGCCTCTTATAAATAATACCATTTGTAGGTAATTGTAGAATTACATGGCGCAACGTATCTGAACGAGATGGCGAATAATTAATAATTTTATTAATATTCAAATTTTTATTTTTTAACATGGAACGTTTCAAAAATACTTCTGAGCCTCGCTCGCGACCTACAATAGACCGGCTCGGGTTTCTATCGTAGACCTGAAGTTTAAATGATTCATTTGCGAATCATGTTTCCTTGGTAGGGAAGACGAGAGAGCTGCAGAATTATTAGCATTTTCATTTTTAAATTTTAATGCTCTGCACTCATTAATTAAGTGACCAGGTTTTTTACAGTACCTGCACATTTTATCATTGTAATTTTGTCCTAAGTTCGGACTAGGAGTTTTATTAAAATTATTATTATAGTTATTAGATCCAGAATTTGGAGAATAAGTTTTATTAAAATTTTTATTTTTTACAAACATTACTTTTCGTTTATCGAAATTATTATGATTATTTTTATTTTTATAGCAATTGAAATTAGTGTGTCCCGATTTACCACAAATCGTACAAGTTTTAATTGAATTATTATTGTGATTTTTCGATGAATTTAATAATTTATTTATTCTTTCTTCTTCTAGAGAGATTGTAAAAGCTTCGTTTAAATCTTTGGGGTTACGCGATCTTAATATGGTTGCAATTTGTGGATTAGTTCCGTACATAAAAGTTTGCATACCGAGTTCCTGAATGCTTGCAGTTCTGCCTAACATTTCAGCTGGTTCTTTATTATTTTGATTGATTGAAACTAGAAGGTTTTTAATGCAATTTTCAATACGTAATATATATTGAGAAATACTTTCATTGTGGAATTGTTTGCAATTTTGAAGTTCTAACAATAAATGTGCGTAATGTTTTCTCTCTCCGAATGATCTTTTAAGAAGATCTTTTAGTTCTGTCCAATTATTTATAACGTGATTGGCACAGATAACTTCAGCTTGGCCTTCTAATGAGGTCAAAATGAAAGATAATAAAGTATTTTGTTGATTGGGTGTGGCTAATACTACAGCCCTATCACAATTTGTAAGAAACGCGCAGAGTTTTTCTCTGTTGCCATCGTAAGGCTTAATAAATTTGAATAGTACTGGTAAGGATAAAATTTCGTTAGATGTGGAAGAAGTTGAAACTGTTTCAGTATTCATTTTAAAAGATTATTATTATACTTTGTGATAAAAAATTATTTATTTAATGATTATAAATTCGGTTCAGATTCCGATTAGATTCAAATTAGCGAAATTAGTTATTACGCGAATTTACTAAAATAATTTTTACGCGTTGAAAAATTGAAGTTTAATTTATAATAAACAATACATATATTTATATTCACTAATGTACGGTTCACGGTACAATTAGCGAGAAAGAAAAGAAATTATTTGACAAAGTCTAACTAAGGAATTGGGTGGAAAAGGATAAAAATTTCTACAGGACAAAAATTTTTATGTACTCACAGAAGAATTAGTATGAGTGTTGCCCAATTCATGTTGTAATGAAGATCTCGATGCTCGAAGTTTGGAGTTCAGGATCGGATTCTTGGCTGCTTGAAGAACTGAGTTCACCGTAGTCGCTGGACTGCACGAGGCTTCCGTTGATCTGCGTTGTTGCCGTAATCTTCTTCTCCAGGCTCCGTCGACGTCGTAAGGTGGACTTCAGGGAGAGCCGCCCTGCTTTCCGAGGAAAGTTTTCTCTGACGAGAAAATCCGCCAAACTGGTCTTTCGTGTCCTATTTGGAGTGGAGTCTTCCGTCGTCACAGAAGATCATTTTGAAGAGTTGAGCTATCCGTAGCTGTTGATAGCGAGTTTGCTATCCTGATAGCGATTGCTATCCCACTTCTGACACCAATTTTGCTACGACCCTCGGTTGAGGAGGCAGTAAAATAATTAAACTCTGGCACTGCGAGCAATTAGTCGAGATGTTTCTTCAGTCGGTGGATTAAAGATGGAAAATCAGGAAACTATCTGCAGATGCGATGATCAATGTTGCAGATGTAGATAGGTGGATGATGTCTTGAGGTAAGGTTTCCGTAGATAATGATAAGTTGAAGATTTAGATGAAGTAACTTTTATTTAAAGTATAAGTAATATAAAACTTAGATTTAGAACAATGTCAAAATAATCAAAGGGAAGTGCAGCGTGTAGTCTGCGCTTCGAAAGAAATAAGAGTGAACAAGTAGGAACCGTTAGTTCCTGTTTAAATAGCAATCCTGCTTATCCCGAATGTGGGAATTACCTAGATTTTAATCCTAGGGTACAGCATGTGTTACGCAAGAATTCGATTTTTGGATTTAGTAATCGTTTTCAATTAAAAATAATGTGTTTCAATTAATAATAATGTGTTTGCGTGAAACGCATGAATGCAGAAAAGGTTGACGCTAATAGCGTTAGATTTATGGTTCCGCTAGGGATTATAACACTTGTCTCTCTGGGGCTTTCCCGGTTTCTACTTCAATCTTCTTGAGTGTCTTACATATATATTCCCCTGACACTTATTTCTCCGTACTTTCGCTTGTACCTTATACGAATCATCCAGCACGAAGCATCCCATCTTTATTCTGTCAATTACATCATTAATATTGTGTTATCAGTGAAGATGATCCTATTAGGTCTGCTATTATCGTTTTTCTTTAGATACATTCACCATAAATCATTCTAGAAGGACTGACTTTGTATCATAACGTATTTTTTTCTAGTGATATATTTTCAGAAAGTTTTCTCATATCCCGATGTTGCTGTTCTTTCGCCTTATATATTAAATTAAGTATTGGGTTTCAGGAACTATCTCTGATTTATTAACTTTATTGCGGAATGATATTACATTCAGAAGTCAAAAATAGTTTTCCTCCAAACAAGAGTCCCGAGTGCCCAGTGTCGGTGGGAGTATGGCATTCCCAATCGAGGGAATATTGTGAGACTGGGGAGAGTTAAGAGGTAAAGAAGTATCTTACTATTTACATATATCTAGCAAAGAGTTAATTAAGTATTTCACTTTTTATATGTGGTAAAAAGGTAAAGAAGTATTTCACTATCTATTTCTGATAAAGGAGTTAAATTAAAACAAATAACTTTGTTTAAACCACTAATATAATCACAATTACCTACATGTTTCAAAACCGATGATTTCTTCGTCAGGGTAGTAATTACATTAATAACAAAATAAACAAACAAGTTTAGACTAAAAAGAACAGATTAAAAAGAACTATGGACAAAAATAAAAATAGTTCTTTTTAATCTGTTCTTTTTAGTCTATACTTGTTTGTTTATTTTGTTATTAATGTCATTACTACCCTGACAAAGAAACCATCGGTTTTGAAACATGTAGGTAATTGTGATTATATTAGCGGTTTAAACAAACTTATTTGTTTTAATTTAATTAAAAATGACGCCACAAAGTGATTTTGCGAAGTTTGAAGAAATAAGTAAAGAAGTATTTCATTCTTTATATCTGGTAAAGAGGTAAAAAAGTATTTCACTCTCTGTAACTGGTAGAGATGTAAAGAAAAATTTCATTTTTTATATCTGGTAAAGAGGTAAAGAAGTATTTCACAAATTTTATTTGGTAAAGAGATAAAGAAGTATTTCATTTTTTATATCTGGTAAAGAGGAAAGAACTATTACACTATCTATAATCGGCAAAGAGGTAAAGAAGTATTTCCCTATTTTTATCTGGTAAAGAGGTAAAGAAGTATTTCACTATTTTTATCTGGTAAAGAGGTAAAGAAGTATTTCACTATTTTTATCTGGTAAATAGGTAAAGATTTTGAACGATTTCGTAGTCTGTGAACATTTTTAATAGGAGTGTTAATATCCTTGCACATTCCAACGATAATTTCATTAATGTAATAATAATTGTTAATACTCTGTAAATGTTAATAAAAATAAGTATTATCTATTTACTTATATCTGGTAAAGGTAAAGAAGTGGGTACCTACCTCACTACTTAGGTCCAGGAAAGAGTGAAAGAAGGACCTCACTATTTAGATCTGATAAAGAGATAAAGAAGTTCTTTTCTAAAATGGGAATGCAGTGGTTTCACTGACTGGGGATTTTTTTTGTTGAAATTTCATCATGCTTTCTTTGAATTATAAAATTGTTGCGTAATATTGACAATTTGTCAAAAAAGGAACATATACAAGAACGAACATTTATTGGTAGCTTTAATATCTGTAGTAGCAACGCCTACGTCTGTAGAGATGTACACAGTAGAGCATTTATTTTCGAAAACAAATTTATATTTTCGAGTTTACCAAATGTGGGCCGATTGGATTTGTTATCAGATGTGTTTGTCACTACTCGATAGTAATATCTGTATTTCCCCAGCCAACTACAACCAAAAACTAAACCAAAATACGTAATTTCTATTCAGGACTTCGAAAAATAAAGCGAACTCGACGCAAAAACATTCGAACGATATTTTTTTATGGACAGGCAATTTGACTTTTCCTGGTTATGGTAGGTACGCATTCCACCAGACATACTTCAATAAAGAAAAAAGACGGTCAAAACGTTTTTGATCTATGAGGATTTTTTGATCTATTTCTCAAATTCTTTCCATAGAACCAATTAGATAAGCTACCTCGGACTGGAATCAGAGAGGTCTAAAAATGGGAAAACAACAATGAAAAAAATACTGTACAAGATAGAACCATAAATATGTATTTTTACGATCGGCACGTTTTGATGTTTTCTTCTATAATTGATGGGTTGTGCGGGTGGACTTTCTATGAACGTTTGGCAAATCAAAACATCAAAATAAACCACAAATCAATCTTCTTTTTTAATTGAATTAAATGATTATCTTTTATAAAATCTGGTAACCAAAAATAACAAATTCATAAAATAATAAAACATACAATAAAAATTAAGCCAAAATTGTTTATTTTATTTCGTAAGATAATATCTCAACTGATAAAAATTTATGTTTCTCTGTTTGTCTTTAATGTGTTCCTAAACCATTCATCTGATTACGATGAAACTGGGGATTTGATGGCTGCATGCCTGGGATGATTTCCATATATAATATTAAGCTCTAGCATTATGAAATTATTTCCTTTACTATTCAACTGATTGCGATGCAACTTTGATGAGTTGTTGTGCGCACTCCCGTGAAGGTTTCTATATATACTGGTGAGTTCTGGCGTTAGGCAATTTGTACAAAAAAAATGCAATAGGTGGCATGCGAGTTGTTTGAAAAGTAAGTGTATTTCATATAGTTTAGAAACAATAAATTTATTTTAAGTGGAATAAATATTTTGATTAAATATTAGATGTTAGATTCTTTTTACATCTCGGAATCAAATTTTTTATTAATTATCGCGTTTTAATTACTTCAAAACCGAGGAATTTTTCATCTCTCTTTAAGATGATAGACTTCGCTTTTCGGCCCATACAAAAAGGATGCCCGGGAAAAAACACCAAATGAATATTTTTTTTTTATACTGCCTTTTAAAGGGTGAAAACTATGTCGGTATGTTTTAGAATTTTCGATGCGTTTCGTATTAACGTAAACATTCACTGTCAAACATGTACGATTTATCAAAAAATATTATTTAAGGAAAAAGTGCTGCTAACTCAACTCTCATAAAGAATTATAAAATTATAAAAAGCTACCGACGTAGCTTCTTCTTTCTAAAAAATATTTTTTTTTTAAATTTCAATTTCGTGAAAGTTTCGGCGTAGAAAAGTGTATTCTCCATAAACCCCTTTTCGAGCGATTTCTGTAGGCAAATTTGAGCGTTGTCTCATTCGCACATTTCGCATTCGCATGTATTGTAAGTGTGCGTGAGCTTATTGTGAGCGGGACAGAATGACAGACGCGTGTGTTCCGCGTGTGGTTCAAAGTCTAGCCTCTTAAGGCTTATAGAAATGAGTTTAATAATTAATCAAATATTTTTTGAATTGATTAAAGTTATTCTAAAGAAAGCACTTCAATGGCGCATTTAATTCGATTAAGAGCGCCTTTCCCATTTTCTTCGATTTCGCCCTTTGTCATTTGGAATAACCAATTCCCCTCATTCCGAAATAATTTTTAAATTTGTAATCCATCATCCTGTAACACTTAATAAAAACAATTTTTCTCAGGGCCTATGTCATCTTTGGGGATGCTGTGTATTTTTAAGGAAAGGAAGTTCTGGGAATTAAAATGGTATGAGGGTTGGGTAGGAATCTGGGGTTCAGTGTGTCTAGGTCATCCGCCGCCAAGATCTAGATAAACCTTACCCCATGAACCCGGGCACCCCTGCTAAGTCACCAAACGTAGAGAACCACTTGGGGTGACCTATGCAGAAGTGTTGGTTGTCCAATAAATGGTTCCCGGGGCGGCGGTACCCATTCCCGCCTCCCAAATTAAAATCTATTTCTATCGGAGCATCTATCTCCTTGCACCGCAGTGGGAGGGATGGATTCATACGTCCGTCATTCCTGGAGACACTGACCCCCCGATTCATACTCACCCTTCATACTTTTTCCTTCCCAGAACTTCCACAAAGCATCCCCTAAGATGACGTCGGCCATGAGGGGAATTATTTTCCTCAAGGCCTTCTATGCGGGGCTAATGTAAAATAATAAAAAAGTATGTTATACAAATAGTCGTTAAGTACCTATATTTTATTTATGGTTGGTTTTATCATGGGCGTTGAATTACCGTAAGGATTTTCAGCAGTGAATTGTGGACGGTAAATATTGGAAAAGGTTTGTAGAAGATACGTAGTTCGTACAAGAATCAGCAAATTAAAGAAATAATAATGAAATAAAAGAATAAACAACAACAAAAAAGATTTGAAAAAATATGAGTGCGTCTTGAAGTAAAACTTCTTTCACTGTGGCAGATATATAGACATTCATGTCTACGGATGTGTGATACACAGCTAGGCCACCGGCTGTTGAGTTTAGTGGTTTGTATTGAGAAATGCAATATAAATTATGAATATAGATTCGCTCTTGATTTTTCATCCAAATTTCTGTTAATATTAAAAATATTCTAACGAAGGCGAGAATCCTTTAAAGTTAAAAACAAATGGCAATAATTGTACCTATTGCAAACATCATTTCCGTTTGAAAACGTTATTTCCGTCCGAAAAACATCTGAATTTTACTTCAAAACTTTTATTATTATTATTTAATTTTGCGTAGACAATGATATAATAAATAACAACTTAAAGAAAAACATTAGAAACGGAAAATAAAGGTAACTGAATGTAAACAAATTCACGAAGGCTAGACAAAACTCCGTTCCGAACTGCAGTAACAGTAGTATTGTGTCGCCACACATAATGGCGAATCTCAAATAAAAAATAAACTCAAAGAAGATAGAAAGATTAATAAATACGTTGTACCTATTTTCAAATAGATCTGAAATCTCTTGGATAAATATTTTCAACCATCGTACCAACAAAATCATAACAGAGTTATTTCTGAGTACGTATATTTTCTCTAAAAACGACTATTTACTTTTAAGAGAAAATTCGCGATTTTTTCGTGATTTCATGATCCGAATAATATTTTTTCTAAAACTTATAACTTACAACAAACTCTAAAAGGTTGAGTGTTGATCGCGTAAACCAAAAACATGTAGCTGATCTCAGTAATGTACATATATTTGAAGATTTATGAGAAGCATGTTTGGTAAAAGTTTCACAAACTTTTCAGAACAAATTACCGCTGAAAATTTCTTGTCGATTTTCGTTCCCTTCGCCATTTTCTTGGGAAAGGACAAGAACTAAAAACTTTTTTTCAGTAACAAGTACAAGCATGCCTTTTTAATACAAAAAGGCTTATTCATATTCAATTCAAATTTCATTTTTATTTATATACGGGGGACAGTCAAAAGCTAATGCCTCCTATTTTTTCTACTTAAATAAAGTTAATTAAGTGAAAAATTTGAATTTGGCGCTATTCCACTAACCTTATTCTACAATCTACTGCAGTTGTAACTTTTTGCATAAACAGGAGGCAGCACTGAAGTCACTTTCGAAATGACCGACCGACGTTTGTATTAGACAGCGTTCTGTGATTGAATTCTTTTGAATGCATAAATTGAAACGCCCATTCGCAATCTTGAAAGACTGAAAAATATGTGTGTGGTGATTCAACAGTGGATGACAGCGCCGTTACATGGTGGGTTCGTCGCTGTAACGAAGCTGAAGGACAAACGCCATTGGCTGACGAAAAGTAACCGCAGTGACTCCACGCAACAAACCTGAAAATGCGGAGGCCGTGAAAACGTCCGTGCGTTAATGGCTTAGGAAGCAGGACTGTACTTTTTACCACACTGGGATACATGCCCTTGTTAAAAGATGAACCAAAACTGTGGAAATGGACGGAGATTATGTTGAAAAGTTACAAATTATTGTCAAAAGTGTGTAAAATGACGGAGATTATATGTGGTTGTCAACCTGTGTAAATGCATTTTAATTTTTCGTCAATTAAAAGGAGAAAAACATATAGGTATTCCTTTTTGACTGACTCATATTTCTATGAAAATGTTGGTAATCTTGTGACTAGGGAGTTTCGTTAGCCATTTTTTTCGGGTCATTAGTTTATGTCGGTCAAAAATGGCAAAGATCCCAATTTTCCATTAAGAGAATATTTATTGGACACTTTTTTAGCTTTAAAATGTTTTTTCAGGAAATAATGCCATTACCCGAAATAAATTCACTTTATTATCTTTGACTGAAAAACCAACGATCGTTAGCCGCAATTTTATAAAAATGAGAATTTTTGTAAATATGTGGACAAGAGACCTTTTCAGGTTTTTAGTAGACACAAAGACGTATAAAGACGATTGTAACAGTAATCAAAAGCATAATTTTTCTCTAGCTCAAATAAGATAGTTTTTCTTGTAACATTTTATTTTTTGATACAATAAGTTTATTAAGAAATTATTTGATAATGTAGACCTTAATGGATGCTTTTCTCTTTCCAAGGTAAATTATTGTACACGTAAACCATGGAATAATATCTTGTTCTTTGTAATGTTAGTATATTTTTTTTTATAATACGTGGAAGTACATAACTTTTGATTGCATATTATATATTTTATTAAAATAAATATATTATTTACAATTTTCCATCTATTAAGCATTTACAGAAAAGGGACTAATGCTGATTTATCTTGGTAAAATTTATGAAATTGAAAGCTATGGCATCCCACGGGGTTAGTTGTGTTGCTGAAGGGTGTATGGAATGGAAATGAATGGTGATGAAAATGGTTACACACAAATAACCTTTCAAATCTTATTATTAAACACGGCTAAAATCATTTTAAGGAAACTTTTCAATTATTAATACGAATAATATAAATTCACCCCCTAGAAACATGGGGTAGAAAAACAAAGTGTTATTTTCTATGCACTTAAAATTTAAATTTGAGACGGGGATGGGTATCGCTGCCCCTAGAACCATTCATTAGATAACCAACACCTCTTCCATTGGTCACCTCAAGTGGCTTACTACGTTTGGTGACTTAGCAGGAGTGTCCGGATCCGGCGGGCTAAATCTGGAGACGCCGGTTGAGGGAGTCCCTTTCATATCTCCAGCCAGACTCTCTCGACCCATTGCCTGGCATCGCAGTGAGAGGGATGGATTCTTACGTGATTCCTGGACACACTGATTGCCAAATTACTAACCACACTCCGTACCCTTTTTCTTTTCAGCTTCCCCTTTTTCCTAAATAGACCCTTCATACAGCATCCCCAATGTTGACATAAATTCCGAGAGAAAATATTTTCATCAGGGCCTCCTGTGTGGAGTTCATGTAAAACAATATAATAAAAATAACTGCAAAAAACTTAACCTATCGGCTACGGTATTTTTGTCAAATATATCGTTAATACATTTTTTTTTACAATAAATTCTTCGAGCTCATAAACAGCATTTTTTGCAACTAGGTTTTTTTCTTCCGAGTCCCACGCCAGTCATTCAAGTGAAAATAAGCTTTAATTTTGGGTCCGCGTCTCTCTGTGAGTCTGTGAGGTGTTATGTTGAATCGAGCTTGCGGCTCTTTCCAAAAGTAAGAAGTTTCGGTGGTAATCTTCAGAAACCATTATACTCGACTGGCTGTTTTCAATTTGTATTTCAGTATAATGGCCTAAACAAAGTGTGAAGCAAAATTGAACAACAATGCCAAAAACTAAATCCAATCCCATTTAAAATATAATATATATTACAATGTGTTTGATTAAAATTTTCTTTTTCCAGGTATCTTTATTTAGTAGGAAAAAAAATAATGGAACAACAGCGAGTAAACAAATACAAAGTATTGTGGGTGTGCAATCTTTTTCTTAAATGTAAAAATTAATATTTGTTGGTTTTTTTTTTTTTTTTTTTTCCTTTTTTTCCCCTTTTTTTTACATTTTGACATTACAGTTATGCAAGAAAGAAAGAAAGGGAAACCCACTAAGGCGCATCCTGTGCGTGGGTAATATAAGACTTTACATATTATTTTTGTACCTAAAAATAACAGAGAGCATCTAAAGAATATACCAAGATTAATATCTAAAAAATAAAAGAGGTAAGATTATAAATAAAAGTTGTCTAAAGATTGTACAAGTTTTTTTTGTATGTTCGTATTTTGCGATGCGATTGCGATGAAACTTTGGGGATTTGACGCGATGGTTATGAAATCCAGTGAGCTCTGACGTTATAAAATTATTTCCTATTTATATTCATTCGATGAAAATTTGGTAAGGTATTGTGAGCATGCCCGCGACGGTTTCTTTAAAGCGATATTTCTATATTAGTGAGCTCGGCGTTATGATTTTTGTTAAAAAAAAATGACGTCACAAGTGAGTTGTTTGAAAAAATGGGTGTATTTTATGGAGTTTAGCGGCAGGGAAAAAAGGGGGGAAGACGGAGAAGGTGGAAAGAGAATGCGTGATAGCGGGAGGTCTGGAGAAAGGGGACAGCGGGAGAGGGGTGGAATGCGGGGAAGTTGAAAGCGGAACGAGGGAAGGGAAGGAGACGCGGGAGGGGTAGAGGAGGCTGAAGGGGAACGGTGACAAAGGGTAAAGGACACGCAGGGAGAAATAATTTCATTTTTCAAGTTTCATTGTAACGCATGCTGAGTATATTAGCTAGTTTATTTATAAAACAAGCTAGTTCATGTTGTGTTGTTTAAAATTTAAATAGGTTGTGTGATTTACAATGTTTTCTTTTATAATAATATATTTATAGTAGGTATGTTTGCGGCACGTTCACAACATACCTCAAGAGGGATAGCCACGGTCTCGCAGGCCCCAGACGGTTTGTAGCAACATATATTTTTTACAGAAAACGAAGAATGAATATTGTTCTTAAAATAAAAATAAAAACATTTTTGAGATATCTTCGGAAAACGCGTTTGAAGTTTGACCTTTAAAACGGTAAATAACAAATGTTCAAAACGCGTGAAATTATATAGAAAGAGCGGATTTATTGGAAAGGGCGGAAGTACCAAGAAAGGACGGAAGGAAATGAAAGTTGTTCTCCTTGAATATTCAATTTGTCACCACTCCTCGATATTGTGTTCAGTCTCATTTATTTACGTCACATTTCCACGTTTCGAGTGAAAGAACGACTCACTTCTTTTTCAAATTGTGAAAAGTGAACAAAGTAAAATATTATAAATATATTCATCTTCTAATGAACATAATATTACTCCCGAAAAGAAAATGTTCGAAACTTTTCTGTTTTTATTTATTTTTTGGTAAAACGAAGGGTCGGGTAGACAAGACACGCACAGCGCGATACCTTCTACATTAACCGCTTTATTTCTTTGTGAATTTTTCTTTCTCTCATATCGTATGTAAAGGTTGTGCGGCATAGATAAAATACAGTAATATGTTGGTTTTCAGAATGGAAACGCCGCAAAAGTAGTCATTCTGTTGTCAGAAATTCTTTTGTTTTTGGACTCATATACCTTGTGGCAAACTGGCTTTGACTGTATTTGGTGAATTTAGTAAAAATAAGGCCACCAGTGCAAGAGTGGTCTAACCCAAAAAATTGCCTATATCCTGTTCTATCGGACATGTTGGCAAAAATTGACTTTATTTCACCAAGTTTCTCATGATGTTTTTCATTAACACAATATACGCTATCAATCTTTTTAAAATCCTAACAATTTGAGGGGCGGGTATTGGTACCGCCGCACCGGGAACCATTTATTGGATAATCAACCCCCCTGCCGTAGGTTACTCCAAATGTTTTGCTACGTTTGCTGTCCTTGCAGGGGTGACCGTATTCTGAAGGTGAGGTTTGTCTAGGTCTTGGCGATACGTGCTTTTGTCCACTCATGCGCGTGGCGGGCTAAATGGTCGATGAAAATATTTTTCCTATCCAGCATGACTCTCTCAACCCATCGCCTTGCAACGCAGTGGGAGGGATGAATTCATACGTCCGTCATTCCTGGACACACTGACCCTCCAGATTCCTACTCATCCCTCAAGTGGGTGAAAAGAAAAGTCGGTTAAATACATATGTCCTGTATTAGATCTGGCCACTAGACATATCTGAAGCAATTTTAGGCGGGGGGCGGGTACCGCTGCCGTGGGAACAAAACATAACCGACACCCCTGTCTACCCCTGCCATAGGTCACCCAAAGTGGATTGCTACGTTTGGTGACTTATCATGAGGGTCCAGGTTCATGAGTGAGGTTTCTCTAGGTCTTGGCGGTGGATGCGTGTGACCACCAACTGATCGCCTTGCACTGCAGTGGGAGGGAGGGTTTCATCACACATAATACTTTTTGCTCCCCAGAACTTCCTCCCCCTTTTTCCCTATGAAAACCCTCTACACAGCATCCTCAAAGATGACCTGAGGGGTATTTTTTTTCAGGGTCTCCTGTGTGGGGCTAAAGTAAAGAAAAAATATTTTTATTTGATTAAAGTCACCCCATTGCCGGTACTTGTACATCTACTGACCATAGAAGATCCGCCATTACATCTTACGCCCTTGATCCTAGATCAAGATTAATATTAAACTATACTATAATGCTTGGATAGGTATTAAATAAACCGCTTAACCTCCATCAAATTCCTAGCCGTGCTGTCTGCCAGTCACGTGTTATTTGATCAGAAAGTTAATCGGGAATCTATGTCAAAGAATCTATGAAATTTGATCCCAATTTATTTCCAATTGAAATCATAATATTGGAGACACTCAACCATAACAGAAAACATCAAAAATACCTTCAAATGATTTTTTATGATTTAATTATGTCTTGCTGTCAAACCCCACCCACACAAAATCAACATGTAGTCGCAGATACATTGACTGCGATAATCAATGGACTGTAATTTATTTATTTTACTTAGGGAAATCAACAGTTTACAATGTGGTTCATTTATACATGTGTAATTCACATAACAGAGAAACCAATTATAGATTTCCTTATTATACTATTATTTTATGTATCTAAAAATAATACATTACACTTTACTTAGAAGAACTAAAAAATATTACATTATTACAACAATAGAAAGATTATTATAACTGGAGATACTGGTACTACATAACGTCGTTGCATATTTAATATGAACAATGTGACGATTTTGACGAAAATGAGTTAATTATACAGTATTTTTTTTCTCCATATTTTACAATTTGCGCCATGTAAAAATAACTAATATATAAGGCGATAGAAAATAAAACAGTGAGGACAATCAAAATAATTAATAATAAAAAAATTTAAAAAAGTCATATCCTCTACATACCACTACACAATTCTATTGCCTTGGTATGTACATAATATTAACATTATTTGTGATGCTAGCTGTCAAATTTGAATAAATTTAAATTAAATATTTGGACATAATTATAGTATTATAATTATAACGAAAATTGTACATGGAATATGAACCACGTGAGAAAAACTGTGCATAGAAACGAGTTAAAATTCAATTGTCTTGCATAAAAGAATTAATTTTTGCCATAAATATATTCTTATAATGAACGAAATATATTTTTCCTACTTTGTCAATAAATAGAATTGTTATTTTCCGTTTCGTTATTTTTTAAAAAAGTTTTTATCGATTTTCTCAGAATGTACTCAGTATCACATGGTTCATATTCTATTTGCAACGACGATGATATATGTCATTACATAATATATTAACATAATTTTAAACATTTTTAATTGGATTTTTGTTTTTATTTTGGTTACAATTGAAGCTGTCTACGTCACGGAAAATGTTATTATATGTTGAACACATAAGACAAGCATTTTTAATAGAATTTGTTTTACAGTGTTTTTCTTTAAATAAATTACACGAACACGTGTGTGCCGTGTAGGTACATTCAAATGAATCTTGTTTAATATTTCAGGACAGTCGGTAATGTTATTCATGATTTTATATAGTAACATTGCATCTAAGAATAAATTGTCTGCTTACAAACAATGTATTAATTTTGAAAAATTTTGCTGCACCCAGATAATTATTATCAAATCGATTGTGTGATTTGTAAGAAATGTATTTAATTATTTTTTTTTAATCGATTCAATTTTGTTAACATATAGTGCATTAAATGGAGACCTGACAGTCAACACAAATTCTAGATGGCTTCGTACTTAAGCACAGTATAGTTGTTTGATAATAACAATGTTTGTAAATTTGTATTTCTTTTGTAACCAAGTATTTTAGCTGCTTTGTTTGTTATTTGATTAATATGACATTGATATTGTAGCTTACTATCGAGAATCACACCAAGACCGCGGATATTTAAGTTGGTTACAATTTTGTTTTCATTCAACAGTTATTGACATATATTTTTTTTTTCGTTTCAATTTTGAAAATGACAGAATTATGGGAATATGTGAATAGTGACACTGGAAGGGAATCGTAACTCACGTGTAGGCATTATTGGCATAATTTGTCCAATAGGTATGGAAATTAAGCTGGTTGGAGAAAGGTAGATATATCCCTTTAAAATTAATCAATTAATAAAAAATTCCATATCATCATAATTATAATAACGATTTTAATGAAAAATAGACATGATAATAATAAAAATAGGTTGTTAATAATTCATATTACTAAGGTAAGTTGTTCCCTTACTCCCTATGTAACTCCCACCCTTCCTTTACCCCGTCCCTACCCCTCTTCCTAACCCTCCACCAACCAGTCTATGATATTCTTTCCCTCTCCCACATGCTTTCTCTCTCTTCTTTGTTTACCTGATATTGTTACTCTGAATTATAATTAAGTTTTTATATTATTGTCCTGACGAAGGTTGAGTCCAACCGAAACCAACCGACCAATATAAATCACAATAAAGGGGTTTAACCTTCAATTTACCCAGTAGGTCCCTGGGACACCATTGAAAACTTTCAGCGCTCATAAAACCATTAGTTTATGGAAATGCAAATTGTGCGTTTCAGTACCTTCACGCAGTGACGCGCCAAACACGGGGGAAAGCGGACGCCGATGCGCACGCCTCCGATTGGTAAGTAATCACGCTAGTGGAGTCCGTGGGACTCACGTTTTTTTCACGTTTTTATTTTGTTCGAACCATGTTCTTTTATTTGGTTTTTATAAGAATTGATTATGTTTTTGTTACATTTCTTTAAAAATCACTTGGAAAAGTGGTTTTATTTTTAAAATGTTGAGACTAGTAGTTAGGTCTCAAGTTCTAGAAGTTCCTTAATAAAAGGCTGTGATTCCATAATTTTAAGTAAAAACCTAAGCCACTGTAAAACCAAATACATAATAAATAAATATAACTGGCATTTCATTTAAAGAAGTGATTATTTCATTTTAAATTTACGATTTTATTTCCGGGAGTCCTGGAGACTCCAACAGGTAAATTTTGTATATATGAAGTCACCGGGTAAATCAAGGGTTAAAACTAAGTATTTGTTTCATTTGGTATATTATAAAATCATTTCGAAGAATAAAAAATTGCTGTTGTGGTAACTTAGATATTCATGCCGAAAATGATCTGAATAAGCCAGCTTAAATATATTTATGAATATATTGTGGTGAATATTGTCGGTTAACAGGGGAAAAATAACATAATTTGTTATTTAAGTACCGGAATATTATTACCGTTATAGCAATATTATTTGTGTTTTGGTTTAGGATAATTTACTCACTGCTTTAATTAACCGGGCGTAGGAGTATAGTAAAGATAGTAGACGGGAACGACTTAGAATTCTTACACCGAAATACAGCTGCAAAGTTTTCATGTAATTTTCCCATTTTCTAACTCGCACTAAAACAATACTCCGTGTTCAAAGTTTTTCATTTAAGTAAAATCTAATAAGATTTTCAGTTTAGAAAAGCTTAGAAAAACTTGTGTCCTGATTGTTCTGGAATATTACTTCCATAGATGAGTAACTTAGTGAATAAATTCTGAAATTGTAATATTTAATCACATGTAAGATCATATTAACAATTCTCATACAAAAAATGTGAAACAGAAAAGACAGGAAAAGATTTCTAGATACTACGGATTCTTTTTCTGTTTTTTCTGTTCCATGTTGTTCGTTAGAGAGTCGTTAATGTCTTTAACGATTAATTTTTGAAGAAGAATATAACACTAATAATCTAAATGAAATTATGAAAAAGGACAAGACACAGAAAAGACTCGAACCCAGAAGTCTTACCGGAACGGGCACCTCTACCAAATCGGCTATTGCCACCAATTATTTAATCGTCATATTTGTCAATCTCATGTTTAAAATTTCAGAATTAACAAAATTATCTTCGACAATTTTTGTTTTCCACATTATCGACAGCTATCTTTTTCATTGGAAATACGTGTTCTATGAACGTGTGTGTTACCTAGATAGCGTCTCGGATAAATATATCCGATTTGTATTTATACGGAACACCTATTGACCTTTTTTGTATAAGTCTAAATGAATATTATAATCATTAACTATTACGTTTTTCATAAACCTTACATTAGGTTTTGATAAAAACTACCATTAAAATTTGTCAACAAAATAAATCTCTCAGTTTGAATGAGGAAGACTTCTTCGTCTTTTTCTGCGTTTTATGTTCCACATTTTTCGTTAGAGAAAGGTTAATAACTTCTATGATTAATTATTATTTCCGTTGTTCAAAAACCTTTTACAATATCTTGATAAAAAATTAATATGAAAATTTTGTCAACAACACAAATTCAAAGCAAGATTTTGTTAAAATGTAAACTAATTCTTTGGCAATATAATGGAATGATAAATAAGAAGTAGTTACCTACAACGAATATAAACATTTTCTAAAGTCAAACAAAGTGCCGGTAGAAAGAAGATTTTGATGTCTACGTCAAAAGGATTCAACTTAAATCTATCAAACGATTTTGCATCGGTGTGGGGATGAGAACAATTCAATCAATAAACTCATCCAGTATTGCGTAAGTGTACGCACATCAAATAAAAAGCCGAAAGAATCCTCACGAAGGATTAACGCATTGCGGTCAAATTTCGCATAATATTTCACCACATCTTTTATCACGTTTCTTAACAACTCGGGTTAATTAGATCGCTTTTCGGAACAACTGTAGGTCTCGTAGAAATCATTGTGTCTCTCTTACTATCAAGGTTAGAATCTAGTTAGAAAGATAAAACCACAAAGCAACAAAAGAATTAAAATATACATTACTATGAAATCAATGTTTTCGCTCGAAATTTGAAAAAAAAATTAAACATTGGGATTTTTTTTGTGAATTATTTTTACATGAAACGACAAAACGTAATTTTAGTTAGAAAAAACGTAAGGTGAGCCATTTAAAAAAAAAATTATGTTTGCATTTTGAATTTTCATATTTTAAATTATACGTTCATTTCGAATTATAAAACTTGAAAACATATATCATCACCTTTTAAATACAGTCTTTAGTTTTCGGATGCGTTCAGAAATATTCAATTTATTTCGGTTTTACCGCAAAAGCGGAAATATTTTGACTTTCCGACTCAATGGACTTGAAGCCTAAAGGGTTATATTTATTTATATATCATTTTGACCTAACAAAATTTAAAAAAAAATTAATAGCAATAAGTTGTTTCTAGTGACTGCATCAAGTAGCTATAAATAATAATAAAAACAACAATAATGCTGAACTCTCATTAAGAATTATTCAAGAAGAAAAAAAAAAATATTTTCCAAGTAGAACTTTCTACAAAACGAATTCAACAGGTTATTGATGGGGCCGTACGCAAATCACACAATTATGTCACTATCAATGCTGGGAGTTACATTTTCCAAAGGAAGTGCTGAGGGAAGTGATGTATAAATAAAATAAGATTGATAAATCACCATTATTTCAGCGGTATTCACCATTCACATGGCAGTGAACTCCACCAACAAAAGAAAGATGTATCTAGGAAGATGGGTTGTTTATGTCCATCCTGCTGAGGATGTATTCTCGTGGTTTCTAACCTGCTATTGCTATGGATGTTGCGAATAAAAACTCTCGATTTACTAAAGGCAAATTTATTTACATGAAGACAATTTTACAACGAATTCACAAAGTAACGGCCCGCGGGGATCGACGCTAGAACCAGAATAATTGCCCCATCACGATGAGCAGCTGTAGGTTATTATCGAGTGATACCAGTATCAAAACAGGTGTGAAATATAGCCTGGAAGAAAAAATATTCGCAGTGTGAAATTAAAGTAGTCTATCTACAACAACATTGGATGGTGAGTGATGGTCTCCTACAAAGCGGTAGAGATCTCAGTTCTTGCCTTCGTGAAAAACATCATCAAAATATCTTTTTAAGAGGTTAAAAAATTTCGCGTCCCTCGAGATTCGTTATTCGTTCTCCGATATCAAAACAGAATATCGCGTTACTCCTTAAAACATGAAACTTCATCTTATTTCATGGCGAGGGTTTCTTCCTTTGACAAAAAAACTAATTATTTAAATTAAAAACTTTTCACCAAAAGAACTTTTGATGACGAAGTTTCGACTCTTGGCGACCAAGGGGAAACTATGAGCATGATTTTTATAATTTAACCGGGAAAATTTTAATAGTCCTTTTTGTAATTATAATAACGAAGTTTGCTTTATGTTTTAATAAGTAAACTTGAGCTTGTTCTAGCAAATATTAATTTGTGAAGCCCAGAATTGTTTTATAAAAAATTAATATATATATATATTTTAATTTTTAACTTAATAGGTAAAACCTCAAATTATAATGTTTAAATTAATGAAGACTGAAAAATCGGAAAAAGATCGGGTCATATCAGGGACTCGGACCCAGTCCCAGATGTAACCCGATCTTTTTCTGTTTCAGATTTAGATTGAGTTTCGCTAATATTGTCTTCATTAATTAAAATAAATAAATATTGTACTTAGTTAATTTTCATTAGAAAAAAACTATCTTTTTATAATATATTTTATTTTTCTGTGACATGTTTTTTTTTTCATATTTTACTTTAGATTATTAGTCTTATCTTTTTATTCAATGATTATTACATTGATAAGAATAACCTTCAAAATTTATAAAAAGAGAGTTCCAATAAAAATTGAATATTCATTTAGACTTTTACAAAAAGATCAAAAGGTGTTCCATGTAAAATAATATCGGATATACTTATATATCTGATACACTATCTAGGTTACAAACCAATTCACATAACACTTGTTTCAAATGAAAAAGGTAGCTGCCAATAATATGGAGGAAAAAAAATAGTCTAAGATAATATTGTTAATCCTGAAATTATAAATATAAGATTGACAAACATGACGTTTAAATAAATTATAGCTGTAGCCTAATTACTATGGCGTTTATCCCGGTAGGACAGGTTCTGGGTTCGAATCCCAGTTGCGACCGTTTTTTTCTGTGCTTTGTCCTTTATCATATTTTCGTTTCGATTATTATTGGTATCTTCTGCTTCAATCAAATATTATAATACTTAATGAACTCCTTTACCGAAAATCAGAAACAATCTTATATCTATTTTTTGATAATATGTTAAATTATCGAAGTTTTCGTTTGATAAATGTTTTCTTTGAAGTATCAAGTTACAACCTATTCAAAAACCCTAAAGATTTACCTACGGAAACAGGGGGATTCCAACCCGGATTCTTGTTTCCCTTCGGTGATCAAATACGGCTGACGTTAAATTTTCTGGAGTACTGACCCTTATCAAATCCCGCTGACATTTTATAGTCGGTTTTTCAACCGGGCTCATAGGATTTGTTTTTAAAGAGAGACAAATTGTTACGTCGTTCCTAACGAAAAGAAAATAATATTTTGTCAGTTTTTGGGAAGGAAGGGGAAAAACACATTTTGGTAGATTAGTAGATGTATAGTAGATCAACATTTTACTGAATGAAAAAATGTGTGGCGATCCACCTAAGTACTTATCACCGTGCCACGCGTCAGGAATAATAAAATTGATATCTCGCCACCTGCTGGAAAGGTCTAGAGCTGCAATCAGTAATTAACAGCACCGTGTTGAAATTTCTCTTGTGTGCTTGTTTTGCCTACCGTTAACTAATAACCTAAGAAAATAATTTAAAATGTTAATAATAATGATAATTATAAAGTTAATGAAAAAAAGAAAAATACCGCTTTTCTGTGTGGTACAGAAAAAACTTCAAAATATATTTAGGAGAGACAAATATATCATGGTCCAAGACAGTATCTAGATCTTGAGGAAGAGGCCAATCTTGGTGGCTTTGAAATATTTATTTCACGCCTAGCTGGGCTATTACATGTATTTTTTTATTCACAGAGTACATCTAGATAAGCATAACAAAATCAAATATAATCAAAAAACAAAATCAAATTCAAAATCAAAAAAAAAAAAAAAATATAATCAAAAACAAAATCAATAACGAAATAGATGAAAATAAGATATTCCACCATGTAAGATATAAATACAATAGAGTCTAAAAAGAACAATGCGTAGATGGTTTAAGGCGAGGCTATGTGATTTGTTTAATTAAATAAATATATATGTTCTTTTTTTCGATATACATTCTATTATGACTTGTTTGTATTTAGATAATGATATGAAATATGTCGATATCTTTGTATACGGCAAACTGGAGTATACAAATATTATACAAAAGAGAGAAATTCTTGTTGTTCTGGGACGGAGCATTTACATGCAACAACACGGCTAAACATCACCATATGATAACAAACATCCGAGCGGCGTGGGCATCAGAAGAAGAACTTATTAAAGTATTTAGAAAATATTTTATTAATATGATAGTTAAAGTTTAAAAACCAGTCCCACGAAAAGTTGGCGCAGTCTCTGAACGAAGGTTACGTCGAGCATTTAGCAAGGTTTTATTATCATTTTATACTCGCTTGCACAAACGCTAAGGGGTTAAAACTTCAATACATTGAGGTTACTTCGCTACTTGTGGGTGACTCGACAATATCACAACCCTTGGGCCAAGATCCGTATCGATACCAGATAAAACTGGAGTTATGAAGTAAAACTTCTTTACGCACGCTTGAATAGGGGTGTAAGCTGGCGAATGCGTTACGAAAAGTGTAATGCGTTACGGGCGAAGCGAACGTGCTGTATTACACTGTAGAAACAAGAGAGAGCAATACACGCTCACATTTTCTTTCTCTCTTCCTCTCATAGGCAGTGCATGAAGATTATTCGTAATTTCATTTCTTACTTTAACAATTTTATCAATACTGTAGGAGCAAGAGAGGGCAGTGCGCGCGCACATTTTCTTTCTCTCTAGAAGTTTTACTTCAGTCGTGCGGTCTAAAACACACTCGTTTTTTAACATGTGTTTAATTTTTATTACGTAATATATTTCTCTTACCTTTGTAATGGCACTACTCCCCAATTCAAACACGAGAAATATTTTCTTTATTGAATTGGGTAGATTCGTACAAACTATCTTATTGTAATTAGCTTTTAAGACTTATGATTTTCTTTTGTAAATATATGTACCTATGTATTTCAAATAAAAAAATAAATGATTGAAGAAGAAGACCATACTAACAAATCTAAACAAAACAAGACACAGAAAAATAAAAGGTAACGGTCGCAAACGGGATTCGAACTCAGGATCTCTTGTCTTAATATATGTAGAAAATTATTTATGATAACATTGTTAATTTATTAGTATTATATTATTTTTCAATGATATATTACATTGATGGGAATAACCTTCAAAATAAATTATAAAAAGAGAGTTATTCTAATAAAAAAATGAATACTCATATAGACTTTTAGAAAAAGGTCACATATAAAAAAAAATCATTTATGTTTATCAGAGACACTGTCTAGATTACAAACCAGTTCTTCGAACATTTGTAATCATTTAAAAAATTGATCGAAGTAAATATTATTAATTCTGAATTTGAAGTTTGAGATTGGCAAAAATTACTTAAAAGTAAGAGATCACAAAGGCCGAATTGGTTAAGGCGCTTGTCCCGGTAAGACAGAGATCCTAGGTTCGAGTCCTAGTTGCGACGTTACCTTTGTATTTTTCTGTGTCTTGTCCTGGTTCATATTTCATTTAGATTTATTAGTATTATCTTCCGGTTCAATTATTTATATGTTTGATATTTTTTTTAAATAAAAATCTGTAATTCTACCAAATGTAAATGTTATAATAAAATGTATAGATATATTATCGTATTATAAGCTGTATATACTCATTGATAAAAAAATAATAATAGGTTGGTACCCATATTCAGTATAATATTTACGGCCTTTTGTTAAAAATCACGTGGTGCTTGATAAATTACATTTAATTGACGCTATCTTGCCATCATACATAAAGATAGCAGCCAATAAAATATGCATTAAGAAAATAAAGATAATGTTGTGTAACGATAACATTTTTGTTCCTCCGGAAACTAGCTCAGAAATAGTTATCTTATATTAAAATAAATGCTGTTTTATACTTTACCTCTGTGCTTTCGCCACTCTGCCATCTCACCAATTTGGATCGCTTGGGTACCGTACAATGGGGATGAATTTGATTGCAAAGAAATATTTAGGTTTATGGATTTTAATCAGGTTTGGCCAAATTAATATATAATCTTAATTTTACTTATATCTACTTATATCTAAATCTTAATTAGTTGTCATATGGTTCGGGGTCGCTTCTATATTGTCATTATTACACTATTACTTGTTCGCTGCAACTACCTTTATTGTCACTGTTATCACTGCGTGGGTCTTTCTTTGAGGCCGAGATCCTTGATGGCAGCTCCCGCAGTTCTGCAGCTCAGGCCCTCCTAGCCGAGTCTCCTGATCTCCTGCCAGTACCGTTGTCTTCGCACTTTGGCCACCGGCCGCGTCTGGTCACCACACTTAGTCGTCTCACGCCCAGCTTTACGTCGCCGGGTGGAGGAACACACGTCTTGCGAATCACTTTATCGAGCACGTAAAACTGTTACTTCTTCATCCACCGCTAAGCATCAAAACCGCTGGCGGGGAACGCGTGCTTCACCACCAATCCTGTCTCCAAAACCCCTCTCTCTCCCGTTCCGGTCTTGACTGTCCTCTCTCCTATGAACTCGGGGGACCCTTGCTCTACCCCGCACTTCTCCTTTCTTCCCTCTCTGTCCTTGCGACCCATGTCAATTAACGCCTTCTTTGTCTTTGAATGCTCACGCTAGACGTGCTCTTATTCAAATTTACTTGTGACGAAATTTGATTCGTCACAGTTGGTAGTTCTCAGTCGAAGTATGATACAGTTAAATATGACCGAATTAGATAGGGACACATTAGCTCAGTAATTAGACAATCTGTCTGGAAAGCCGAAGGTCCTGGATTCGAGTCCCAGATGTGACCCGATCTTTTTCTGATTTTTCTGTTTTAGATTTAGATTGAGTTTCGCTAATATTGTCTTCATGAATTAAAATGTTATAATTTGAGGTTTTACCTATTAAGTTAAAAATAAAAATAAAAATAAAAATTTATTGTTACCATTATTAAAAAAAAGAAGTGCTTTTGCACGGGTACCATGATTTTCCACAAATCTGATAGTATTTTAATATTGTTTTTTCAATTTTTTATGGTACAGACCTATTTATCAAAGGGATAACAATATTAGGTTCGTGATAGTTTGTAAATATTTTCTTTGATTTATTTATTTACGGCACTAGTGACATTTACATACATATGTTTTTTTATAAACAGACAATATAAAAATTTGAAGAGTGAAAAGTTTTATATAAAACATAACAAAAGAAAATAATATACAATAAAATATATAAATTTGTGTTAGACCACTTTAAATTTTAATTACACTCTACCTGTTTCGGAAGAACCCTTCCTTTGTCAGGAGAATATTAAAGCTAACCTATGATACAAAATATTGATAGATATATACCAAACATTTAGGTGCTGGAGTGGGAGGTCAAAGGGGGAGGGGGGGGGGGGGGGTAATTGCGGGAATTCCAGCAATAACAGAGCGGTTTATTGGAAACATATCTAGAATGGGACTAAACTTAATTTATCGTTTAGTTGATTTAATTTATCGTTTAGTTGATTTATATATTAATTTAGTTGATATTAATTAATTTATCGTTTAGTTGATTTAATTTACCGTTTAGTCCCATTCTAGATATGTTTCCAATAAACCGCTCTGTTATTGCTGGAATTCCCGCAATTACCCCCCCCCCCCTCCCCCTTTGACCTCCCACTCCAGCACCTAAATGTTTGGTAAATATCTATCAATATTTTGTTTCGTAGGTTAGATTTAATATTCTCCTGACGAAGGATGGGTTCTTCCGAAACCGGTAGAGTGTAATTAAAATTTAAAGTGGTCTAAAACAAATTTATATATTTTATTGTAAATTATGGCGAACCACAAAGTTAATTTTTATTACGAACATGAAAATAATATACATTAGCAACAAGTAACAAGTTTATAATCTGTGAAGAAGTGAAGAAAGAAGCAAAAACAAAAAACTGTTATGCAGTAGACCTCATCAAAATATGTAGCGTTAAAATGTAATTTTTTTTATACTTACAATATTAGCATAAAAGTTCCCAATGGTGGGTACAACAGAATTATATCCTGAGACCGTGATATAGTTGTCACACAATATTTTATAAGCTCTTTCGTTTTAAAGCTGCTTAGAAGCGAAATATATATTATGTTACAGTTGGTGCGAAAAGATAAAATTAATAAGAACAAAGACTCAATATTTGTGCGGAATGCCCAAAGAAAATCTGAAATTCCTACGTAGTTCTAGTCCCGTTAATTGTCTAAAGTTGCTATAACTATTTTTAGAGACTAACTAATTCTGGCTATAATTTGCTTTGAATCTAGTTCCATCTATTAATATTTTTGTTCAACAGATAACATTGACGAAAGTAGAGAAAACAGCAAAGCATTCAATATAGAAATTTATTCAAGGGAAATTTCGGCGAAGAATAATTAATTCAACTTATCTTTAAAAATATTCGCTGAGTCCCGGCTATAGAATAAGTTCCTACAGACAAATTTCCTAACTACTTGTTGTTAAGTCTTTTAGGTAGGAAGTTTGTTATAATTAACATGTAAATTGGATGAATTTCAAGGGTTTAATGATTTAAATTACGCTATCTCAGGTATAAAATACGTAAAAAAAAAGAATTTACAGCAAGTCTACGAACAAATTAAGGGTTATTTTTTAATATATTTCGTCTCCTATCGGAGAGGGTCGCTATAATTTTTATTGGTAAAAATGTACAATCTGCAGATCGCAAGCCGAAACTCATAGCATTTGTTATATGTACACCGAACAAGAGTCCCAACTGCTACCCTCTGGAGCCAGTGAGACTATGGCATCCCCAATCGGGGTACGTTGTGAGGTTGAAGGTAGGTAAGGGAGGGGAAAGAAATGGGGTGGAGGAAAGTGGGGAAGTATCTGGCTATTCAGATGATACTGGTCACGAAACACGGCTAAAGCCATTTCAAGGAAAGTTTAAATTCTGAATGGTGGTCTTGCACCAAGGCGCTAGGTACTGAGAGTATCTTAGACTCTGGAACGTGCCGCAAATATATTATACATTATTTTTAATAATTTAATTGTGAAATATCACAAATTAATCAAATGAAATTTATTTGCGCATACCGGGTTCGAACCCGTGACTTTCGGATTGGGAGTCGAGGGTCTTGCCCCTTAATCACGCCGGCTGTTGATCTGCACGTCAATCTTTAATGCTCTCCTGAAACTTGTACACGGAGAAAAATGTTATTCGAAAAAACGATCATTTTAATAGTAAAAACGGGACTGAAGTTCTTAAACAAATTAATTAATGTTAATTTGTTTAAGAACTTCAGTCCCGTTTTTACTATTAAAATGATCGTTTTTATTCGAATAAAATTTTTCTCCGTGTACGATCCATTCTCGGCCCAGTCACTTTACTGACTTTACAATGACCGTAAGCGAAATAGAAAGATGCGCAAAATATACGTGCGACAGAGAAAGGTGTGGGTGGGGAGGTATGCCAGTTGTAAGACCTTAAACTGACCTATTGCGACGATTTCTGTATCAACGTCATATCGGCGTAAAAGTTTGGCGCTTTCTATAAACTCATACCGGGCACTTGTTCTTCGAAGCCATGTGGTGCGGCATTTTTCTCTTTTTTTGTATTTGACGTCACTCGTAGTGTAACCGAGTAGTTACACCATCTATTCAGGGTATTTTTAGGATGTGTCTACAGACATTTAAAAAGGTTCTGTCTTCCGTGTCAATGCCCATTATAGTGTCGGGGTTTTCATCCCTTAGAAAAGAATAGAGAGAACATCACATCGAAATTTTCTAAACCAATATACTTTTAGGGCATGGATGAAAAAATCCTTCTATATCTAAGAAATGTTGAACTCACATAATTTCTGTTTCTTTTATTTTAAATTAATTATTGACGTCGTTTGCTAAAGGTGACGGCAGCCATGGTCCAGGGGCAGGACTCTTGACTAGAGATCCGGAGGCCGCGGGTTCAAACCCCGATGTGCGAAGATAAATTTTAATTGATTGATTTGTGTTTTCACAAATTAATCATTTAAAAATAATATAAGGAATATTTGCGGCACGTTCCAGAGTGGAAGATACTCTCATTATCGCCCTGGTATAAGAACATCACCATCCAGAATTGAAAAGTTGCTTAAAAATGGCCTTAGCGGTGTTTAGGTACTAGATCTGAATAGTCGGGTACTTCCCCGCCTTCCTATTCCTTATTTCCTTCCCCTCCCCACTTACCCTCTGCCACACAACATACCCCAATTGGGGATGCCATATCACTGGCTCCAGACGGTAGCAGTTGTGAGGTATACAAATATAAAAGGTGATAAATTTCAGGTAAATCAAGTTTTTGACGAATAGGGTTATAAAAATCGTTTATGGAACAATGTTCGAAATCTCTAGAAATTAAAAAGCTCTCCAAATCAAAACTAGCTTTCATCAAAGGACGTATGTCCTCAGAAGAATTATTATAATTTTAATACGACAATAAACAGTCTCTGTATTTTCAAAGAAAGTCTTTCAATCGAGCATCCCATAGTTTATAACGATAAAAGCACTGGAGAATACAGGTCCCGGGACTTATTATACTAAAATATTCTCTGGAAAGAATATAAAGGACATAACACATAGAAAATTCAAACTACTTTCTGAAAAATCGTAAAAACTGTTCAGTCACGACACTCAAGACACGCCATGATTAGTCGATAATATTACAAACTTTTGCTTAAAACGAACAGTTTTGATCTTTATCGTAATTTCGATTGCAATAATTAAAGCCATTAAACAATAAGGTGATATCGTTAACACCCCAAGAATACGAATTGAGGCAAGGAGCCGCCATCAATATTAAGGATTGTCACGACTCACGACCTACCTTCCTTTAATTTCGGTATAAATCCACCCCCGACCTTGGCTCTTGAAACGGAACCCTGGGAGGGGGGAGGGGGAGTGGGACGGGGTGGCGATTCAACTCAAGTCATGTCTCGTAATAAAACACTGACAGATTCTGAATTTGAATTAGTTATTATTTTCAACAGCAAACTCCGTTAATATTTCGGGTTTTACTGTATTTTATACATCTATTTTAAATAAATCGTTCGTACAATCATGGAAGTAAATTTATAATGAATTTAAGGGACAATATGAATAATCTTAATTATATAATTTCCCTTTTTATATACAGGACGTCGGGGGGGGTAAAGTGCATTAACTTCGGGAGGTGATTCTACGTGATGGTAGGAATAAAAAAGTTAAATAACTTTTTTCGAAATTCCAACTTTTAGGGGTATCTACTTTTTATTTTGCGTTATTGCCAACCACTCACTACAAAGACAGTGTTGATTTTGAATGCAACTGTCATTTTACTGTTTATTAGCAAAGTAGTTAATTTAATCTACCCAGCAGTATTTGAATTTAAAAACTGTATTATTACGATCAAACCTTGTAAATTCTGTGTTTTTTAAACGAGTGTGTATTTATTAAGACTTACGAGTAGTTAAAAAGAATGTTAATCAGTGCGCGTTTAGTTTATTGTTTTCAATGACGTTTCAATACGTTGTCATGGTTCTCGTCTATTTAGTTGTAAACTAACCTTACTGGTAAAATTGTATTTCTATTGTGGTATTTTGTTAAACCCACTATTTAGTGCAGGTAACTTTTTAAACTTTATTTTAAACAAAAGATTTGGTACCGTAATTGTGATTGTCAAAATCTCGGCATGTTATTGTTTACACGCGGTTTCCATGGATACGTACCAATCACAAATGTGCAACGTTGCCAATTTTACTCTCGACTTGAAATTTCGAAAAAAGATATTTTACTTTTTTACTTCTACCATCATGTAGAATCACCTCTCGAAGTTAATGCATTTACCCCCGGACACCCTGTTTAAGCCACTTTTAATATTATGACATGCGAATGAAGCCCAATTTCACGCAATTTTCAAATTTCAAGTCGATTATCTGTCTCACAAAAAGTATATTAAAAAATCTTCGTAATTAATTCTTATACAAAAATATACCTATGAAAAATCACGGGATAGAAAACACTTTAAATTATTTCCTGTTAAAATATTATTTTTAAAGGTAGGTGCTTTACAGCTTGTCTGAATTTGTTCAACCAAGCAGTTCCAATTTTGGAATGAAACTTAAATTCAAAGCAAATCCGAGTTTTAACTAGAATTTATTTTAGCAGAGTTACAGATACACAACCGAAATTATTATTTTTGATGCTTTGCATTCGGCTTTTTCCGAGTTCCATGCTGTTATTGTGTAAGTTTATCTAATTGGACAAATCAAAAATAAAAATCACACAATATGGAGTTTTCTATCATTTATGACAGATACATTAATTTTACAAGTAATCGCAGTAATCCAGAAATTCCTGTGAAAATTTCATGGTCCCAACTGCTTCGTGCAAACAAATTTCTGCTGCAGATAATATAAATTCTATTTTTGCAACTTGGTGGAATTCCATCGTAACAATTAAATCTATTTTAAACTTTATTCCAGTCTCAAAATGAACATTATTGTTTGAAATCGGTCGGTCACATGTAAATTTGTTATTTTATTTTTATGTACCTGTTAAAAGAATAATTATTCAAATTAGTTTCATCATACCTACTCATCGCTATATTTAATACTAGTTTCTGCTCGCGACTTCGTCTGCGTAGGATTATTACTTCGAGTAATTTATTTTCTTTTCCTAGGTCCCATCTACGTTTATATCAAAATTCTTAACCTATTTATTTAAAAAAATATATTCTTTATTCGATTCAAAGTATTAGGCGAGCACTTCAAATAAATTAACTAATTTAAATATTTTCTAAAATAGTATTTTGATTTAACAATCATTGTTTTGCAAAATGTCATTCTAAATTTTTGACATTTTCAATTAAACAATAATTATTATTTTCCATATATTGAGCTAGCTTCATAAATTATAGCCTATATGTTATTCTGATGGACGAACTATATTGTTGTAAAGTTTTATTAAAAGCATTTCAGCAAATTTTGGTGAAAGAGTAACAAACACACATACATCCATACAAACTTTCGCGTTTGTAATATTAGTAAGATTTTCAAAGAGCCAAGCAAAAAATTTAAATAAAAATGTACACTATATTAAATTTACATGAACACAATATCAAGTAACAAATAAATTATGTTGTGTAGAGAGAAGAAGAAGTAGCTGAAGATAATTGAACATACATACATCTTTAAATATCTCGTAGTAAAAAATATTAATATTTGATTCATTGAAAATTTCTACCATTCCACAAAAATCTTAGAAAAAGGATAGAAATTGACAGAAGAGTACATAAATTTCAGCTCCGAGAATAAAGTTAGATAGGAACTTACACGTATTGTAAAATCTGGTACGTAATAGAAAAATCCACTTGTAATTAAGTAGCTATTGCGGAAGTATATGACGAATTCTGAAGGATTTCAAATGAATTTTTATAAAAAGTTTTGATTGATTTCCGCGTGTTTTTGTGAATAGGAAAGTATAAAAGAATTTTTCGAAAAAATTTTTGATAATTTTTTTGTAAAATCTTAGAAATGCATAATGTACTCGAAAACGAAGGCTCAAACCCAAAAAAGTTATATTCCAAAATCCATTTGAAATGTGGCGTAGATTGACCAGTTTCTGACTTAAAAAATATCAAATATAGTGTAAATTCTGAATAAATGATCCATTTTACATGCATTCAAATGGTTTGTTTGATATTCGAAATACACGGGCACTTGGCTAACTTTTACAGGCCGTTATTCCTAGCGAAACGTTTTCACGTTCCAACTTAAATAATTATAACAAAAGGAAATTATAACCATGTTGGATTGTTTTTATTTGCTAGTCAAACACTGGTACCTATAAAATTCAATAGCGAATATCCGCCCTTCCGTTCTAAACCCTCAACCAAAATGGAATTATTATAATTTCATTTGTTTTGTGAAAAATATCCAAAGAATTTTGCCTCTTTAAAGTTGGCGAGGTTACATTTTTTAATGGTTTCAGCAAATTACAACCAGTTGTATATAATAAGTTTATTTTCCTCTTTCACCACCATGTAAAGGATGAGAGAATGGCAAACTATATTAATCTGTTACGACAAAGAATCCTCGCGTTTCAGGTGTATTTTTTAATACACCTGACAAAACGGTATAATTTGTTTGTAAAATATATATCCCACGCACCAAATAAAATAAATCAGAAATTTAAATCAAGCTATAGACAACTTTCCATCTTAGTCTTATTTTATTGGATGGCAAGATCATTAACAGTTTTTAAAAAATGTATACTCCACTTATTAAAATAAATTTATACACCACTTATATAATCACAATTATCTACATAACATAAGTGGTTGTACGAAGTGATTTGTTTTCATTTAAAGATATATTTGTTAATAGTACCTAATTTACGACTTGTCTGACCTTAAATCATATCCAACAAGTAATAAAGTAGGTTGCTTTTCAGTTCCAATTTTTTTAAATTAATGCGATCAGCTCACCGGAGAAACTGAAACCAAACTAAAACTGGCTGGTTGCTATGGTTCCAACCAAAATTCTATGACGGCGTTACTCAATTCTACGATTTCAGTAATTATCTCAGTTTGTTTAACCATAGACGAAGAACAATCAGCTGTCATCGGTAGCAACCAGCACGGTGAGTTTCGAGTCACTGCTTGCGTTTCCATTGGCAACGAGTTTTTGAGAAGTTGTGTAATGTGTGGACTATCATATTGACATACACAGGTTAGCGAGTTTAGTTGCGAACTGCTTTTTGACTGACTGTCTAAAAGTTCATTGCGCTTGAATATTTTATGCATTGAAGGAATACAATTTCAAATAAGGCAAACACTCGTGCGCCGAAAACTGAAATTATTTTTTTAAATGTAAAAGTAGGTAATCATGCTAAATATATTTTTGTGCGCCAATTATAGGTCACTACCCGGCAAATTATTTTTGTCTTTAGATTGGGAATAAGGATTTATTCTATGGCAATAAATGGTTCTTTGTTCCCTTCGTCTCTTTACATTTCCTCACCCAGGGGTGCTAGCATGGTCGATCGATAAGGATCGGTAGGATAATTGTCGGTAACTTCTCATCGTTCCCTAGGAAAACTGCAGATCGCAAACGTACAAACAACAGTTGATATCGAATATATTAAGGACACTTAGTCATTGTGAACTGTCACCTATTCGTTTGCGATCTGCAGTTATCCTAGGGAACAATGAAAAGTTATCGACAATTATCCTGCATGCTAGCACCATGATAGCACCCCTGAGGCCCTAGCACACTCGCTCGAAAACGATCGGTAAGATAACTATCGGTATCTTCTCATCGTTCCCTAGCATGACTACAGATCGCCAACGAATAAGTGACATTTCACAATGACTAAGTGTTCTTAAAATATTCGACATCAACTGTTGTTTGTACGTTAGCGATGTGAAGTTGTACTAGGGAGCGATGAGAAGTTACCGACAATCGGTCGGTAACTTCATATCGATCGACTATGCTAGCACCCCAGGAGTAATGTAAAATGGATGCTATAAAAGGAGACAGGGTGTAACAGCACGTACCCGAGTATATTTGGAGTAAAGAATCTACACAGAGTTGGGGCTGTCCGATGATTTTTTTCTATTAAAAACGATAAAAATATTTTTCCATCATACGACTTGCGTTGACGTTGTGACTGAATAGTCGGGTATAGCCTAGCGAGTTACGTGATAAGTGATAAGCATTCCGTCTCTTTCCAAGAGTACGGTAGTACACGAAACAACGCGCGTATCGGCGTATCACGTAATCTCGTGTGATCAGTGGGAATAAAAAAAAAATTGGTTTTTAATAGAAAAAAATCATAGGACGTTAAAATGACGTCTTATTTTTGTATTTAAAATATGCTCACACGAATCGCAGATTAAAATCCTTCAAGAACGTGTATAACTTTACTTACTGTTTGCTGTATGCTGTATCGCTTCATTCATGTTGGAACAAACATAGCTCATTTCTTATTAAAGTAATTATGTGTGAAAACAATTAGTCTGCTGGTGGCAATACGAATCATTTCAATAAATAAAAAGCATTGTAGGTTTCTATTTTTATCAGTGATCGAGCAATAATTTGTAACCTGTAATAATGTAGTACTCCATAAATGATTTAGGCGAAATAATAACACTCTCACACAGTCAGCATATTAGCAATTAATTGAGTCCACAAAGGATTCGTGCCCGTAAAAGGTCGCCATTACGATATTTTAACGTCTTTAATTAACGATAAAAGAATAACGACATTCTTTAATGTGCCATTGTGTCCAATTATATGTCCGGGCGGTGGACATTTTAGTGCCTCTTATAAAAAAGGGCGAGAAAAAACAATTATTCATGTATTTAATTAATACTTAACACCTGTTTCTCTATACTTAGATACACGTGCTTTTCGTAATCTTTTAGCCGGTGATGTTATCCAACTGCAATCTCTACTAAAATATCTAAAATATATATTCTGTAGTTACATCCTTTTTTTAATTGTTCACTTTGTAGGCAAACGAAAGTTTATTTTGTAATAAATCCAGAAATTTTATATTTGGAATATCAGTTTTCCAGAGTCCCTTGGAAATGTGCTTTGCTTGGATTTGGATATTATTTGACAGAATTCCTAAACAATGAGTTCACTGACTCTAGCATAATTAATTACAAATGGATTTTCTATTGAAATTTTACTTGAGGAGTTTTTTTTACGGTGGTGTGAATGAAACTTAAAACTATTCTGCGACTTGAGGAAGGAATTATTATTATTAATTTATATATTTTTTAAACTTTGTAACTAATTGTCTACTGCTTACGGAGGATTACTTTAGGTCTTTTGCATTTGGTAATTTCATTCTCGCTTTATTGATAGAGAGAGTTAGTGGTTAGATTTTCATGACCGGCTAGGCCTTATCAGAGGAATGTTTGTATCTTTATGTAGAGTTGTAACCCTGGTCCAATTCGGCGCATTCAATGCTAGTTGGTTGGCTTTGTTTTGCACTGTTTATAGTATATTTCAGTGAGTGTCAGCTGCGTGTCCCCAAACAGGTGCAGCATGTGTACAGCCCATGTTTTGCGGCAGCATTTCATAATAATATTATGCTTAAATCCACACAGCTTGAGGCCAACGAAAGTGACGCTCTCTGTTATTTTCAAAAAGAACCATTAATTTTTTCATCCATACATATTTTGAAGTTGAAACTTAAGAACTGTGTGTACATCTCTGAAGATGTGAAGGTATGCAAAAGCATTGTTTAACGTCAAATTTGTGACAAAACTACTGTCGTAAATTGAGCATACAGGTTTTAGCTAATTATTAGTAGATACTCTGAATAATTTTCTCATGTTGAAAGCACGCTTTGCTTTTTAATCTCTTGCAGATTCCACCTAAAGGTGCCATTTATAATTCATAAAAATATATCTAAGTTTAACTTGTTTTTGCAGCTATGCCCACATCATATTATTAGCTTAACCATGTCACGGTGCATATTCCTACATTCGAGTCATAAAATTTAATAAGTTTAAGGTTTCAGTAAACCGACCTAGATAATTGGCGGAAACTTGGTCGTAACTTAGAACATTTACGACTTAATCTGAGTTTTGGGTGTCGTGCTTGTGAGAGGTTTAATTTTTAACCTATCGTTTTGGCCATATTCGAGAAATAGCTCCAATTCAGATTATTGTAGTATGAAATAATTCCGCATTCTGTTTTTAAAATAAGAAAGCGACGAATAAATAATTAAAAGTTTCCATTAGGTGAAATATAATCAAAATAAGAAGGATTTATTAATAACGAATGAAGGATTGGTAGATACTCTCCGAATCGCCCCCCACAAAGATGCACGAAATGGCTTTAGTGGTGTTTGGTGATCTGATCTGTATAGCCACGTACTGCCCCACTTTCGTCTTCTCCGTCTTCTTCCCATCCTCACACCCTTCAGCCTCACAACAAACCCTATTTGGGGATGCCATATTCTCGCCGGCTCCAGTCATTAGGAGGCAACGGAATTAACATTTAAAAAAAACCAAAATAAAACAATTTGGTTTCTACAAATAGTCTTGAATAATAGCATTTTTGCATTATAATCATGTAATGTAGAAATATCCGGCTTGAAGGACCAAAGTTTTGATTTGAAATTTGTGTAAAATACTTGCAGTGCCTTAAAGTTTATGGAGTAGTTACAAATTCCCATGCACGAAAACAAACAATTTATTTATTTATTTATTTATTGACGCCCTATTGGGCTTTTACACATAGATACAAATTTATTTTATAACAACAATATAACCTAAATAAAAAAGATTACAAAATATATAAAAAAAGCATAAACACAATATAATAAATAAGAATATATCTAATGCTAAATCCACATGCATAACTTTAGAGAACTCGTAGGTACAATTCATATACCTACGAGCAACAAAAAAAAAGAAGAAAAAACAGTCACATAAAAAGTTGTACAGTTTACAGTTGTAGAATATGAACAATTAAAAATAACAAAAGAAAATCGAAATAAAATAAAATGATTTCTCATTCATTATTAACATTTAAAAAGTGGTGAACTAATTTAGCTTTAAATGTGTCGAAGTTTAAATTAAATATGTCAGCGACATCTGTTAGTTCATTGCCCAACCTATGTATTCTTTCCATCACAGAATTTATAGCGAAGTTATTGTTGTAGAATAAAATATTCCGTCTGGTATATTTTGGAGGTATATGTATAGATAGCAAATTTATAGCGACAGGGCAGTCCAACCTTGAATGAACAATTTTATATAATAAAAGGAGATCAGATATTTTTCGCCTTTCAGATAATTTCGATAAGTTAAGTTTACTGCGTAAATTGACATAATTGATTTCAATAATAGGATTACCAATTTTGAAATTTATAAAACGTAAAAATTTATTTTGAATTTTTTCATTCTGTAAACAATGAGAGTTGAAATGAGGACACCAAATGCTTGAATTGTATTCAACCTGACTTCTAACCAGAGACGTGTAAAGTAATTTTATGGTTTTTATGTTATTAAAGTCTTTGGCAATTCTGAGAATAAATCCAAGCATTTGTAATCCCTTACTGGTGATGCTAACAATGTGATTCAAGAAGCGTAATTTGGAGTCAAAGATAACTCCAAGGTCATTAAATTCAAAGACTCTTTTTAAAGTGGCATTATTAATTGGGTAGTCGAATAATAAAGGGGTTTTAGATCTATGGAAACTGATTGTTTGGCATTTGTTAATATTAAGATGTAATTTGTTTACAATGCACCATTCACAAAGTTTATTTAAGTTCCTTTGTAGAGTTAAACAATCAGAAGAATTTTCGATCAATTTAAACATCTTTAGATCGTCGGCGAATAGAAGAAAGTGAATATTATCGAAAATTTGTGAAATATCATTAATAAATAATAGGAAAAGAATTGGTCCTAGGTGGGAACCTTGGGGGACCCCACTTAAGGCAAAAAAAGTGTAAGAAGTTGTGGAGGTAATTTTTACAGATAGTTTTCTATTTGACAAGTAACTTCTAAGCCATTCGAGAAAGTTGCCGCTTATACCCAAGTGTTCTAATTTATCCATTAAAATGCGATGAGAAACAGTATCAAAGGCTTTGCTAAAGTCAGTATAAATTGTATCAACTTGCAGACCCTTGGATAGTGCATTTGAAATAAAATGTTCGTAGAGCAATAAGTTAGTTGATGTAGATCTGTCTGCCATTTTTTTTTTTTTTTTACATTAACTCCACACAGGAGGCCCTGAGGAAAATAATTTCCCTCAGGGCCTATGTCATCTTTGAAGATGCTGTGAGGAGGGTCTTTTTGAGGAGAGGAAGGAGTGAACGTGGGTCTTGAAGAGACCCATGTTATAGGAAGGAGGAAACACAGAGGCCGGCAAATCGTTCCACAGCCGAGCTGTTGAACACAAGAACGAGTCGTAGAAGCGTCCCGTTCTCATGTGACAAATGTCAACCGTGTACATATGTTGGGCGAGCGTTTGGCGTGTTTCCCGACTATGCACCGGTGCCGAGGGGATCAATGAGGCTAGTTCCTCGGAGCATCTTCCATTGAAATACCGGTAGAACAAGGAAAGCATTCCTACCCGACGCCTGTGCTCTAAAGATTGCAATCCGTTTGTTAAGACGGGAGAATCTATCAAACGGACCGCCCGTTTCTGCACAGAGTCGAGGGTGTTTTTCAGGTACTTTGGGGCTCCAGACCAGAGGTGGCTGCCAAATTCAACCGTGGGGCGCACTTGCGATTTGTATAGGGTTAGCAGTTGTGTACTATTAAAGTATCTGCGGGCCCTGTACAGTACGCCCAGTTTCTGAGAGGCTAACCATGGCCATAAAACCATGTTGAAATGTTGTTATAATTGGTTTAATTTGATGCATGATTTTACTTAATATAACCTTTTCAAAAAGTTTAGGCAGTGAAGACATAATACATATGGGTCTATAATTTTCAATTTGACATTTATCTCCTTTTTTAAAAATGGGTGTTATAAAGCTACTTTTCCAAATTTCAGGAAAACAACCTGTAGATAAAGATAAATTGAAAATTATAGTAATAGGAAGAGCTAGAACATGAGAATACAGTTTTTAAGTAATATTGAGGGAATCATATCTGGCCCCGAATTCGACCTGATATCTAGCTGTTTGATAAAAGACACAACATCATTAACTTCCAAGTGGATATTATGCAAGTTGAGTGAGCTTTCGGTAAATTGGGGTTTATCAGATAGAATGTTGTCATTGTCTTCAACGTATACACTCTTGAAGAAATCTGCAAATAGATTTACAATATCGTTTTTGTTATTACCCACCTTTTTCCCGTAAAACATTGTACCGGGAAAGTTAGAGGAATTTTTTCGAAAGGAGTTAGCGTAATTCCAAAATTTATTAATATTTGTTAAAATAGAATTTTCAACACTATTGGTGTATTTCTTGAAACATACTTTCGATTTCCTGGTACAATCTTTACGCAGAAAGGAGAATGCGATATAATTATCTAGCGTTCTATTTGTTTTATAACGTTTGTGGGCAATTTTTTTATCGTAAGTTAGATTAATTAATTCAGAATCGAACCATTTAGGGAATTTAGAAGTGTAATATTTTTGTAGGGGTACAAAGCTATCGATTGCTTGATAAATTGCATTGTAAAAATATTCTAAGGCCTCATTTAAACTTGAGCTTTTACAAGCGAGATCATAAGCCCAGTTATAAGTAGATAAAAATTCTATAATCTTTGGGTAATCTGCTTTTTCAAAATTACGCTTGACAATTGTGGGATCTATTACATTAACATAAGTATTGAGGTAAATGATTATTAGAGGGGGGTGGTATTTATCGATTGGAAGAATCGTTTCATCAGAAGCATACACATTAATACTAGAAGAATTTGTAAAGACAAGATCGAGAAGACGAGAATTGATGTTGTACACATGGTTTTTTTGATGCAAATTTAAAAAGTTAGACATTTCTATGATTTCATGAGAGCCATGATTGATGTTGTCCGGGCTCGAGGACGCGATATTCTCAATGTCCCATATAATATTTGGAAGGTTGTAGTCACCCATCAGAATAAATGTAGAATCAGGAAATTTTCTTCGCATAGTTTCAACTTCAAGGTGGTGCTCTTTATATGTTTGCAGGCTGGAAGATGGTGGTATATATGTGCAACCGATTATTAGTTTTTCTTTTTTTAAGGAAACCATTACAAACACTTGTTCAAGATGTTTGTGAAGGCATTTCAGTTTCCTCGAATTCAGTTTGGTTGATACTGACAATAGTACGCCGCCACCTCTTGTTTTATTGCCGGAGTTTTGATGTCTGTCATTTCTGTAAATGAAATGGTCAAAAAACCCCAGTTCTTGATCGTTTATATTAGCATTTAACCATGTTTCAGTAAGGGCATAAATTTCGTAATTCATCGTTGGTATTGTAGATTTTAGTTCTTGAAGTTTTGTTCTCAGTCCTCTTACATTTTGATAGTATATTTTGAGTTTTTGGGTCAGTTTTTTGGATTTAATTTTACAATTGTTGGGTGATTATTGATATACTTTATTGTAATGTCTTTCTCACCCGATGATTGCCTATTTTTTAGTTCGATTCGTAAGTTATTTAGATAGTTCCTTTGAGCAACTGATTGGTCAGGGTATATGCAGATAATTAAAAGAAACTAAGTAGGTACGTACTTGAAAAAAGGTTTCAGTTTGTATTTTTGAGGAATTTTAAGGCATTCAAGAACTGAGTTTTTTAGAAAAGAAATTCCAGAATTTATATTAAAAATAACGCATCATTTGCGCCCTAATCCGTAGCCCCACTCAAAAGTTTAATTTGAAAGTGACGCACCCTAACGGAGATGAACAGTCAGGCCTCGGCTGACAGGAACCCTTAGATGAAATTTGTGATGGCAATTAGCAGTACCATCATCCAGCGAAACTCTAAGGGCTTCCGGAAATCTTTAGTTGAAAATAAAAGTTTTTGGAAATCTGTTTTTTTAATGTCGACATAAAAAAAACTTTCACTTCGCTTTTGAAGCAATTGTAATGGAACATTTATGAAGAAAAAAAAACATGATAAAATTTTGCGAGTTTTCTTAATCAATGGGAGATTTGGGTAATAAATACCTACACTTGTTTATATTAATTGTGCTAAAGCCATTTCTAGAATACTTTTATGATAAAGTTATAATAAATTAAACTCTTATGTGTAAGTAGATACCTAATTGTAAGTTTTTTTGTGTAGGAAATCCATTGTAATGGAAATTATAATTCACCTCTGGAAATCAGTTGTTACCTAGAAACATGCGGAAAGGTAAATAAAAAAATTTATCAAAAATATTTTTTTAATTTGTGACTTACCCTTACGAAGTGCTGAACACTCTCAAGTAGCATTCCGTACATCTTGCGTTCGTTTTAATTTCCACTTATAAACACTTAATGTCTTGACTCCAATTCTAATGCACGATTCAATTATGTTTTATTACACTCGGAACAATAACACTCAACGATCCTTAATTCGCACTTGACGTGTTCACTTATTAATTAAAAACACAACAGTTCTGCATGTAGGTGGGACCTTTAAAGAAAAATGGGAGGTTATTTACCTACTGTGGAATTTAGAGGGTCAAGAAAGAATAAATATTCTATTTTATATGAGAGATTACTTTTTAAAGCCTCACGAGACAAACGGTGTCGCAATTAAAATGTGATATTTCGAAAAAAAGTCAACAATACTGATCACTATGCCACCAACGGATCACGGCAAGTTCATCGAAAACGAGATCAACCTAACCTAACCTCCCGTTGTCGATAAATTTGCTTTCGATGAATTGATTTTCGATGAACTCGTCGGTTACCCAACCAACGATAGTAAGAACGGCCGCATAAACTGATTGTACACCGTGTTCCGCGATTGCACCGCGAAACTTTGGGTATCTTATGATAATCTAAGAAATTCATGATGATCTAAGAATCTCACGTTAATCTAAAAAAGTCATGATAATCTAAGAAACTTGTGATAATTTGAGAAACTCATGATGATCTAAGAATCTCACAATAATCTAAGAAACTCATGATGTTCTAATAAACTTACGATATATATAAGAAACTCATAATAATCTAAGAAACTCATGATAATCTAAAAAACTCATAATAAGTTAAAGCAAGTTAATCAAATTCTAGACGTATTGACTCCTTTTTACCAAAAAACATAATTTGTTTTCGAAAGAATGTTATTTTATCTGGTAAAATCATTTTTAAAATTTTGGGAAACCGAGTTTATTTTTAATACAGTAAGGTTATACCGTTGGTCGTTGGCAGATTTGTTAACTTTTCAAACGATGTATATTATACAACACACATTTCAAATCATATAATCATACAGTAAAACATATCAATACGTTATCTAGTAAAGCCACTTTTCAGAATTTTTATTTTAGTTCAAATAAAACTATTAAAAAAATCCGAGTATGTCTGGATCGAAATCAGTGAGGAAAATACCCCAATTTGTCAATTTACAAACTAAAATATTTCAGATTTTTTTACACACATATTTTACTTAAACATTATTGAAAAATCATAAATACTTATCAACAAAAAATACTTACAAGAAGTACACGACATAAAAAGTTAACCATCTCGCGTTTGAGTATTTTTATTGCTTACTTGAATGTAGGTATATATTAAGGCCATTTTTTATGAAATTAAGTAGATATTGAGTTATTACTGTTAATAGTTAAAAATTTGGGGACCAAGAATAATCAAGAGCCGGATCTCAAGTTGAAATTTGAATTCCCGGCCTTAACTGGCAAAATGCCCATTTATATATATTTTTATTCTAATTGGGAAAATATTAAGTTTTACGAATTTTGATGTACGATTATTAACTTACTTTAATCAGAAATCCTTTAACGAACCCTTCTTTAATTCTCTAATTTCGTAGGATAGGTAACATGAAAAGGGTAGGTACTGCCACAAAGAAAATGTTCCAGAATTTTCACCAAAGGGAGCTTTTCATTTTGAAAACCTTGTGGAAAGATAGAAGGTTTAATATTTATTAAGAAAATAGTTGAATAGAGTCCCAAAAATTTGGTCATAATAATCGATATATACATATATGTTTCTTTGACGTTCTTGTAAGTTGCTAGGTCAGGGATAACAAACAGATGGTACTAGGACAAAAAAAATTGTTTAACCTTCCTAAAAAATACTAAATAATCTAGTTTGACGAAGCAGCATTATTTGGGAAGGAGTAGGCTGAATTTCGTATTCGTTATCCGACATGTTTACTTCGACGAGAAAATGAGAATAACTTTTATTGATATCAAAACGTGAATTGACGGATTCAATTCTAGGTGACATAAAAAATGAGATGTTCCATAGGCGATCTTAAGTGTTAACACAAGCCGTGTTGTTAAACTTGGCAACATTGCGTTTTGTAAGTTGTGTGAACCGATTTTGTATTTAACAGATGAAAGACTGTTATAGTATTTAATGCGTTTGTAGTTGGATTTTTAAAGAGGTAACAAATGAATCTCGGGGGTTAATGCTAGAAGTACCTACATCAGTTTTGGTTAATTGATTTAGGTATTAGAAAGTACTCTAAAAACTACCTTATTTGAATGCTCTAAATATCTACATTAGGTGCTCTAGATCTAGATTGATGAAAATGTGGCCTATCTAATGTAGAAGACAAAATGTTGATTCAGAATTACTTTAATGTTATATTTTTCTGTAAAAAAATGTGTATAAAGGTTACCTTAATGTTTTATTCAACAATGATTACATACTGAGATCCGAATCGCAATATTTTCAATCAATATCACTATCACAATGTAAAAAATGGAAATCCATTGAAGGTCTATATTTTTTTTACTTACTGCAATAATTAAGATCTCTGAACGATATATTTTATAATTTCTTTTATTTTTGGCCATTGTTAACACAAATATGTCAATTTACGAACATATTTTGGTTTAACCTCGAAAGTAAACTGGACTCCAGAGGTATTGTAATTACTTAGCTAAGTTAGTTAATATACTGTTTATTGATTTAAGTTTATGGATAAAAAATTTCAAAAATTTCTATATGTCATTAGTAATGACATACAGAATTTTTTTCTGCATATTCAATGAAATTATTATAACGCCAAAAAGTGGACTTCCGTGGTTTATGATTTAATTTTATTATTGAATAGAAGTTATCAAGAAAACTTTTTATATTTTAGTCATTTTGCATGACGCAAAAAACAATATTATAAGTTTACCCAATTACGTAAAATGGTGTGTGATCGCTGTCCAAGGTTATAAGATATCATATTTAGGCATTGCCAGATGTCATAATGAACGATTTGGACCCAGTATAAATACAGAAGGGATTAATTAATGTGATAGTAGAAGATGGTGCAAAGGTACATAAAATAATTCTGAATCTATATTGGTTCGTTGAATCGTGTCAATTGGACGTAGTTATGGAATATGTACCTAAGAGTACATTCCTCTGAGACCAATCAATAAAAACATTAATTTGGGTTATGTGTCTGTAACTCGGGTTCAATAAATTCTAGAACTCAGGTTTGCTTAGTTTAATTTTCAAAATTTGAACTTATTGTAACAATTTGAAAGACGGGAATGGGTACTATCGCCCCGAGAACCATGTATTGGATAACCAACACCTCTGTCATAGGACACTTGGTTTCATTAAAAATACCCTCCACACAGCATCCCCAAAGATGACAGGCCCTGAGGGAAAAATCATTATCCAAATAAACGCGTTTATTGATAGCTAACCGAAACTTATCTGATACTATGGAGGCCGGGCTAAAATGTATCAATCGTCGGTCAGAATATCTGTTACACAGAGAAAAATGTTATTCTAAAATACGATCATTTTATTCGTAAAAATGGTTAAAAACGGGACTGAAGTTCTTACCAACAAATTAACAGTGTTTCAATGTTTATTGGCGGAAAAATGTATGAATATTTTTTTGGTATACGTACGAAATTACGTATACCAACAGATTATTCTTACATGTTCCCGCCAATAAACATTGAAACCCTGTTAATTTGTTCGTAAGAACTTCAGTCCCGTTTTTAAAGGTATTTACGAATAAAATGATGGTATTTTTTAATAACATTTTTCTCCGTGTACGAATTGTAGACAATATCGCAATAACTGAAGGATTTATTATCTTGTTGATATGGGTTTTATCGATAGTCCATGCAAGACCTCCTGCACGGAGAAAAAAGAACTGTTAAAAACGGGACTGAAATTCTTACGAACAAATTAACAGTGATTCAATGTTTATTGGTGGTAAAATACGTACGAAATTACGTATACCAACAAATTATTCTTAATGTTCCCGCCAATAAACATTGAAACCCTGTTAATTTGCTCGTGAGAACTTCAGTCCCGTTTTTAATCGTTTTTTCCAATAACATTTTTCTCCGTGTGGTGTGATGCATTCGAGCTTATATAGAGACGACCTCTGACGGTCTTTAGCGTCGTTTGGTGCCGCTAAAATCAAACACAACATCTACCAACCAATTAATTAATAACTTAACGCCAATCGTAAATACATTTATAAAGGTCCATCAAACTTTAAATAAACGCATTTTGATTATTCTTGTCTGATAGATCATAGTCTTGATTGATTTTATCTTTCCCGGAATTCATCATAATTAAATACTTAACGTTGCTTATGACAGCAGTTGTAAAAGCACTTTCAAAGATTCGTCAAACTTCTCAATGAACGATTTCTCATTATGATTTCCAGTTTGATTTTATTTTTCCCGGAAATATTTGAAAATTTCTCGATAATTCCTTTCATAGTGAAATTTATGAGATTAGCAATATTTGACGAAGAAGTCGGGTTCTCAGAATTGAAAAGTGGAGTCGAATAAATGTTTTTAAACCCCTCTCATTTTCTATTTGAAAATTAACGATAATATTTGATTGACACAGCCTTTTATTTGTGAAGCATTTAAAATTTATGATCGGTACCTAATGCCAATATAACGAAAAAGGACCAATCAATATCAAAAGGGAGGTTGTCCAAAGGAGATTGTAAATTGTTTTGTAAAGAAAATATTAAAACAACTTTATATTTTTCTAAACAACGCTAGTGGATGGGTTACCAGCACAATGCCAAGATTGGAAATGTTTATGTTATGTGAAAAAATTAATGTTTTTTGCTCTGCAACGGGAATCGGACTCATCACCTTCTGTTTGGAAGTCAAACTCTATGAATTATGTGCGGTACAAAAACGTCATAAGATAACGACAATAGTAATTTACTATTTACGAAGAAGCACGTCCATCATTTGTACAAGGTTGACAATAGGGAAGTTGAGTGAAAAATATTTTCATGTAGATGACATGCAAACTTAAATACCAGTATTAAAAAAAAAGAAGTTAGTTTTCATAATTAAATTAATTCTACAAGTCTGAATTTTGTTAAAGCCCGCGAAAACGCCGGCAAGACTATAATACCGTGCGGGAGAGTTCGTGATGTCACCCGGTCCTTGATTGTGTGAAAAATAAGGGAAAATATTTTCAAAAACTGGGACACGCTTAATATGGATGAAAAAAAATAATTTTAAAAGTTGTAGTAGTTAGATATTAACTAGTACTAACAAATTCAGTTACCGGAATTTCGAAAAAGGTGCATTTTAATGGTAATTTTTTAAATTAAAAAACACGAAATTTCATTTTTCACCAACCGTTATGTTAGGAACGCTTGCAAGTTTCGTTGCAGCTTAATAAAATTCAAACTTGTAGAATTAATTTAACTATGAAAACGAACTTTAATACTAGTATTTAAGCTTGCATGTGAACATTGATAAAAAACGAAAAAGCGGTCTCAACTTCCTTATTGTCACATAGTTCAAGAGTTCGGCTGTGGAACAATTTTCTGGTCCTGTGTTTCCTTCCTCCCACAACATGTTCGATCCTTCATGATCTCAAAAATACCCTCAACACAGCATCCCTAAAGATTACGTAGGTTCTGAAAGAAAATATTTTCCTCACGTTTTTTAGTGTAGAATTAACGCTAAAAAAACTTTGTTGGTATAAGTGTTGAAAATTTGCAAGGTGACTGAAAAACAATTTGTAAACAAATCTGAAAGAAACTTTTGGGTAAAATTAACTTTATACCATCAGACGTGGGCTGTAGTATATCTATTATTATATTACAAAAGCTTTAAAAGCTTTTACCCTCCTTGCCAAATCAATTATCTGATAATATAAGATTTATCATTAAAGGATTTCAAAAATAATTTAATCAAAAACTCGGTTTGAAAATGGATCGGAAATAATAATAAGAATCCTATTAGAGAATTCCTAGAACTTTCCTCTTGAATTGCTCTTAATCCCAGCGAGTTCTTCGTTTCTCTTGTCATCCGGAGGATAAGCAAAAAGCTTAGAGCAACTTGGATAATCTCTACATAATCTAATTAGAGTCCTTAAAAATTCGGGAAGATAGAAAAGTAAAAAAACAACGAAATAAATATATATTAAACAACCTCACTAGAAGCCTTCCACTTTTCCTTTAAAATAATTTATCCTCTTCACCATTTCCGTTCGACATCCATCATCCCTAACCTTGGGCTTGCAATAGAGCCTCCAGACCCTTCCGGGGTCGGTTGTCTAAATTCCAACATTGCTAAACGCAGAAATGTAAAGTTACAAGGATGAAACAAAAATTATGTTACTACGCTTTCCCTTCATAAATTCTCTGCAGCATTGGAAATAATGTACGATATTATAAAAGAAAAAGAACTAAAGCTGAAATGAAAAATGACAGAATCCGATAAGTCTTTTATAGAGCCAATGAAATTAGGTTCATTTGATAAAGGATTTTCTTGACTCCCATAGGAAGTATGGGGCTTAGTTAAATTAAAATCCAGGATGATTATTCTTCTCGTTGAATGAAATAAAAGGCTTTTTTGAAAGCATTAGCAAAGGGTAGATGGGATGCTATACTAAACCAATTTTCTCAGGGGTATCCAAGCAGGCTGTGTAAATAATTAATGAAGGTTCAGGGATGTAACAGGATTTATTTTTAACTTAGAACACAAATTTTTGGACTTGCATTTAGGGAAATTTAAAAAACTAATCATTATTTTTAAATCGTTGTTTGGTAAAGACAATTTAAGAGGTAATATCCAGCAATCCATCATTCCGATTTTGTTAACAGTGCTGCGCGCGGATGTTTTTGCAACCATGAAGCTAAACGATATAGTTTTAAATTTATTGCGAAATGTCGTCAAAACGAGCAGCGCGAACAGACAACCTCGCACGGCCGCATCTCGGCGGCTAATGAATTGCGAGAATTTATGTCTCGAACTGCCATAAAAATGATCAAAAGGGAGATGGTAAATGAATGAAAATTATATAGTTCTGAAAATTAATTTTTGATCAAAATAATTTATAATTTTTACATAATGACTACACAAAATAAGTGTGTAAAAAATCTGAAATATTTTACTTTATAAATAAAGTTATGATATTATTAAGTTCGTGATGATGTAGTTGACATCTTGAACATTTTACACGTTAAACCATCTGATTTTTTTATTGTGATAATTTATATACAATTATTTATTTTGATTGTAATGAATACCTACTTTTAAATCTGTACGCATATTAAAATTGTGTGGTAAAATGATCGTTTTTGTTAAAAAGTTTTTTGTTTTTTTGTTGTGGAAAACTATTATTTTTTTTATTATTATTTCTAACTTAATGGGTTAAACCTCAAATTATAATATTTTAATTGATGAAGATAATATAACGAAACTCAATCGAAAATCTGAAGCAGAAAAATCATAAAAAGATACCGATACCAGTTCGTGTCCCAGATGTATCGGTATCTTTTTCTGATTTTCCTGTTTAAGATTTTCGATTGAGTTTCGCTAATATTAACTTCATTAATTAAAATGATTAAACGTACTAATTTCTGTTTTATGTCCGTGATTGTAACTCTTGTTCAACGTTCGTTTGTTTTGATTGTAAGTGTAATTTTCAAAATTGGAACCGATTGTGTCAAGAATTTAGATAAGCGATAAAGTACTGTTAGCAATAATGAAACGCTAAGTAGATGTTTATAATGAAATATATTGTCTCCACGGTAAATGACAATAATAATATCCAATCTCGACAAGACTAAATCTCGCCATTCAAATTCCAGCCGTTGCCTTCCGTTCGGGGAGTTGGTAGCTGTGTCAGTTGCAGGTCCGAGCAGTGTTGCAAACCCACGGTGTCACTCCCTTCTTTACCGACGCAGGGGCAGTAGTAGTTTCCCCGTTGGCCGCCAGAGGCGCTAGCAGTACCTCTGGTGGCAATATTCAAATACGTTGCTAACAGTACATACTAAATATAATATAAAGTTTTAATAGAAAATTATATTAATTACCAATTTTTAAATTAGAACCATTTTGTCCAGAATTAAAAATAATCAAAACAGATTTCTTTAAGTCAGAAGTCATGTTATTCCTTCGTGCCTTTAAAATATGTTACACCAATGCCTCAATTTAATATATACAACAAACGGTTTCAAATTTTTGCAAACCAATGTGTATACCTAAAACGAAATAAAACATTCCTACACCGGGTGCTTGATCTGCCCTTTATCTAAAATATGTTTTATTTTATTTTTCTACGACAGCGATAAAAACCTTTTTTAGAACACTAAACCCAAGAGCAAACATACTTTTAACAATTCACCAAACATAACTTAAAAACATGTTCCGGTATGCCGAGTATACGAGCGCTGGTGTTTAAAACTTTTGGCATTTTTATTCAAATTAAAAAGGTCGGGCTTTTCAATAGAGGCATAAAATTTTCTTTTTAGCGAAGTAATTATAAAAATGTTATGTGCCGACTCCTGCGTAAAGGAACTAAATCATAACAATACAAAAAAAAATCTGGAGCGGGCCAGCCAATAACGGTAAAAATACAAATAAATTAAAATTAATTTCTGGCAAAATAAGTACTAGTATAATATTATGGATTTCATCGTCAAATGTTAAACTTTTCCCAACGATAGTTGTGTATGCACACATTAATAAATAACAAAATTTTCAAATGTGTGTTTTACGTATCGCTGCCCTAGTGCTTGTATGTTCAATAGACCATTTTGCAAATTTTACAGGGGACGTTTTTTTTTTGTTTTTTACAGGCAAATTCTAAATAATTCTGACTTAAGTCATTTCGTAAAAAACAAAAAAAAAAGGCCACTGTAAAATTTGCAAAATGGTCTATTGAACATACTAGCACTAGGGCAGCGGTATCAGAACCTACAATTGCGTATCTTTAACTCACTTTTAATTCACAACCCTAACAAATTATGACGAAGCGGGCTTAGCGAACAACATTAAACATAATAAATTTCAGAATAAAACTGAAAATAAACGAATGGCAACATTAAATATGTGCCACTTGTTTTCAAATGGAACACCTTTTTTAACCAAAATTATGTGTACATAAATAAATACAGAAAATTCAAACACATGTATTACAGATCAGTACGCGAATCTACGTTTGCGAAAAGTTAGGACAAATTTATTATCGAGAGCGGTCTGGCGAACAACGTTAAAAATAATAAATTTAAGGATAAAACTGAATGTTTGGAAAATTAAATAAATATTGGAATGGAATGGAAAACTTTTTCCAAAAAAAGTTATGCGTACACACTAAAATAAATAACAGAATTTTTAAACACGTGTAATTCAGTATAATCAGTAATATTTATACTTGTCTCAAAACCTACGTTTGAAACCAAAACAAATAAAAAACTTTTTACAACAAAAGTTGTGTGTACACACATAAATAAATACATAATGTTCAAATATGTGATTTTTAGATTATTACCTACCTATTTGTAAAACAAATAAAATCACATCAAAACCGTACGTTTATAAAAACTGAATCAAACATAAACTTAATCAATCGAGAAATACTTCGCAAATATTTTCGACTTCAAAATTCTGACGGTACGGTCTCACGTAGGGCGGGCTTTACGTTCCGCGGTAGGCGGGATACTGACAACAGACTTCTGAAGCCACTGCCAGTGGAATTCTCCCTCCATGCGTAAGTACGAACGTAGTAGGAGCCCACAAGTGTAGGGCGGATGAGTTTCGGGATGTTTTAAGGGCGGGAAAGCGGTTTCACCAACGTGGAAATAATGATTCGAGTTGTGTTGATGGATTTGCTGGTTTTATTTGCATTTTGAAGGGGTGGTTTTTTATGTGGTAGTAATTTGTTAGAAGTTGGTGTAAGGTTTATTTATTACGTAAACCGCACAAGGGTTGTAAGTTGTAACTGCCCGGAGGCAGTTAGTAAGTAAGGGAATGTCGTAAGAATCGGCTGTTCAGATCTCGTCCCTAAACAAAGGCGGCAAAATTAATTTGATGCTCTTTTCTCAGCAAGATAATATGTACTGAAACTGAAAGAGTACTGAAACTCTGTTTTCACAATTTGGAAAATTTGTTGACGTAGTTAATTTTACTGTTACTGTTATTAAACAACATAATTTCGGTTGTACCTATATTTTCAGCAAATATAACGAACAGTAACGTGGTGTAATAAAAGACTAGTAAAATTAAATTTGAAAAATTGTAATTTGTAACAAGGCGCTAATAACCTCGAATCTACATCATCAATATGGTAGTAACGGCCTCCGTGGTCGAGAGGTAAGACTCTCGACTCGCAATCCGAAGGTCGCGGGTTCGAACCCGGAGAAATACATTGTTTGTGATTAATTTGTGTTATTTCACATTTAATTAATTAAAAATAATGCAAGTATATTTGCGGCACCTTCCATTTCCTTCCAGTATCGCCCTGGTGTAAGACCACCATTCAGTGGTTGAGTGGGCATCGCGTTTGGGTCCCACCCAGGCGTTCCGTGTTCGATTGCTCGAATGGCTAAGTCCTCCATCACAAGACAAGTAACTCTTCCGCTGAGTGTGGTGGTAGTAGGAGATTTTCAAATGTTGTTGGGGTATTCGTAACCCGGGAATGTTTGCCTTTCTTTAAAAAAAAAAAATAATAGAAACGTTGCTTGAAATGGCTTTAACCGTGTTTGGTGACCAGATCTGAATAGCCAGGTACCTCCCCACCTTCCTCTTTCCCATCCCCTTCACCTCGCCACTACCTTCAGCCTAGCTACATACTCCAATTAGGGATGCCCTTGTCTCACTGGCTCCAAACGGGAAACCCTGTTAATTTGTTCGTAAGAACTTCAGTCCCGTTTTTAACCGTTTAACGAATAAAATGATCGTATTTTAGAATAACATTTTTCTCCGCGTAGCGTAGGTTTTTCTGCTATGTTGTCATGTCAGAGACAGAAAGAATCACCTCGGCAGACTTTCGTATCTTTGTCAAATATCCTAAAAACCACGATTTTTCATTAGCATTTGTTTAGTTTTTGACAGTTTTAACCCCGAAGGACCAAATTTTCAGCAAAAAATTCTATACTACTAGGTACTTTTAGTGGACTAAAAATACTATAAATTTGCTACACTTTCAGAATGGTAGTGTTCGCGATCCAGCTGTTCAAAATGTCTGAGGTCTGATGAGGTAAAAAAAAAAAAATCGTTTTATCATTAGGCCTTCATCATAATATTTACTTTTAAATTAACGTATAAAATTCATAACTACCTACCTCATTTGGTGCAAGGTAATTCCCCATTAAGAGAATACCGGAAATTAGTCATTTTTAAATCTAATTCTAGACGTTTTGACTATTTTCTACAAAAAAAAAAACATAAATTCATTTTGAAAGATTGTTATTTTATCTGGTAAACGCACTTTTTAAATTTGGGAACTAAGTTAATTTTTAATATACCATATATATTAATATAATAAGGTCATACCGTTGGTCGTTGGCAGATTTGTTTAATTTTCAAACGAAATATTGTATTATACCACACAAAATATCTCCACAACTGAGCTGTTGAACTCAAGAACGAGTCGTAGAAACGACCCATTCTCATGTGACAAATGTCAACCGTGTACATATGTTGAGCGCGCGTTTGGCGTATTTCCTAACTATGCACCGGTGCCGAGGGGATCAACGATCTCGGAGCACCTTCCATTGAAATACCGGTAGAACTCGGACAGCATTCCCACCCGACGTCTGTGCTCTAAAGATTGCAATCCGTTTGTTAAGACGGGAGAATCTATCAAACGGACCGCCCGTTTCCGCCGAAAGTCGAGGGTTTTTTTTTCAAGTATTGTGGGGCTCAGACCAGAGTTACAACCGTGGGGCCCACTTGCGATTTGTACGGGTTTAGCAGTTGTGTACTATTAAAGTATCTGCGGGTCCTGTACATCAGTACGCCCAGTTTTTGAGGCTTCGATGAAGCCCCATACCTGAGCTGGTCACTTAGGGTTACACCAAGCATATCAATGGAGAGCCTGTTCGAAAGATTGCTTCCGTTGAAGTAGACTAGATTTTCATTTCGACCCATTTTAGTCGTAATCAGACATGATTGAGTCTTCGAAACATTGAATTCGACGAGCTTATTCTTACCCCAAGAGAAAAAACACTCTCGAGGTAAACGTCCATTACTTGCTTCAAAACCCTTTGAGCCGTTGGAATTTGTGCACCCTTTGGGGGCTTGTCAAACAAAAAGCTATCATGGACTGTACTGTCATCCGCGTAACAAAGAATTGGTGCACATGTCAAAAGGTCATTGATGTGCAACAAAAACAAAGTCAGAGACAGAACCGATCTCTGTGGGACGCCAGCGTTTATCGAATGCGAGGAAGAGGTGAAACCGTCAGCAACTCTCCCTCAAAACGTCGGCAATCCACCTGCACAAGGATGCGGGAAGTCCGTAAGAAGGCAGTTTGTTGACAAGTCCTCGGTGCCAAACCCGGTCAAAGGCTTTGGAAATGTCCAGTGCAACCGTTTGGGTCTCACCAGACCGAAACGTTCCAAGCTGTTCCAAGTTTTGACGACCGGCGTAGTCCAGAGGCAAGGCTTTGGATTTCCATTCCGAAGGTCGCGGGTTCGAACCCGGCATGCGAAATAAATCTTATTTGATTACTTTGTGTTATTTCACAATTAATGAATTAAAAATAATTTATATTTTCGGCACGTTCAAGAGTGGAAGATACTCTCGGTGTCGCCCTGGTGTAATACCACCATTAAAAATGTAAACTTTGCTTGAAATGGCTTTAGCCGTGTTTGTGACTAGATCTGAATAGCCAAGTACTTCCCTACCTGCCTCTTCCCTATCTCATTCCCTTCTTTTTTTCCTCTTCCCTATCTCATTCCCTTCCCCGCTTTCCTTCACAACATACCCCAATTGGGGATGCCATAGTCTCACTGTCTCCAAGCAGGAATAATTGGGACTCTTGTGAGGTTTTCACTATAAAAGCTCCGCCCCCAAACACGCGTCACATAAGTCACGCGTCACGGTTACGCCGGAATCCGTATTGACGGTCGTTAATAATTTTGGGAATCATCATCATTTGGGGGTTTATCCCCACCCATATTCCAGAGTGGAAGATACTCTTCGTATCGTCCCGGTGCAAGACCCATTATTTGGAATTGAAACGTTATTTAAAATGGCTTTAGCCGTGTTTAGTGACTATATTTGAATAGCCAGGTACTTCCCCACCTTCCTCTTCCCCGTCTCCTTCCCTTCCCCACTTACCTTCAGCCTCATAATATATCCCAATTAGGGATGCCATTGTCTCACTAGCTCCAGCTGGGAGCAGTTGGGACTCTTGTGAGGTATTCACTATAAAAATAATAAAAAAATCCTCTTCATTGCTCATCCATAGGATGACGTATATTTTCGATTTACGATTTACGGTCCACTATTCGGTACTCGAACTTAAGAATAGTTTCTATAAATATTAGTTATGTTAGCCGAGTTTTCTAACTATTGCTAGTATTTCATTTTTATTAACATTCGTTAAAGTTTGGATAAGTTATCAGGAGGATGATGAAATACCCCTAAAATGTTAATGATTCCCAAAAATTCACAATTATTTACTTTTACTCCAAATGCAATAAGTATACAACATTTTTTAAATCAAATCGAAATAAAATATAAAAACACACAATTAGGCGATGTTTTCGGTAACTTAAAATTCAATGATTGCCATCTACCGAAAAATCTTAGAAGCTTTTAGCCAATCGTTTTCACAATTTTATGTCGGTAATATAGAAACTTGTATCTCTCCAACGGTTGTCGCGTAAATAGCGCCACTGCCGTATTTTTATATTTTTTGCACAGAAAAATTACGTTGACATCTTTAGTACCTAATTGCGCCACCGGTAAAGTTATCATCCATCGAACTGTGTTTCGGATTTTGATGTTGGTCCAACTGTGGACGTCCGTGTTCAATTTCACGGCAGTGTTTCTCAGCAGCTGTTCGCGAGATGTTTGGGAAAAGTGTTGAACTCCCGGAATTGACATAAGAACAATATAAAGATTGTGTTTTTTTTAGTAAATGTGTATCGAAACTCGGCAGGGTGAAGTTACAACAGTGCTGTGTTTCAGTGATATCAAATAACCCAACAGGATTTGTGTGTGAATTACCATGTGAGTATTTATTATGTGTCTTAACCATTTTAGGGGCGCAAAGGTCCGCTCCAAATCAATGCAACACGTTATCGCAATTACAATGCTTTTGTTTACATATTTTCAAAATTCAAAGTCTTCCATGTCTTAACAAATGTCTCGTTCCACTGTTTTTTTTTTGTATATAAATTCAGCATGTTTTGCGCCCGAATGTCAAATGTAATTATAACCATTATTTCCTTTCACCGTTACTCGAGCGAGTAACTGAAAAAGATCCAAGGTGTAAAAATACATCAAATTATCTGGTGATAATCGTGACTGCAATAAATTCGTGTAAAACTAATAATTTATAAACATTTCCAGTGATTTTTGTTATTAGTACAGCTACAAAATATTGTTAGTTTTGACATTTCATCTTACCTACTCCATTCCTTGTGTAGTGTTTATCACATCTGTCAGGTATGTAAATGTGTTTTACCTTTATTGAATGCATATTTATAGCCCTTTTCATTGATGTTTGTCAACATCACACATCAACAAAATGTACTTTGCGATATATTATTATGTATAAACATTAGCAATCTGTTTACAATAACATCAAAGTTTTACTAACCTAGGACATGAGCAAGCTTATATGGATAATTTATATTTTATTTCGTTATTTTTGTCTCATTTGATAGTTACCAATCTACATTTCCTATAAATAATAAGACTTGACTTGTGAACATATTGTTTTGATTTGATATCACAATATTTGTTCCTTGCAAACAAAGTTTTACTTGTGTGTGATTATTTATCTAATTTCACTGATTTGTATCATCTGTCATTGTGTGATTGTAAGTAAAAACATAATCTTTTTATTGTATACTTACAATTGGTGATACTGATTCAGTCTACCATTTTGGAAGTATTCTGAAAAATTAATCAGTTACTAATCAGAATCATACCCAAGAGAAAGTATTTATTGAATCAGGTATCAATTGAGAACGTTATTCATTGCATAATATTTATTGTAACACTCGATTGAGCCCAATATGGTACAATTATCACATATTATATGGTGCAATGTATCTTGTAAGATCATTCTATTGAGGTTAACTCATTAACATTGGAAAAAATATTTGTTTTTTGTTTTAGCGCTATCGCTAGTTAGATCTTTTTTGGAACTGTAGGACTCTTAATCTACCTATAAAATATTAATTATTATTTTGTTCAGTTTTAAAACTGCTATATAATATTCAAAAAACTAGCAATGTACATGTATATTTTTTAAATGTGAATACCTAGGACTATGGCATCCCAATTTGGGAAATGTTGTGAGACTAAAGAGAATTGAGAAGGGTTGGAGATGGAGAAGAGAAAGGTTGGGAAGGCTATTCAGATATGGCCAACAAACATGGTTAAAGCCATTTATAGCACGCTTTGATTTTCAAATGTGGTATTTTAGAGTAGATAATCACTATTATGGTTTAAAAAATTCTCTGCGGACTGTCTTTTGTACTGACTGTTTTATAGGAATATTTTTGCCTACTTCTCTGGATACTTTAAATAGTGTTATTATTATTTTTATATTATAATGTTGGTATTGGTAAAAGAACAGTACCTACTTACTTGAAATTTTCTAATTTTATGTATTGAATATAATTTGTATGTATGAATCTTCGGTGCTATGATTATTTTACCTTACAATATTATGTGAATTATATTTTTATATTATCATTCTTATTTCGAGCAATATCTTTAATACCAATCTCATGAAGAATTACCTATTTGTGAATAATGTGAGTGATTATATTATATTATACATTTTGGAGCAATATTGTTTATACTATTCTTTTTAAGAACCTATTTGTGAAGTTCAAAAGTACAATACACATACATAATTAAGAAATTTATTCTAATGCGTAGAGCTGTACAAGTAGAGACGCTTTAGCATACTAATAATACCTTGTCAAAATGTGTTCCACTAGTAGAACGCGATAATCGGTATGGGTAGACCGGATTTTGTAGTTTCTGGTCGTTCGACAGAGCGTTGGAGACCAAATCGGATTAATTGAACGTACAAACATAAAACCTATTTTTTCGTTTCATGTCTCATCTAAATATAATACATCAATGTTAATATTTTTCTTATAGTATTATTTTGTTGTGGTTGAAAAAGTAGGTACTTAACTGAGTAGGTACTTAACTGAGCCAATTTTCTTTCAATTGCAACACTTATGACTCACTCAGAACAAATTAGTGTTCTTAATGTGGATGATGTATTAAATTCTATGGAATATTTGTATCTTTATGATACTTATCTTAATATGTACCAGTATTTAATTTGTTTGCATAACTTATCGCCTTTCTTGTCTATGCTTTTACGTTCCTTGTTAACTTATACGACATCTATTGTCAATCTGTACAAATTATTACTTAATTAGACTTGTCTTGTTATTGTTTTTACTGCTATCAAGCTCGAAAAGAACTGAGGGAACTCCAAGGAACTAATCTAGCTGCAAATACTGGATTTTATTACTTTTACCATAATATTAACATCTTATTGTAAAATATTTATATCTGCAATTGGCAGACATTTATATTGAAGTAGAACTATTCGCATACATGCCGTACTTAGAATTTGACGAGTTTGCCAGATTTACCTTTGTAGATTGGAACCTATTAAGAGCCTTGATATCACATATTTATGTGATGTACATATACTAGGTACAGCTGTCCGGAGCCAGTGGGACTAGGTCAACCTCTTTAAAGGAGTGTTTATTGCAATAAGAATGTATGTAAGTTTTCATCATAATATATTTATAATCTTGAAGTTCATAGATGGCGCTAATTAAGATATTTTAGAAAACAACACTTTTTGCACGATATGCTTTAAAATATTGATAAGAATATTTTTTGTTCGTTGGCATGCATACAGAATTTATTAATTTAAATATGAATAAATAGTTTTGTCCATATAAAAACTCAATTCTTTCAAGAAACAAATGCAATATTGTTGAATAGATGGCCTCCGTATTGAGGGATTAAGGCTCTTGGATAGAATCCGAAGGTTGTGGGTTCGATACCCGGCTTGCGCAAATTTAATTTTATTTGCTTAATTTGTATTATTTCACAATTAATTAATTAAAAACAATATTATGTGTAGTATATTTATGGCACGTTCCAGAGTGGAAGATACTCACAGAATCGCCCTGGTGTGATACCACCATTCAGAATTGAAACGTGTTTGGTGACAAGATCTGAATATCTAGGTACTTCCTAACCTTTATCTTTCCTTTCTCCTTCCTCTCCGCATTGCCTTCAACTTCACAATATACCAAAATTAAGGTCACTACTATAGTCTCACTGGCTGCAGACGGGAGAGTTGGGACGCTTGTGCGGTATTCACATAAAAAAATATATACATATACTAGCTTTTCCGACCACGCGTTGCTGTGGCTAACGAAACACAACGCTATCTTCTGGTTAGTTACCTAACCAAGATAACGAAGTTTAAAAGTGTAATATAAATTAACTCACAGTGCCATCTGTTAGAAACTTATGGAACTTACAAATAATTTCAAATAATTGTCGAAAAAAAAATATAATTCACAATAATAAATGTTGAGGTAAATAATCGAGATAAAAACAATCTTTTAAGTTAGGCCAAATTACACTCAGTGAGCCAAATTTCATCAAAATCGGTTAAGTAGATTCAGAGTTTACCTTGGACGCACACTGTGACGCCAGATTTTTATACATAGAGATAAAATACAGTATTGTATTATTTGTATTCGTTTCTTAAAAGAATAGTTTTTATATAGACGAACGATGATTTGTGTTTTTTTTAATTCATTGTTGTTACATTTAACTATGTATATGTAATTGGTTACCCTGAAATGCTAGATATATTTTCTAAAAATATTGGTAAAATCGTTTTATCATTGCTAAACACTACATAAATATAATAAACTGAAACCGAAAGCATTTAAAATGAAAAATTTACGATTTAGAAATCTTGCATAAATAAATATATTATAAATATTTTATCACTTACAGAATCCTCGAATGTTTAAAGCAAACAAAATTTAATATCTTTATAACTACCATTGCTTAATCCAACTATAAATGAAAATAATATTTTTATTTTTGGGCTGTTATGCCGTGTTGCGCTACCTCCATCCTTAGCCATGTTATTGGCAGCTACCTTTTTAAATGGAAACAAATGTTCGAATAACTTTTTTTTAAAATATTAACTCCACACAGGAGGCCCCGAGGAAAATAATTTCCCTCAGGGGCTATGTCTTTGAAGATGCTGGGTGGAGGGTCTTTTTGGGGAGAGGACGGGGTGAACATGTGTCTTGAAGAGACCCATGTTGTGGGAAGGGGGAAACACAGGGACCGGCAAATCATTCACAGCCGAGCTGTTGAGATAAATTTTAACTTTCAGTATTATCTTTATTATTAATTTTTGTATTTTAAGACCCATTAACCAGCGGCTGAGAATTCAAAATTCATCTTGAGATCCTGCCCTTGCAATTGTACAGAGCAGTTCCGATAAGAAAGATTGATTATTCTCTGTACCAAAATTTTTAACTAATAACTAGAAGGCGGCTAAGCGGTGGCAAAACGAAGAATTCCAAGTCACGAATCCGCAAAAACATCATTCGGAGATATTGAAATTTGAATTTTTGAAATGATATGTTTTTGTAATAACGAATAAATTCTAAACTTCAAACCTCAATATCTCCGAATGATGTTTTTGCGAATTTTCAACTTGGAATTCTTCGTTTTGCCACCGCCTAGCCGCCTACTACTAATAACTAAATATCCACTTTATTTCATTCAAAATGTGCTTTAATATATACATACATTCAAGTAAGCAATTAAAATGATCAAACGCGTGATGATTAATTTCCTTATATCGTGTACTTCTTGTAAGTATTTTTTGATGATAAGTATTTATGATTTTTTAATAATGTCTAAGCAAGAAAGTGTATAAAAAAATCTGAAATATTTAGTTGGTTAGTCCGTAAATAAATAGATAAACTGAGGAATTTTCGTCACATAACACATAATCGGATTTTTTTAAATGATTTTATTTGAACTAAAATTAAAATTCTGAAAATTGGCTTTACTAGATAATGTATTAATTTATTTTACTGTATGATTATATGATTTGAAATGAGTGTTGTGTAATTAAATATTTCGTTTGAAAATTGAACAAATCTACCAACGACCAACGGTATAACCTTACTATATTAAAAATTAACTCGGTTTTTCAAAATTTAAAAACTGGCGTTACCAGATAAAATAACAATCTTTCGAAAACAAATGATGTTTTTTGGTAAAAAAGAGTCAATATGTCTAGAATTTGATTTAAAAAGGACTAATTTCCGGTATTCTCTAGTTATATCCTCTTAACTAGCTGTTGTTTCATGTGGGTGTTTCAGGCAGATCCCCATTCAATAATCCCATATTCTATTCGTGATTGGCAAAAAGCATAGTAGATTTTATTTTCATTGATTTGACCCTTCTCTTTCCCCTATTGCATTTCCTTCCATCGTACAACATCCTGTAATACCTAAGGAACCACACATTCCGACATGCTACAGCAGTGGGACTGCATCGTAGTTGTTAAAATATAGCAAGCATTAAGGGGATACCCGGCGGTGATTTTTCCATACAAACGTATTCACTATTTATATCTCTGGATTTTAATCCTAGAGAAAATATTGTTTTTAAATAAAATAGATATCAACTACAAGCGTGTCGGTACTTTTTGTTTTTTTTTATAAGTTACTTTTTATACAAGTTATGACCTTCCAAAAATCAATAAAATTGACTGGTTTAAACGCCTTCAAAAGACGTTCAGTATACAAACTAGAATATTTTCGTTGTTTGTTTTTGGGGTGTTATGCCGTGTTGTGCTACCTCCTTCTTTAGCCGACGTTTCGGACAGCGTTGCAGTGTCCATCATCAGGGCAGATCCGGCAGATCCGTCGATGTCGAAACGTCGGCTAAAGAAGGAGGTAGCACAACACGGCATAACACCCCAAAAACAAACAACGAAAATGCTTTTGGCCGTGAAAATCTAAAAACGTATCAAACTAGAATATGTTTTAAAAAAAAAAAGCAAAACGTACAGACATAGTTATTCTTATGTAGTTGGTAAAAAAAAATTGAAAATCAGTCCACTTTTGGAGGAGAAAAGTGGGGAATACAAAACCTCCATTTTAGTTAGGTGTCAGTAGCCCGAGGTGCATTGTCCCTTTCGCTCAATATCCGGTGGAGTAAGAGCAACAGTGACAGCAACATTTTAGTAAAATCTATTTCTGCACCACCGGGTATCATCTTAACATTATTTGCATTCATTGTTTCTCGTGACGAGGTTCGGATAGTCGAGGCATGAATCAGACAGACGAAGGAAAGGAGGGGGAGGCGTTGGTACTGTTGTACATACTAAACTAGCTTAACTTGTTCTCGGAATCTGTTATCTTATCTTCAGCATGCAGTATTTTTTCTTAGAATATTTTTTTTTTCACCTAACTGTTTTGTGAGTGGCGTCATTTTGCACAGATTTATCTTATTTGTGTTTTGGTGTTAGTCATGTTTATGAACTGTTAAATATTTTACTTTTAAATATTGCTTTTTTATAATGTTATGGTTATTCAAAGTGCAGAATGTCGCATCATTTTTTTTTTTTTACTGATTAGTTGCAAAAGAGTTTTTTTTTTTTTTACATTACCTGAGGGAATTTTTTTCTACGTCCCCTTTGGAGATGCTGTTTGGAGGATCTTTTTAGGGACAGGAAGTAGAGAAAGTTCTTGGAAGGAACAAGTTATGAGGGATGGGTAGGAATCTGGTGGTCAATGTGTTCAGGAGTGACAAACAAATGAATCCATTCCTCTCACTGCGGTGCAAGGTGATGGGTCGAGTGTCCGGCTGGAGAGGTGCGCACTCAACCAGGCCCGCTATGCAGTAGGTAGACAAACGCATTCGCTGCCAAGACCAAACCTCACCCCATGAACCATGGTCACCCCTGCTCTCAAGCCACTCGGGGTGACCTAAGACAGGGGTTTAGGTTAAACAATAAATGGTTCTCGGGCGGCAGTATCCATACCCGCCTCATATAAGTAAAAGTTGTGCAAATCGCATCTCGCTAGAGCCTAAAGTTTGCTCGATTTTTGTGAGACATATATAAAATTATTTTGTGCTTTATTATCAAATGGATTTTAATAAATTTCATATAAAAAAATTGCTGATAACTCAACGCGTTGCTGTGACTAACGAAACACAACGCCATCTACTTGATGGTTACCTAACCTAGATAACCACGTGTTTTATCAATAAATTAACACACGCCGCTATCTGTTAGAAACTTATGGAACTTACAAATAATTACAAAGCATTGTCCTATAACAAACACTTAATGAAAATTTAATTCTCATTAATAAATATTGAGGTCAATAATTGAGATAAAAACTATCCCATCTTTTAAGTTGGACCAAATTACAAACATTTAGCCAAATTTCATAAAAAATCGGTTAAGTAGTTTCGGAGTTTTTATATATTAAGATTGTACAAAATTGATCGCTCCAGAGCTCACAGTTTGATGGTATTCTGATGCTTTACAGTAAAATTTGTTTTTAGTAACACAGTAACGAACGAATTCGTGGTATAAAATTTCACGTAGATTTTCCCCAATATTTGAATGTGTTCCAATTTTTCTTTGTGTAGTCAGGTACTAAATAAAATCAACGGGATTGGTTTTGACAGGTGGATTATTGGGTGGAAAAATATACAAAGGAAATATTATGGTGGAGAGATGGAGTTTTGTCGGATGAGAGAGAAATTATTAATTTGTTGTGGAAATTATGTAGGAAGAATAATTTGAGGATAATAAACAGGACATGAAGAGATTATACGTGGAATTATTAATGTAATCAAATGTTTCCTGTAAACAGCGTTCAAATATAAATGTAAACGTTTATTGTATATCCTCTGACACCGTGAATTGTTTTCTATATTATTATTTATTAATAGAGTAACATTATTACAGCTGCATGTACTCCTTTACTAATAAGCGTGCTTTATTATTACACCACTGATAACTATTTAGCCAACACAGGAGGCCCTGAGGAAAATAATTCCTCCCATGGCCTATGCCACATTGGGGTACTCTGTGGAGGGTCCTTTTTGGGATAGGAAGGAGAGGAAGTTTCGGGAAGGAAAAAGGTATCAGTAATGTGTGGGAATCTGGCTTATCAGGTTGGTTTATCAGTTGTGTAAAATTTAAAACACGTTTACTAGTATAAATTGCCTGAAAATGTTTAAAAGTAAATGATCGCAGATCTACATGTTAAAATGTCAATGTCTCATTCGTTCTAATAAGACTTACTATTTTATCTAATAATTCGTTCTTATAAGACGTACATACGCCTCAGGAATCTCATTTCTACAGCATACATACTACTTTCATCCTTCCTCTGCCAGTTCCATGCCTTACTGTTATACATCAGGGAAGGTACCAACACTGTCTTGTTGACTGCCAACTTCGCTTTTAATTTTTTTAAATTAAATAAAACATACAACGAAGTTGCACTCCCATGAGTTATCAAAACTTATTAAGGGATCGCCAATTGGTACTTTTAAAAAGTTAAACCCAACCCAACCCAATATGCAGGCACAATATATGAAGAAAACCTTTACAAAATATTTCACAGAAGCCACATACAGACACAACATATGAAGAATCACTTTACAGATATTTCACAGAAACATGTCTTATATTTTATGAATTATTATAACTGTATATATATTAGGTACTGTTTGCTTGTTGCTTCTTTGGACAATTTTTAGTTTGCGCCAACCGAGCTAAGTTTGCTGTATTTACCCTTCTTTAAATAATCATATCAACCTTTCCTATCACGTAAACGTATTTTCCAAATGCACATACTCATCCACCAGTTCCAAGTATACATCATTCACTACGTTATTGCACACTGTTTTCGTACTCTCTCTTTCTTTCAAAGACCATGACTTTAGAATAACGTCCATCATTCATAATCTTCATACATGCTTTGTTCGTCCTAGTAACGAGAGACTGTAGATCTTTTCATGTCCCGACTCATGTAATGGATTCACTTAATAATTAATCATGCTACTAAAAATAAATCACACGGCTATTTCAAAAGTGACCAGGATCATTTTCCTCACTTAAAACTATGCACCACGTCTTGTAAAATTCGAAATCGTGATCTAACCATAACAATACTTATGTAGATGGCAATAAGGTTTAAATTCCCGCTTCACTAATGGCCTGTTTTAATTCACACAAGAAGGAAGCATCGGCCAATGACGTTTTTTGTTTTATTGTGCGAAATTCATGCACAATTATTTAAATATTTTTCGATCATTTTCTAAAGCACCTAATTTTTCACATTATACAATAAAACTATAACCCAAAATGGGTTTGTGAGTGGGCGATTTTGAACTTTAATGATTTTTTAATTGGCCTGATGAAAAAAAGGTTTAAATTATTTCAAAGGCCAATATGTTGTTCTACTCGCAGTATTTAATTAAAGCATCTAACATATTTCTAAGCGATCAATTATCCAAAAACACATGATTTTGCAATGTAGACGGGTTGATTCAGAGAATTTAAACATTCATTAAAGAAGACTGAATGCTGTAGAAATGAGATCCCTGAGGCATATGTGTGGTAAAACCATGTATGATCGTGTGAGGAATGTGGAGATCCGAAAAGAATGCAAGGCTGATGTGAGCGTAGTAAGTAAGATTAAGAAAGGGACGCTTAGATGGTTTGGGCATGTTGAGCGAATGAATGAAGAATGGAGTGTTAAGAGAATTTATGACGCGAATGTGAACGGTATAAGAAGCCGAGGACGCCCAAGGAAGACGTGGCACGATCAAGTAAATCAGATACTTGTATGTATGAGAAGATGTATGAATGTGAATGAGGCAAGGAGCGTGTGCCAAGACCGAGTTGTTTGGCGGTCCGTCCTCTCTGCCTACCCCTGCCGGGAAACGGCGTGATGGTTAGTTAGTTAAATTTCAAGTTCTTTACGTTCCATTCAAGTTCTGTTATTATATCATTATTTTCAAAAATAATCCATACCTATTCTAACTCAACGTAAACTGTTTAACCATTTTTTTTTTAATTTTCACTTTTAATGACTTTTTAAAGGAGGTTCTGATGTTGCATGTTTTGAGTTGTCCGGTCACCTGTGAAACAGCTGGCCCTTAGTAGTGTATCACCTTGAGAGGAACGGCCGCGCGGCCGCTTTCATACAAAACGTAGTTTTGGATTTAAGGCCATAATACCAAACTGAAAAATTATTTTTGTAATAAAAAAGGTAGGTTCAATGTCGATCTCAGATAGGAGCTCCTTTTGTTTTTGATTTTAAATGATGACGTATGGGTAATTAAAGGAATCAGTTTTTGTTCATTTTGGAAGCAACTTTGGAATTTTTTTGTGAGTTATTTATAATTATTAAAAAAAATCTGTCTAATCCTTGTTTCTAAAATAATAATAAATAATATAAAAAAATGTTAAAAATGCTTTTATTTGGGTAGTAATTTTAAAATATAAACGACAAGTTTTTGTTCCGATGTAAATAGGTAATTTGTAATTTAAATTTACACCCATCAAAATTGTTTCTAAAAAAAAATATCGCAAAAAAATTTTTTTTTAAATGTTTACATTTACTCTCAAATAATTTTCCAAATTGCCTCTAAAATCATAAAATATAAAAATCTTTAATAGCCTGTATTTAAAAAAAATAAAGAATGTAGCTCCTATCGGAGATCGACATTTGACATACCTTTTGATTACAAAAATAATTTTTCAGTTTGGTTGGGTATTTTGGCCTAAAATCCAAAACTACGTTTTGTATGAAACTCGCCACCCAGTGGCCGTAAGCCGAATAGCTAATAATTTATTTAATTTTATATTTATAATTTTAGAAAATTGCATTATCAGTTGTCGATCTAATGATATGATATATTGTTGCGTAAATATGTCCCCGAGATGTAACATTATGAAAATACGTAATATAAATTAGCTAATTAATTCTTTAGTGCGGAAATACGAGTCACAAAACGTCTCGTCAAATTCGACAAAATAATAATATATTGACTTCTTTAACTTTCTATATCCGTCATTAAAAGTTTCTGCTTAGTTGGTTCTTGTTACGAAAGAACAAACTGGTTCCGAACTAAATGGCGACTACAGAGCGATATCAGTTAGTGGAGTGGATGGCTTCACTAAAACAATAAAAACTGATAAATAATGTGGGATTCACATCAGATCTCCTGTACGTAAATGAAAGTCGTTTCTTGAAATGGCTAGAGCTTTGTTTAGTAATCCGTTTCTCTACCATTTCCTTCTTCCCATTTCCTTCTCCCCATTTCCTTCAGCATCTCGGCATACCCGACCCATTGGAATAAAAAGGTTTCATCTGTTGCGGTAACTTCATGCGATAATGAGCTCTAAAATAGCTAACTATAGATCCCATTATCGCATGACGCTACTGCCACAGATGGAACCTTGTTATCCAAAGGGTCATATGTACTAGTCCCAGCGAGAGATCGTATGTGATGTCATTGTTCTAGTGTGACATCAGATAGAGCAGTTGACCGTAAATCAGAAGGATAAGGGTTCGAGTCCCGTCGGCGGCATGTATCTTTTCTCGGGAGTTTTTTTCAATGTGGATGAGTGTTTCAGGCTAATAATTATTGCTCATAATAATTGGTTACCCTTTGTACTTATGCATAAAAATCTTGTCTTAAAAACATTAGTTTATCTTTTAAAAAATAATAATTAGTATTTGCTCCACGTAAATTGGCAGGAAAAATTGACGCCCAGAACGCATAGATATTCATCCATCACAAACGTGCAGATGGTAAATGTGACATTGTGCGTGAAAGTTATTTTCAGTCGAGATTGCAATTTAAATTGATATGAATAGTTTGTAGTGGTTGCGATCGCGATATTGAATTCTACGTGGAATTAAATTAACGGGTTGAAGTCGAATCAAAAGACCTGCAGGTACGAATTAAATCAGATTGTGTAGGTACTGAATTAACAATACTGTGAGTACTAATTGAAATTAATTTTTTATTTTTATTTATTTAAGCGACTATATAAAATAATTGTACATACAAAACATAAAGATGAATTTAAGTATATAATATATTGTATTTCTTAGTCCTCCTCACTAGGGAGTCCTGTGCCGAGGCGGACTAAAGTTATTTAATTATAATTTATTTGTCTTCTATGCAGTTTGTAGTGTTTTCTTTTTTGTAGTCTGTAGTGTTTTCATTATGATTTTTTCATTGACCTCGTTCAGCCATATTTTTATTTTTGATTTGTACTCATTAAAATTTTTAATCAGTTTTCTGTCTTGGGGAAGAATGTTGTGTATTTTTGTTGCAAAGTACGTGTGGTTTCTTTGTCCAATTGTGGTTTTATAACTCGGAATATTTTTTATTTCATTTTTGTATGATCTAGTGTGATGGATGCACTGTCTGGTAGAAGATTCAGTATTTTTTTATTGCTTCAATAATATATTTTTGGCATATATTCGTTGTACATTTGGTACGTCAAAGCTGTTGAAAATTTCAATCGAAGGCGTTCTAATGGGTTCTTTTAGTATGGTCTTTATAATTCCTTTTTGAATTGTATTCAGGTTGTGTAAACTTGTGTACGTACTTGTTTGTAGCAGATCCCCATCCTATTATTCCGTATTCAATTCGAGAATGACATAACGCGTGGTACACTTTTTTCATATCCTTTTTATTTACCAAATTTCTTAGATTTTTAAAGAAACATATAAAGCATGTGAGTTTTACCGTAATACCTTTGATGTGTAGGTCCCATCTTAGATTTTCATCATTTATTACACCGAGATATTTTATGTTTTTTCTATAACTGGGCAGTGACATTGAACATTGTTTCGTGTAATTTTTGTACTAGTGAGTTGGCTTCTTGAGTTCATTAAAAAGTTATATATTTAGTTTTGCTTGTATTAAGAAGGCTGTAATAACATACAACATAAATAAATACTAATGTTAGCTTTTATTTTTCTTGTGCGTAGGTCCTGTTTTATAGTTTCTTTAACAATGGGAACCATTTATTGGATAACCAACACCTCTGCCAGAGGTCACCCAAAGTGGTTCGCTACTTTTGGTGACTTATCAGGGCGGCCCGGGTTCATGTAGTGAAGTTTGTCTAGGTTTAGGGGCGGATGATCTGGACTCACTGAACCCCAGATTCCTAGCCAACCCTCATACCTTTTTCCTTCCCAGAACTTCCTCTCCTTCATTTCCTTTGATTGAATGTGCCATTGATTAGTCAGACATCTCCGAAAAATAGAAATTTGAGTTGAATCCAGTTTTATGTAAAATTTAACCCTCTATCTGGAACAATACTCAGATTACTCATAAACACCACCAAATTAATTATAATGCAGAAAAACTTGTAGTGATTTTTTTAAAAATATTTTCTGGCTCACTAGTAGGATATTTCAAAATGGAACCGTTATGTCTCCCGGTGTTATTTTACAGCATATTTAATATGTGAAACACAGACACGTGTCAATAATATTTAATTTATGGTGAGCATTCGAACATTGCTTTCTTCATTATCTCAAAACTTAAATTTGGAGATATCTGACTAATCAACTAGATTATCTATTGTGTATAGCGAAATTTGTCGAAATAAAATCACCATGCATCACGCCATGTGATCTTGAACTTCTTCACGCTCTGAGATTTCACCAATTTCAGATTCGGATCGGAAGACCTAAGTGACTTTCGATTATGCAAATTAATGATATGCAGGCTTTTTATATTTTTTATTACTTTGCGGTCTCGGCACATCGTTATCGTAGTTAACTAAACTAAAGGCTTATTATTATGCATCGTGGCGAATGCAGAGTGTATTTATTATTTACGGAAACCTATGCAACCTACTTTTCTTTAATCATCAACTTGTCTACTAGGTTTTGTCTGTTTATGCTTGGGTTCATTTTCTTATTTATTCGTATTATATTACTCTCTCTCCGTGTTCTGTTAATTAATTATTTAGGAGAACTTTATTGTCTGTGGCTTTACTCGACTAGCTTCTTGGTGGGCATGTTTCTAATTCCCCAGTACCTACACATTATTCTTTCTTTACACTTTGCACTACATAATTTATTTATTTTTATATATTTATTTTTTCATGTTCTCCGTAAAACGGTTACACACCAATATATCATGGAAAAGAGATTACAAATTAAAAAAAGTGCATAGGGGTTTTTTTTACTATTCTGTGACATGTGTCAAAAGATAGTTGCTGAACTATCTGTAAGTGACATTGAAAATGTCTACGGTCAGTGCAGAATCGTTAGCCGTTGAGTCGCTCCGTTTGTAGGCGCGTTCTGATGTAGAAGTCTTGGCTTTCGGAGCATAAAATAATGTATGGGATCTTCCACGAGTACACTTGTTAGAGACATAACCTCTTTCAACATAGGCGGATTGAATATGGTAACAGAGATTAGCTTAAATAAGTGATTACCTAAAAATATTGTTCGGCTATATTGAAATCGAGCATTCCTGTTAAGAACAGGGTTGGATACAGGAATGGATAGTACGTGTATTCCTTCACAATATAATGTAATGCATAAACATGTACTGTTTAGGATTATAGTTTTATTCAGAAGGGGCCCAAATAATGGAGCAACAATCTATGTAATATACACGGTGTGTGGAAACTTCTAGTACAAGCGGGAAATTGGTGATTCTGCATCTCATCGCTTTAATTGAGGGTGCCAACACCACCATGTCATTCTCGTGTTACTTGCTGCCTTGTTCGCAAATATGGCACTCAATTCGTGAATCATTGAACTCTTGTAGGACGTCGTTTGTGTAGTTATTAAATCGATTGGGAGACATATTACCCGTTGCCTGACACCGATTTTCAGGAATAAAGGTCTTCAAGCAAAGTAAACCAATTTTCCCGAGATATAGTTTCCCCATTGGGATCGGTGTGAAAAAAACATCGTGTAAAAATGCCTATAAGATTTGGATGATTTGTAAGGCGCCGTTTTTGTAAAAAAAAAATCCCGCAATTGCATTGTACAAATGTATGATGTATTTCTACAATCATGGTCTATCTTACTTCTAACTACAGACTAGACAAACCATTATAACCACTTATGGCTAACAGATTTCATTCACCGGTTCGTCTATCCTTAATACAAAACTAAAAGTTCGATGCATTTGACTAATGGACGTGATGCTGCGTTAAGATGTAGAAAATACTTACCATTCTTAACTGTGTGTTTGTTGTTTATATTACAGAAATTTAGACACTGTTTGCACGCACAGTACATAATTGCTAATAAATAGAATGCAATACAAAGAGAGCATCTGCAAAGTTATGATATAATGTAGTTGGAACTGTATAATATTAACTTGTTTGATGATAGTGATCTGTGATTAACACCACATTTATCATTATAGATTCAGAATGATTCTTTAATTAAGCCTGGGTTTAAATGATTTGAACCGTGTATCAATTCTACGTGTTCAATTCATCGCTTTTCTGAAACGATAATTTATTTGGAAATCATTTTCTGATTCGAACTCTCTCTATGGACCATGTAATGTATTTTTTAAGTGGTGTTTGTGCATACTCGTATATTTAGTTGCGGGCAGAATTTCTCGCCAGTGTTTGCGGAAGGAAGACTATTAATTAATTATTATTTGTCCCTTGACAAAATAGCTTACCCAGACCTTCTGGGAAATTGGCATATATTGGATGAATATTTGTGAAATATCACAAAAATTTTTTTTTTTAAATAAATTCCTTAATAAGCAATGAAGCTTAGAAATATCGATTTTACTACCATTAAAACTAAAAATTATATTAATGAACTTCAACTTAAATTGAAAAATTACCTAAACTTACTATGAAAGTCCTATATGTTATTATCTTTTATAAATGTTGAAATATGCTATTGATAAATCTTGGATTTTTCTTACTTAATTTTTTTTTTATTATTCACAATATTTTATTATTAACTTACTTACGTGATTTTATATATTTGAGCTAGAAATCACTCACCAAACACAAGAAAGTTGTCTCTATAGTGAGTAAAGGCAATTTTTATTTTATTTATTAAAAAAAAAAATACAAATATAAAAAATAAAAAGGCAATAAAAACTGTAAATAAAATTAGAGAAGTTAGTATCGTTATATGTTGTTGGTTACATATTTAGATTTTGGTTAATAGGTATTTTTCTAAACTGCTCGGACAAAGTCGGGAATCACTATAATAATATCATTTTTTTTTACAATAACTCTGGACTGGAAGCCCTGTGTGGAAAATAATTTAATAACAAGGCCTATGTCATATTTGGAGACGTTGTGTGTATTGTGTATTGTCTTTACGTAGACGTAGCGTGTATGGTCTTTTTGAGGAGAAGAAGGTGTGAACATAAATATTGTAGGAGGAATGAAAAACAGAGGCTGGCAAATCGTTCCACAGCCGAGCTATTGAACTCAAGAACGAGTGGTAGAAACGACGCATTGTAAAGCAATTAAAAAAAAAAAAAACATCGTTGCCTTACCGGAAATATTAGCATGTCCGGTTAAAAATTCAAAACGCGATTCGACAGTGTGAAACGAAATCGACAAGAAAGTGAAATTTTTCCCCTTTCTTTTTTCACTTCCTACTGTTTTTACAACTATTACAGCGATATGGTCTACAAGTTTATACCACCGATCACATCGATTTCAAATAATGAGACGACAGATTCAGTTTCTAAAATATATTATACAAGCGCAGACCCGTGAAAAATCACGGAATATTATAATAATTGAAGGATGTGTGAAGCTGATAGTTTATATAAAGAACACATCAGAAAAAGGACAATGATTGCTGCAAAAAGTTCAAGAAAAACTTTTTACAGCGCTATCTCTTTAATAGCATGTTTCGTGAATGTTTCTTCTTGATCAGTTATGTACGTTATTAAATTGTCGGAATTATTGACACATCAGTTCCAATTTTGATTATATATATGCTTAAATATTAAATTGTTGGCAGGTATTTTACAGCTTGTCTGAATTCTTGACACAATCAGTTCCAATTTCGAAAATGACGCTCAAATTCAAAGTAAATCCGAGGTCATTTCACCAGTCATTGAATCACTCACAGGTAGACGCCACAACCGAAATTATTTCTATCTACATGGTTGATTTAACAAAAAAATTAACCCCCCCCCTTATAAAAAATATATCTTTTTCGGTTTGACTAAAGTATTAACCTCCTACCCAGTGATCGGGATCAACCGCGCTACCAACCGATCCAAATCCCGAAGTGGTAAGACCGACATTTACAATTTCTTCGAATTTCAGAAAAATGCGTTTGTGTGTGCGTGATTGCTACCAAAAAGTGATTTCTATGATAGAATGCATTATCTTCGAAAAAAAATCTCTGCCGAGTTTCAGCTCGACCGGATATCGGGAGGTGGGTCAATTTCCACTTCCAAGATTTCCCTTTATTCGAACAAACAAAAGTGAAATTCAAATAGATGTATTTAAAAATATGTAAATAAATTTGCCTACCCCAGTCCTTTTCGTGTTTTAGAATCTTTGCATTATATTTTTCTCTCACAAGTTACACAAATACCTTTGCTGGTACCGAGAATGATTAATGACTGATGGCTTACCACTGTTTACTCTCACGGTACATGTTCTCATTTTAATTTTGTTTTATTTTCTTTTATTATATTACTTCACTTCCGAGTAATGTTAATGGTTTGTAAAATGAGATGAGCTCTCGTAAAAGGTGAAAGATGAGAAGAAAAGAAAATTTGAAATAAATTCACCGTTTCCACTTTTCATAAGGTCTTTAGGTTTTGGTCCGTAAATATCCAATTTCTCGCTGCGTTGCTGTCTATCTGGCTTCCACTAGCTCTCCACCCTAAAAGAAATATTATTTTCACAGCAGTAGTGATGCACTAACACAATAGTATTTTTATGGTGACTTAGTTAATATTTACCTAAGTATCTACTCCAAAAGTGAATAAATCTAATTAAGATATGTTTGGGTTAATACCTCTCGCTTTCATAACGTTGGTATTTATTGCATTATTTTTTAAAATAGGGACTCTGGTAAACGAGCAAGTTTTTACGGCAATTTCTTACCCTCAAGATTTCCGTAATTTTGGGGAAGATTGACGTGTATTACCTACTCTTGTCGACGTATTGTCGGTGAGTTCGCACGGTTACCGATATTATGACAGTATTTCTGCGTCAAATCTATTTCCTTCTCGTTGTATTACAAAATAAATATGTGCGTCTTGTTCGCCATCAGACTTTCGAATGCGATTAATAATAATAAATTATTTCGCGGATTTGCATCCAAGTTTATATTTATAAGTTTGATGCATGGTTATTGCAGGAGAGCGATTTTTTTTATCTTGACGGGACAGGGCAGTATTGTCGGCCAATACCTTGCCTGGCAACAGTATTGACAGGCAAGACATTTGTTCGGCAATAGGCAATTATGGCCAATTTATCCTGCTCATTTAAAAACACATAAAGCCGCAGTACCTAGCATTATATTACACTTTCGCTTTCAATAAATGATTAAATTTTATATTAAGTAATTAAACAAAACAGTTAAACTATAAAAATTGCATTAAAAACAATTGCCAGTACTACGGGCCCATATCCTTAAATAATTTCTCTCTACTAACCAATAATCAAATATCATGGCGATAAACTTATTGAATGCGCAATAAATAGATTGGAATTACAGCTATATTATTTTTATCTTGTTTGGATTGTATTAAATCTTTTTTATTAATTTTTTAAAATATAACTTCTATTCTTGCGTGTAATTCACGCTAAACTAAGCATTTTCAATACATTTGTTTAGTTCAGTACATTGCTATATGAGCAAATTGCTCATTTAGAGGCAACGCGATACTCAACACACACCCACTTTATACATCTATCCCTATAACTGATCTTTGGATGAATTGTCGTATCACTTATTACGAAAAAATAAACACAGTACACCTCAAAACATATAATCTACTAGCTGACCCGCCCACGCGTTGCTGTGGCTAACGAAACACAACGCCATCTACTGGATGGTTACCTAATCTAGTTAACCAATATCAATAAATTAACATATTAACTCTCACCGCCATCTGTCAGACAGTTATAGAACTTACAAATAATTGTCCCATAAAAAATATTTAATTCGCAATAATAAATATTTAGGTCAATAATCAAGATAAAACTATCATATCTTTTAAGTTGGACCAAATTACACGCAATAAACCAAATTTCATCAAAATCAGTTAAGTAGTTTCGGAGTTTACCTCGGACGAACATTGTGACACGATTTTTTTATATATAAAGATTCTTCGCTAGCTAAAATAAGCTTATCTTCGTTTTTTTAGATCAAAGCAATCTGCTAAGGAAACTGACTTTGTTATTTGAGTTTAACTGTGGCAATATAGTTGAGATTGGTACGTAATTTTATTCATCATTCTAAATTGGTACTTTGCGAGCATATTGTTTCAACTAGCCTGCTTCAGTCTGCAGTTTTTTTATAAAGAATGTCTCGTCTTTTTCGCCATTCAGCTTTTGATTGATTAATTATGAAAAAATGAATGATTTTATTTTAATATATCATTGAAGAAGAAGATAACACTAATAATAATCTGAACGAAAATATGAAGAAAAAAAACAAGACACAGAAAAATGAAAGATAACTCGAACATAGAACCTCTCGTATTATCGGGACAAAAGCCATATCAATTAGGCTACTGCAACCCCTTATTCAAACGTCATATTTTTCTCTCATATTTAAAATTTCAGAATTATTAACAATATTATCTTCGACTATTTTTTTTTCTCCATATTATTGACAGCTACCTTATTCATTGGAAACAAGTATTCTCATAAAAAAGTTATAAAAATCTAATAATTTTTTTTGTTGTATTATGTGCATTATATTACAAAGTGAAGTAAAGAAAAAAGTCTTTGAAACCTTTTTATACACGTAACATCACTGAACAACTTCTAAAAGTTTTAATATAAATTTATTCTTCTTGTAGATTTTCCCAAATTCTTATTATTTCTATTCTCTGGAATTGGAATGAATAACAAAATAATTTATTTTTGAATCTTAACACATTGAATATTTTGTCTTCTGAAAAAAATTGCGTTCAATATCTAACTTTTAACGAAAAAACATTTTATGTTGTTGTGCTTTTAAATAATAGAATAATTTTTTTTTAACACTTATTACATTACCATCGTAGTTAGGTACTCCATAACAATCAATTTGGGAGGCGGGTACGGGTACTGCCGCCATGGGAACTATTTATTGGATAACCAAGACCTCTACCTTAGGTCACCCCAAGTGGTTCGCAAAATTATGTCTTAGCGGCGGATGTGTTTGTTCGCCTACTTGGCGTGGCGTGAAGAGCGTTGCAGTCTACCGACTGTTTTTTTATTTGTTTTATATGAATTCCGCACAAGAGTCCCAAGTGCTCCCGTCTGGAGCCAGTGAGACTATGGCATCCCCAATTGGGGTATGTTGTGAGGCTAAAGATTGGGGAGGGGAGAGGAGTGTGGGGAAGTACCTGGCTATTCATATCTGATCACCAAATACGGTTAAACCCATTTTAAGCAACGTTTCAATTCTGAATGCTGGTCTTAAACCAGCGCGATAATGAGAGTATATTCCACTCTGTGCTGCAAATACACATACTATTTATTATTTTAAATGAATAAATTGTGAAATAACCCAAATTGATCAAATAAAATTTATTTGCGCTCGCCGGGTTCGAACCCGCGACCTTCGCATTGGGAGTCGAGAAATTTACCACTCGATTAAGGACGGCCGTTTATTAGTGTTTTTTTTTTTTATTAAACCCAAACTAACAACCTAAGCTATTTTACAACATAGGTTCTTGGTTTGGATGTTATTGAAAAGAAAGAAAAAGAAATCTAAAAGCCCTCTTCTCAAAAAATGTCAAATGGCCTCAATGAGAAAACTAAGAATTTTTCAAATATTTATAAAAATGCATTATTTTGCTTCTCCGTGGACTGAAATAGTTGTTCCTCGTTGTTATTAAACTGTTCCGAAGTGTTTCTTTTATTAATGGGTGCGATTTAAGGATGAGGCGCGCCTCTGCACATTTACCGAATTATGATGATACAGATTGTTGTCAAAACAGGCCTCAAAAGATTTGAGAAAGTATTAAGAAATACCTTTCTTTCACATCAACAGCGATTATTGAAAATATCTATCTGTAAGGATAATATTATTCTAAGATATCACGAGACCAAACATAAAGGATCGCATTACGCGACATAAAATCATAATATTTGTATTTATAAAGATGTCAAAACATGGCCAAAAGATTTGGGAAAGTTGTGAAAAGACCTGTCATTATTTAATTTGCAATAAAAATCGTAAGAAAGTTTTGTTGTGTAATGACGTAAGACGGATAATTTTCTTATATGTACTGAAATTTTAAGATATATCCGCGTGTCCTACATAATTATTTTACAAACGGAGAAGTTCCTTTAAAACCACATTATTTCATTTATAAACGTCGACCGTTTCGTTTGCTCTCAATCTTCATCAGGACAATACACATACAAACTATTGATATATTACAGTACAAGGAAGATTATGGTATAAACAAAAAAACAAATAAGTTAGGGAGAGACCACCAGAGACAGGCTGGTAGAGGGATAGGGAAGGGGTGGGGGTTAAACAGAGAGAAGAGGAACAACTTTAAAATCAGACCGTCTGTTAATTGTAACAGTTTGAATCAAATTAAAAATAATTCGGCAACTTTTTGATATGATTTTATAATGCTTCTAAATTATAGTAACGTATCATAATTAGTCTACGATTAGTTAGTCGGCCACCATAACACGGGCATGTGCCTAGATGGTGGTCGTAAAATTCACAAATTATAAAATATTACACGGAGAAAAATGTTATTTGAAAAAACGATCATTTTAATAGAAAAAACGATCATTTTAATAGTAAAAGATGTTAAAAACGGGACTGAATTTCTTACGAACAAATTAACAGGGTTTCAATGTTTATTGGCGGGAACATTAAGAATAGTTGGTTGGTATACGTAATTTCGTACGTATTTTACCGTAAGAACTTCAGTCCCGTTTTTAACAGTTCATTTTTTTCCGTGTACTAAGCAAAGAATAAAGAAAAAATTTTAAAAAAATCTCTCATTACTTTAGTTGGCTATGGGCTCTTTATGTCACATATCCTTGCCCTTGAGGTGATTTCTCACAAAAACGGCGCTATACAAATTATCCAATTATTATTATTATTATTATTATCCTGTTTCCGAGGTTTCCGAGATATTCTGGAACCTAGGTATTTCAATAAGCATCCTGTGGTACCTACTGAAGATTACTGGTCACAGTTCTTTTACCAAATTACGAATGTCTCTGTATAGAAAATTGGAGATATTTTAGATAATTACTTGGACTCCTGTATTTCTATTAAACGTGTGATCTTCTTCGATGGCGCTACAGCCCATATCGAGCTTTGGCCTCCCGCAACATTCGCCTCCAACTCCTCCTGTCCTCAGCGGCTGACTTCCAGTTTGTTATCTGGAGAAGCTGTGCTGCATCCCCTCTTACTTCGTCTTCCCACCTCAGTCTGGGTCTTCCCACTTTTCTCTATTAAACGTGTGATTAGCATCAATTAAATGTTCGACAAAATTCTGAAAAACTTGTACTCTTTAAACACCTTATTTATTTAAATACATATATTAAATTCGCAAGAAAGTAAAACTACCTGTCACGTAGGCACTAGGCCTAGCATTACCTCGCCTATTGAACCTCTAACTATTTGCCAGTGTTATGTATCTGTGTAGTTTTTTACCGGTTGCATAATACTTTTTATACCTTCCACATCACGTTTCTCGCGCGGACAGCAGAAGGAGAAGTGGGTAAGACATTGCAAAGACTTGCGCCACGAATCGAAAGTGATTCTGCCTTGTATTTTGTGCTGCCTAGCCCGCGCTGTTAATTTCTCTAACTCGTTTGGTTTCCTACGTATTCGAAGTTTTAGAAATTTGCCGTTTCTCAAAGGCTTGGTATTTTTTAGATTGTTATTGCTCAAGATGCTATCTAATCGGTCGATGGTAAATCCGACGATAAGAGTGTTTATAGATATAGAGCCATTCCACTGTCGTATCCTTACAGGAACATTACAAAGGTTAGAAACGATATGCTCTTTGTTTATTGCAAATTTTTTGTGTCTTATAATTACTAGCTAATAGTTGTTCTTTGATTTTGCAGACCATTCTTCCTGTTCACTATCGTTATTTTTGTGGTAGGAATGTTGATACGATTGGTTTATAGGAAACAGTATTCTGAATCCGGAAGGCATAATTTCGAATCGCACTATTGTAAATGTTTAGTTTTTCATATAGTAAAGTTTTTCATTTTCGCATATGAACATGAACGCGATCTAATGCCGAACTTTTTTTATTAAAGCTATAGTGACCTACCTAGTACCATTGCACTGCGCGATCGTCGTGTACCTTGATACCGCTGCACCTACCTACCTCGTTACGCCGAATTATTATTTTTACCACCTCCTCCAAAGGTCTCGCTGCTGCGACACACAACACATAGCGCTGCGCCGAAATATCAAGAAGTTAGAGAAGCCAGGTCAGGCTATATAAAGGGCTCCAGCAACCAAGTCAGTCAACAATTCGCATACACACGGCGACGAACAGCCGGTCGCACGTCAATTATCATGTCTGCAGTTCGCATGTCGGAATAATCTTACTACGATTGTACCTAAATACGCTACATCTGTAAATAGTGCATTATGTAAATACATCATCATCATCATCTCACGTAACTATCACCTAGTGTTATTATCTATTCCGACCTGCGGCCCCCGGAGGTATCGACTCACCGATATCTCCCTTTTCAAATGGAGGCCCAAAGTTAACTCCTTTATCAACGGGAGGCCCAATATTTACCTCCAAAAAGCTTTACTACAAGTACTTTACCACTGTAAAATATTTATATTATTTGTCTTTTTTCATTACACATTTTAGTTAGTGTTTTGGTAGGATTGATTGTCAAAGATCATTCTCATACTCATTGTAAAGTAATACTTTTTTTTTAATTATCTGAATACCGCACAAGAGTCCCAGCTGCTCCCAACCGTCTGTAGCCAGTGACCATCGTATAGTGTGCTGTTGTTAGGCTGAAGGTAGTGCGGATGTAATGTTTTCAACTGCAAAATCTCCTACGTACAAACCCCTTTTCAGATATATATATTTTTTTTATAATTTGGCAAATGAAGTTCCTTGTATCCCCACCGTTTGGTGAAAATAAATTAATAACAGGAGTATGCTAAGGAGAATCCGTAGTATGTTGTTGATATATTAAAATATGGCATTTATTTCAATGTGTTTAAATAAATAAAATAAAAAACCAAGAGATTGAAATTTTTGTTTCGAAATTCTAATAACATTTATTCAAACAACACTGCAAACCTATGCAAACTCTTTTTAATGCTTTATTTCTAGGCACATTAGAAAGTAAAATCTTTCAAAATAGTATTTTTTTGTTTACACGCATCACAACGGATTGACCTATAGTTTAATTTATCAACCAAACATATTAAAATAAAACCGATTCAAGTACTTAATTTTTTTTTTTTTACATTAACTCCACATAGGAGGCCCTGAGGAAAATAATTTCCCTCAGGGCCTATGTCATCTTTGAAGATGCTGTGAGGAGGGTCTTTTTGAGGAGAGGAAGGAGTGAACGTGGGTCTTGAAGAGACCCATGTTATAGGAGGGAGGAAACACAGAGGCCGGCAAATCGTTCCACAGCCGAGCTGTTGAACACAAGAACGAGTCGTAGAAGCGTCCCGTTCTCATGTGACAAATGTCAACTGTGTGCATATGTTGGGCGCGCGTTTGGCGTGTTTCCCGACTATGCACCGGTGCCGAAAGGGTTCAATGACGCTAGCTCCTCGGAGCATCTTCCATTGAAATACCGGTAGAACAAGGATAGCATTCCCACCCGACGCCTGTGCTCTAAAGATTGCAATCCGTTTGTTAAAACAGGAGAATCTATCAAGCGGACCGCCCGTTTCTGCACAGAGTCGAGGGTGTTTTTCAGGTACATCGGGGCTCCAGACCAGAGATGTCTGCCAAATTCAACAGTGGGGCGCACTTGCGATTTGTACAGGGTTAGCAGTTGTGTATAATTAAATTATCTGCTAGCCCTGTACAGTACGCCCAGTTTCTGAGAGGCCAACTTAACTCTGGCCTCGATGGAGCCCCCGTACCTGAGCTGGTCACTTAGAGTTACACCGAGCATATCAATGGAGGACCTGTTTGGAAGAATGCTACCGTTGAAGGAGACTAGATTGTCATTTCGATCCCTTTTAGACGTAATCAGACATGATTGGGTCTTTGAAACATTGAATTCGACGAGACATGATTAAATAAACACTATAATGAAATGTTTAAAAACATAGCATGTACCAAAAACTGCTCTATTACTACAACGCACGTAATGATTTAATTCTACCTACTTTCGTTCCTAAATTCCTGACAACTTTTATTTTTTTTTCAAATAATTCGTTTAATTATTTGAATCACGCAATCTTTACGTAATAAGATAAACTTTCAGTTTACGACAACTAGCACACGTTTATAATTATCTCTAATCATTATTATAAGAACGTACAGCAAGAGCGCACGTTTGAATGTATTCGTGCACACCGATAATGGTTCTAATCAATTTGGAGCACCGGCACGCAGTCCCCTCTTACCCCCCCGTAGTTATAATATACAGTACACGACTACACAAGCAAGAATCTCTTAAATGATTCCACAGTGGCTAACTTACCATTTTAGCATACCAGTAGGCTACCATACTACTAAAACTTTTCAAATATTGCATCGGCAGCGGTTATGGCGAATAACGCCGAATAGCGAAGACCCAAACCGTGCTTACAACGCATCATATTTTTTACGTATGGCGAGCGCTATTGTGTTATAAAGTATCTTTTGATGTTAACTTCGCGTCTGTCGTCCCCATTATTCTCAAATTGCTATCGGAAACTTTGGTTTCGAACGCCGTTCTTCCATGGAGCTACGTTCAAGCGACGGGACCGCTGCTCGTCCGTATTTTCCATACTATTATTAGTGTTTGAAAACGCCACTAGGCTCTACATTAGCAAAATAGTATGACAGGTAGCGGTAGCGGCGCTTGTAAGTAGCGACGTGGAAGTACGGCGGTAGAGGTGCATATTTATTTTTCTCTATATTTGAATAAAAATGGGTTTTTCTCTTTCTCGCACCGTTTAGATTTAGATCATACTTCTCACCATGACTTTAAGGGAGATACAAAGATTTATATGTGACCTGGAACAAATTTGGTATCCTGTGATTGTTTCACGTATGGTCTGATTTATTGGTACGACGATTAATGTAGTAGGTAGTAGCTAACTACAACTTACTGTTATTTACACCAGGACCGGTTTCGTCCTACTACGGACATTTTCAGACTGGTAGTTGAAATTCTTATGCTACGAAATTTATACAAACTTAGGCAGGGGCGCACAACATTGTCTCTATATGATGAATGTTTCTATTTTGTTAATTTAAGGTATTATCAGTTATTTTGTTAAGTTAAGATACATATAGATAATTATAAAGATTATTATTAAAATTATGAATGATGATACATAGTAAAAGGTTATTTTTAATTGACATGAATCTATATGAATTTATATAATTGAAAAAGGTTTGTGATCACTGATATTTTATTTTGGTAATGTTGGGATATTCCCTCCTTGTTGTTTAGGGCTTAATTAACAAATATTGATAGCACTATGGTAATTATTGTTATTAGGGTTCTCCATACATTTGGGTTATTACATTTTTTTTTATTAATTACATACTTAAATTACACCACTGCTCTCTGAAGTAAAATTATTCTAAGTGAATTATAATGGATATATTAATGGTGACTGAGCATTATGTTCCAACTGTTTATTCATGACATATTTAGGATCAATTTTCTTTGTTAGGCGATTAATTTCTAGTGACTCTAATCTATCTAATTTTGCTCCTTTGTTACAAACATGAAGGATTTTGACATCTCTATCTTTATCAAAAGTATGTCGGTTTTCTAATAAATGCATGGCGACATTCATGGTGCTTGAATACCTTGAAGTGGTTATTACTACAAGGAGTAAAGGGACCTTGTTTCCTGACATTATTTGTTGTAAAAATGTTAATGAAAAATGTTAATCGACGAAACTATATGTTAATATTCATATTGCTTGTGTACTTCCGCGAACAATAAATGTTTCTTAATATTTCAAAGCATAACTTGTAAAAAGCGTTTATAAGTTAAAATAAATACTATACGCGCGCCATGTACGAAGGCGTAGAATATGATTTTTTTTATATTCACCTTGACGATAGACTTCGCTTTTCGGCCCATACAAAAAGGACGCCCGGGAAAAAACACTTTTCTACATCGAAAATTGCACGAAATTAATATATATTTTTTTAATTCCCTTCTGGAAAGTGAAAGCTATATTGGTATGTTTTAAATTTTCGATGCGTTTTGTAGTAATGTAAACATTCACTGTCAAACATGTATAATTTATCGGAAAATATGACTTAAGAAAAAAGTGCTGCTAAGTTAATTCTCATAAAGAATTACAAAATTATAAAAACATACCGACATAGCTTCTTCTTTCGAGAACTTTTTTTGTTTTTAAATTACAATTTCGTGAAAGTTGGGGTGTAGAAAAATATTTTCTCCCGAAACCCTTTTTCGAGCGATTTCTGTATGAGCGTTGTCCCATTCGCACATTTCGCATTCGCATGTATCGTAAGTGTGTGTGAATTTATTGTGAGCGGGACAGCTTGACAGAAGTGTGGTGCAAAGCCTAGCCTCTTGAGACTATTATAAAGCAATATTCGAGTGAAATTCGTATAAAAAAATTCGCATGAGCTCGTTTTTTCTGCGTGGTATCTGTCAACGTATTTTTTCTTTGAAGGCGGGTATGAACTACGTATTTATGTATAATGGAATATACTTATTATTTGATTATATTTATTATGGTGTCATTACTGAATAAATAATGCTTCAATTTCATAACCTTAACATTTCATTTACTGAAATGAATTTATTAAAAATAAATATCTACATTTTGAAAACAATTTTGTTTTGTACTGTGAATAAACACCAATAATGCAAAAATATTCGAGAAGGCCGGCGATCTATAAATAACATAACCGAGGCCAATAATATTTTTGTTGATATTTAATTACAAGTAACGCAGAGTGGTGATACATGACGTCATTCTTCTGGTATCTCTTCCTTTTTTGTTTTCATACAAGACGAATAAAGATAACTATCGTCGTACGACCTCCCTCTGGGACTAATAATATAAATATGTTCCGTGTTATTATTGACCAATCTTATTCCCACAAGACAAACGTGTTCTTTGATTTATTTTAGGCAGTTAGATAGTTAGGCATAGAAAGTTTTTCCATGCCAACAGCTGAAAAAACCAAAAAAATCCCTTATGTTCTTAATATATATAAATTAATGTTTCTTTGCTTGTCCCTTACGCGTTCCGAAAACATACATCCGATTGTGATTTGTTGGGCTCATGCCCGCGATGGTTTCTTTATAAAATGGTGAGCTCTGGCGTTATGAGATTATTTCCTATATCATTAATCCGATTGTGATGAAACTTTGGTGATTTGTTGTGCGCACGCCTGCGAAGGTTTCTATTTATAATAGTGAGCTCCGGCGTTATGAAATTAGTGTAAAAAAGGTAGCGCGCAACTTTTTTGAAAAATGTGTGTATTTCATATAGTTTAGCGGCAGGATGGGACGACGGGGGAGGGAGATGAATTCTGGATGGTGGAGGAAAACGAAAGGATGGAGAGGGGGAAGGTTCGCGGTAGTGGGTCGATAGATGGGGGGAATGTAGAAGGAGAACGGGGAAAAGGACACGCAGAGAGAAACAATTTCTTTATTTGAGTGGCATTTCAACGCATGCCGGTTATCAGCTAGCTCCTTATATTCAGAGGAACTCAATACATAAAACTCACGACATGCTACTGCTGCTTTATTAGCACCATTTTAAATAACCGTCAAACAAGAATTAGTTGATTTGGTTGAATAATTTATTGCAATCGGGCTTGCAATATTTGCTTTGAATATGCTCTCAATGTGATTGTGCATGCACAGTTCTTGCAATATTCTCCGACGGCCGCGATTACGTACTGACCAGTTAAAGCAATATCGATTCCCAATAGTGGCCTGTTTTACGGTCACCTTGTATAAGCAATCAAATAATATTTTGACCCAGTCAACTCGCCAATGCGGCAACTGGAGCACTTATTAAAAAAATCGCATTATAATAATGCACTTAAAACACTCATGAATAATTCAGCGCACTCGCTTTCTACTCCCGGGTATAATTTCCACACTGTCGCTGAGGCGTGCGGCTTCTGTGATTTATATGTTTTTATGCGGCCACTGTTGTGGCGACAAGCTATTGTTTGGGACAGTTTTAGCTCGCGGCAAATGAAAGTGCATTGTGCGAATGTGCATGTATATGCACATTGAGTGAGATGCTTGCGCAAGAGACAAAAGCCAGAGAATAATAACATATAATCACTATTATAACTGCAGCTTTAATTTGGCGTAGTCCTGCCTAGTTAAATCTTGCAACTAAGAAAGGCTTTTGCCTCATCAGCTCTTTCATATCCATGAAAATAAGTAACCCGCGTTCCGAAAATCGATCCCTTCTCAAATGGTATTATTATTGGTATAAAATTCTTGGGTATGACACGATTTCAGGATGAGTTTGTAGAATATTTTCGTATCCTGAAGGGGGTGGCGTAAAATGTCGCGTACACACGAAATGTAGTAATGTAGTGTCAATACGCTGCTATCTTATCACATCAAAACATTAGTAGTAACTGCTACTAACTAACCTAATATACATTATTGCCACCACGGATGGAGGAAGAACAGTATCCTCCTTGAGAGTCTCAAGGACGATGATGTGTTTTTTTTTTATATTTATGACGTTAGAATAACACTTAATCGTTATCCTAGTGAGTGTTCACAAAAAGTACAACCTAACAAATGAATATATAATAATTACAAAGAAAAAGAGTTGGGAAAAGTATTTCTTCTGAGGTGGCGGGACATTTTACGTTTTTGTACGGGACGTTATATTTGTAGTAGATCTTGTATGAGGTTCTCAACACTATCTCAGAGTTGTCAAGCTAGACTCTGGAAAACAGTCAGGTAGTTGTTTTACCATCAATTATTATATTATATGTAAACTTCGTTATCATAAATTCATTGTTATATTTTCTGTAAACTTCATTGTCGTAAATTCATTGTTATATTATCTGTAAACTTCATTATCATCAATTATTATATTATTTGTAAACTTAATTATCATAAATAAGCTATATTATCTGTAAACTTCATGATCATCAATTATCATATAATATTAAAACTTAATTATCATAAATTCATTGATGCGTTAACTGTAAACTTCAATATCATCAATTATTATATTATCTGTAAAATTCACCCGCCATAACACAGGGACCTCCCTAGCATGTCGGAAGAAATAACACAATATCTGTACAATGTACAAAATTCATTTAATAAATAAATAAACAAAAATAATAAGCGAATCACATTTGAGAAATTTGGGGTAAGTTTATGAAGCTCTTCTTCTGTAACCTTGATTACTCCATCGCTGGATATGGAATTCCTTCCTGACTTTCCGATATTTCCTGTTGTGGTCTAAGGCCTATCATTTTAGTCTTCTGTGTCTTTTTGTAAATCATAGTTTCATCTTTTATTCGGTCTTCCTGGTGACCTTTTTATTTTATTTGGGACTCCAATTGTCGTATCGACATTTGTTTCTGCCCATTCCTGTTTTAGCTCAGGCATTATTTTTGCAATATCTGCGACGTTTCCTAAGCCATGTAATTAGTTGTGTAGCCTACAATATTTCCCTCCGTAGCCCATTTGGCTTCAATTTTTCATAAAGGTCCTCGTATCTCCATTAGCGTTTTTGTTACACAACTTCTCTCTACAGAACAATGTTCAATCATAATTATTGTATTGTGTTATAGGCCTAGTTATGTGGATTTTTTTCGCCTCTCAATTGACCTCACGTGGGCTGGTCACGAGTTTAGTCACGGGCTAACGAGTCACACGCAACTTATTTTAACTACCTTCCTTCTTCCAGTTAATCGCTTTTCAACCATTGTTTATTTGGATCATGTAAGCCCTACGCGATCCAAAGCTTTTAAAATTTATAAAAAAATGTTAACATCAAAACAATATACCATTTAAAAATTACATAATTAAGCTCAGTAGTCTCCATCTGATTTGGAAAAACTCAACATGAAGCCCGGGCAACGAATATAAAGAAGTGTCCCGGTGAGGTTTTGTTTTTTATATAAATCTACAGTTTTGTTTCGAGATTGATGAAATTTTGCACAATTGACCTTCAAAATAAGAGAAACATCACTAATTAAATGCGATTTAGAAAAACCATGCCTTCCGCTATCCCCCCACCCCTTAAAGCAAAGTTAGAGAAAAATTACTGTCTACATCTGATTTCGAAAAACTTAAACTGCTTAAAGCCGGGACAACGCCGGGGACTTCAGCTATGTGTTATCTGTCTTTAAGTGAAGTATCCCGGTGTGGTGCTGACTTTTATACGAATCTACTGTTTTATTTTGAGATTGATGACATTATGCACAATTGACTTTCAAAAACTCTGTGTTAAGCCAGGGAACACCAGGAGTTAAAGTAGTAAATAAATGAATAAATATTTTTTTGTTTCTGTGGGTTTACCAATTAATCACATTAATTTACTAAAATTAAATTGTTTAAACAATGTCAAGAAATTTCGATTTCGATGATATTTTTTCTCGACAGACCGATTAGTTCCTAATCCAAGTTCGAATTTAATTTAAAAATCAACTATAAATTTATTTTTACTTCATGCTGTTTGTATCAAATTAAATTGCTTACTTGATTAAAAGTTATCCGCCGTTTTTTTACAGGTTTTTTCACACCCAATCCAGGTAGGTAGTTGGGCGTTTTCCAAAAAAGATGTCGGTGACGTAATAAGAATTCCACTTAAGTGAGATGCTGCATTTCGATTAAAAATATACGTAAATTTATTAAAGAAAGTATGAACTTCATGACAAAAAGTATTTAAATAGAAAATATCAATAAACTTCGAAAATAATTGCAATTTAAGTTTAATACTATTGGTAAGAAATTCTTTTACGTCACTTTTATCATAAAGTTTATAAAGAAAATTAAAAGAAATTCATTATTTCAGATTTTTATTTACGAATTGAAAACACAATCTGTCTCCTAAAAAATATGAATAATCAAGCTTATTGAAATAAATATTAAGTTTTTAAAGAAAAATATTCATTTACGCTACTTTTGGATACTTTGTACTGTATATTTTTCGTTCTAGAAAGACGAATATAAGTTTTTGTTTTACGAATGTTTAATTATAACAAATTTAAAATTAATTATGAACTATATCGATAAAAAATAGAACAAATTTCTTTGAGATATAATAATTGATCTTAGAAAATAAATCGCGTCAATATTTTTTCAAAATGTATTTATCAATAAATTATGAAACTTCTGTTTGTTCTAACTAAACATTTCATAAAACAATAAATGAATCAATTTAATACAAAGTAGAGTCTAATACATGCTGGTAAATTACCTGGAGAAATACGGAATCGTTGGTGGAACACTTTTTTGGTACAGCCGAGAACGACCACTTTTGTCACGATTTCTTGGCAAACTGGCTGTCAAAAACCAAGCTTGGCTGCCCCTCATAGACTAAATAGGGTTGCTATTTTCGAAAATATTCATCGATTTGGTAATATTTTTATTGGAAGACGTCAATAATGTGGTAGCGTAGGCGGAAATTCCACCATACGCTATTTCGTAGGACAACTCAATATCTGGTGTTTAAATTATTTTGCACGATAATTAATCTATATTATGGTTGCAAATCGAAAATATTATCATATACTATTAGTAGAATTAGATATAAATACTGGGATAACATAAAATAACATTAATTTTTGAACTCTTACTGGTAGTGGTAGGTGTAGGACATACCAGAAACAGTGACCTGTAGTCTTACTTATTTTGAAATAATTTCGAAATTTAATAGATTTATTGATTATTTTTAGTCCATAAAGGTATTTATTTGTTATTATATTGGTAAAATATATGGTTGGTCATTAAAACCGACACAACAAAAGTTACTGATCCTGAAAGTGATGGGACACTGACTTTTACCTAGGTACACTTTTTTTGAAAAACGCCCAGTTAATAATTACCGCCGCACGGATGAGTGTTAATTGTCGTACTTTAGAGAAAAAAAGACACTTTAATTGCTGTTCAAGTATTCTTTTTCTCTGCAATAAAGAGAAAATGAAAAATGAAAAAACTGCAAAACAAAGCATTGCGAATAATATCTAATACTCACGAATAACGTTTATCAAGGAGCAAAATCTTACGACAGTGAAGCAAACTATATAACATTAGAACATATTTATCTTTATACATAAAATTAATATAGAGAAGCCGTCTAAGGAACTGGAAAAGAAAAATATGAGCATATTAGATTACCAACATAGACGTAGATATCGAATGCATGATTGTCAATAAGAAAGAAATCAAGCATCCAGAAATCTCTCAAGTACCAGTCCGTCCAACTATAATATAATCAAACAAAATTTGTCTTCTAGTACCATGTAAACTTTATACTTACTTATAAAATTTATTGTATCGGTTTATATTTACATTCCATAATTCCTACCAAATAATTTTTTTTTTTTTTTTTATAGGTATATATATATTTTTTTTTCTTTGCTCATATGAGGATTTCTTACCTTTTATAATTTATTTAAATCTTTGTACCTTTTAATGATATCTACATTTAACTCTTTATATTTATATTTTAATTTTACCTACTACTTATTACCTTACTACTACTTTCTTTTTACGATTTTTTTCTTATATTTAACTTACATTTATACTGTTATTCTTCATGTTGTTGTACTATTTATATGTTATGTCAATTATGTTAATGGCACATGTTATGCCGTTCAATCTAAGTTTACCTTATTTATACTATAGAATTTGGATATATTTGTACCTATCTCTTGCTCATATCTCTGATGTCATTTCACAATCAAATGCCACAGTTAATGTGTTATTCTTTATCTAAAATGATTGCTAATATTTTCTTATTGTTCTAATTGTGTCATGCAACTACTGTTTATGGTTTATTTTACCGTAGAAATTAAATAAATAAATAAATATGTGAAAATAAACAAATAATAAAATTCAGACAGAAAATACTGTAATTTTAAAAAAATAAGAAAGTATGATAACCACGATCATTGATTTTGAGTTGTAAATGATTATACTCAAATTAAAGGAATATTTCTGAACACTAAAAACTGCTTTTGGAAGGTGATAAAACACGTTTACAAATTTAATATAAGTTATTATTACAAATGATATGTTTAATTTGATAGAAATGTTATTACAAATAAAAATATAATTTTTGAAATATTAACACTTTTAATACAAACATAAAAATTAGTTCACCTTACGTTTTATTGTCTAAAATTAATGATAAACGGATTACGACAAAGAAAAGAAAAAAACACACTTATTGTTACGTATTTGTCGTTTCATGAAAAAATAATTAATATAATATTCTCGAAATTTTATACATTTTTCTCAAATTGCTGTCGGAATCTTTGGTTTCATAGAGATGCACATTAATTTTTTTCTTCGGTTAAATTGTTGAATTGAATATAAAGCGTCGAATTTTCTCTTTCTAACACCGTTAAGATCATATTTCTCACCATGACCATAGGGAGATACAACGATTTATATGAGGCCTATGTGAGCTGGGTCAAATATGGACTCCTGCGATTAAACGCGTTTAATTTTAATACTCTATATAAATTTATTTTTTTTTAATTAAAAGACAAAATAACTTTGTTTTCATCACTTTTTATTTACACACAATCTACATGTTTCGTGAACGATGTTCACCTCATCAGGAAGAAATGTATACTAAACTTAAAAATTAAATATAGATTACATATGGGAGGAAAGGCTAGAAGGAAGGGGAAGGGGTAAGGGTGGGGGAAGTTAATTACAATTAGGAATTTCAAAGTCATTAGCAGGGAAAGACCGGTTAAGTGGGAAAAGGTTCAAAAGAGGGTTTATAAAAATTTTCTGCTTATTTATTATGTCTGCTTTATTATTTACATTTTTTCTAATTTCTAATATCTCTAAATTATTTATCTGTGATGCCTTGTAACCCGTATGTAATACTTTAAGCCCATGGTTTTTGTCAAAATTATGATCATACTAAATGATCTGCAAACTCAGATTCACTGTTGCCATTTAATGCCCTGAGATGTTCCTTAACCCTTACTTCAAAGTTTGTATAAATAAAAAGTGATGAAAACAAAGTTATTTTGTCTTTTAATTAAAATAAATAATGACATCACAAAGTGAAAACCTTTCTGAAGAAGTTTTCTTCGAAAAAATAAATATATATAAAGATTTGTTTACCAAATTATGTCAATTGTTATATATTTAAGTTTGTAATATTTTCAGCACCCACGATGATGTGGGCTAGCTTATTTCAAATTCCCAGTACTTAGCGTGATGGAAATTGACTTATCTAATAATAATATGATAAGTGGGTACACGATCCTTCAAGGACCATTGTTAAATAATTATTCACACTAATTTGTGAATTTAAAAAAACTCCCGAGAATTTCTCACCAATTTGGTTTTGAATCGTGGCCTGCATTTTAAAAACACAATGCTTGCCGGTGTCCTAATGAGTGTCGTGCAGCTAGCTTTTGCATTAATTCTTAGTAATTATTTTAATTACGTATTTGCTAATGTTCGTTTCTTCTTTTTGTTGCAGATATTCTTTTCGGAATCTCGGAACTCAACAACACAACAACAACACCCAAAAGGTATGTACCAAATAAATCTCTGATAATACGAAAGACGTAACAATAGAATATTTTTTTCTTTTAAACTAGGGTGTTTAAAACCTAATCGCTGATCAGCGCAACTTTGGATTTTTGACGTTTGGCCAGTCCCCGATAAACGCCAATTCTCAACTTGAGTGTGATCACCAAACTGTGGCGAAACCAAGCAGAAGCCAAGTGAGGGACCCTCTTGTCAGGCATTGTAATATGTTTTTGTTTGATCTCGATAATAATTTGAAATATTTGGCTTGGCGGTCTTTATGGACTTTCAGAGACATTAAAATATATTGTGAACTGCGAAATGACCACAACTGGGCCACAGATGTGGTTAAAGTGTCCTTTTGGATATAAAATTTTATTTATTGAAATGGTATTGTGACATGAAAAATGCAAAATGCCATATCATTGTAATTTTTAAACATTGTGACTTTTACTGTGGTCGAATCGACTTGACAACTAACTTGTGTCTAACACTTTGATTATATAAATGTCTAATCAAAGGTCTATCACAAAATATCATTAAATTATGCTTGGTGTTTCTTACTTGTACCGGAAATCATCTGAAGGCTTCCTATGCAGCTACGTTACTGTATAACTTTGGTGTCTTCTGTTGTACATTGAGATCATTGCCGATTGCCATTTTTAGGATATTATGCCCAGCGAGTTTGGGGTTATTTGTACACCCAAGCTAACATAATTCACCCTCTACAGAGCGCTATACAAATGGTTGTGTCACCGTGTAAGTAATCCTTAAGCTTTACCGCTGATCACATTTTGATCAAACGCTGAAACTTAACTGTTTAATTGTAAAGAAATCAAAATGTCGTTGATATCCGATTTGATCGTCAGTCAAATGTGACGAAGTTTGAAACACTATTAGGTTGAAGGTAGGTACCAACACACTACTTCCTATTTAGCACATCGTCACTCAAAGCCATATACAAGTCTATGCTCAAAGCGATGCTCATACGCTAAACGTGTATCCAATTGATGACTTGCCCTTTTTATTAGACACGTTTGACTACCTTTCGGCGTTTAGACGTCAAACGCTCCAAAGTATGACGTACATCGAATTTAATTTATGAAAATCGTAAAACTTTTGGAACATCTATATCGTCGCGCGTCGTGAGATTTTTTCCTCTGTTTATCATCATAACTGATTTAATGTGCAATTTTTATAAAACAATTTTTTTAAATTTTTATTTTAAAATCATTACTTTGTTTTTATGTGTGTGAAAGAGGAAACCACAGCTTCAATAATAAATATAATAATAACCACTGATAAAAATCTAATGCTAACGCAAGTTTTCGATCTCTCAGGAAATAATGTAAATTACTAACCAACCAAACGTCACACTTTTTTCTACAAAAGTCGACAGATGCCATGTAACGCCATGCATCTCTGGTACACACTAATTGCTTCAAACATATTCAATTCATACATCCTCTCTTACACACTTTAGTGTTTTCCCGTCTCACCATGACCAGACTCCACTTCTTGGCTGACTTGATTAGAGTATTTGCTGTTTTCCCGTCTCACCGTGACCAGACTCCACTTTTTGACTGACTTGATTAGAGTCTTTCTGGGAATCCTCCGATCTTATCCTACACTCAATTAGCTATATTTATAATATATTCTCTTGGCTTTTTTTTTGTTCCGGTTTGGTTCTGTTTGATGGTTTTGTTCTATTCTTATCTTGTTTCTTACTAAGTAACCAACCATCTCGCTGTTTAGGCAGAGAGTACGAACCACTAAACAACTTGGTCTTAGCACACACTCCTTGCCTCTTTCTCATTTTTAAATCGTCTCATAAATATTCTTATATTATTCTGTCTCTTGACAAGTATCTGATTCACTTGATCGTGTCGTGTCTTCCTCGGGGGTCCCCGACTTCGTCTACCATTCTCATTTGCTTCTATATTCTCTTTGTACTCCTTTCTTTGTTCATTCATTCTACATGTCCAAACCATCTGAGCATCCCTTTCTTAATTTAACTCATTACGCTTACGTTGTGTTCTTTGCGAATTTCCATTTTTTACACGGTCATACATAGTTTTAGCTGCAGGGATCTCATTTCTACAGCATTCAGTCTACTTTCATTATTCCTCTGCCAGTTCCATGCCTCACTACCATACATCAGGGTAAATACTAGCGCTACACTGTGAAATTTTGTGAAGTAATTGTATGGTCAGTTCGGTAGTAGATAATGTTTGGTTTTTGTTGAAACATTGTGTTGAAAGTTCCTAATCTTAATATGAAGTTTGTATCATGCATAGACATTTAATTTCTAAAATTCTCGAAGTACGAGTATAGTGTATTACTAAAACAGTGTCGTCGTCAGTAGCCATGGGAATATCATAATATCCAGCTAATTTGCCGACAGTTTTATTTGTAACTGAAATTAATGTTGTTCCGATCCGACATCTCTAGAGTTGTATTTTAAATTTGAGATTAACAATGTATTTTCTACGCTGACATTAATTTTGATATACGCTTTTCTGAAGATTTGAAAATATCAATTTTCCGGCAGCTATTTTATTACAACTGCTCTGAAAAACAGTGGTTACGAATGGATGATTATTTATATCATTTCATTCAGTAATTGTCTACCCAAAGAGTTGCTTTGTCTAGCTAGAAAGTCTAGACTAGGCTCTAGGCCAAATTCTTCGTATCATTTCATTCAGTAATTGTCTACCCAGAGTTGCTTTGTCTATCTAGAAAGTCTAGTCTAGGCCTAGGCCAAATACTGCATATAATTTCATTCGGTAATTGCCTACCCGAAGAGTTGCTTTGTCTAGCTAGATTGTCTAGCCTAGGCTCTAGGCCAAATTCTTCACATCATTTCATTCAGTAATTGTCTACCCAAAGAGTTGCTTTGTCTAGCTAGAAAGTCTAGCCTAGGCCAAACCGCATATTTCACAATTTTTAGAATTGTCCAGAAGTGCCTATTTCCTATAAATCACGTTATATTGTCATAATGTGTAATAAATAATATGTTCGCTTCTGCTGTTACATTTTTAAATAAAAAAACAAATATGTTTTTTCTCACCCAGTGATGATTTAACGGTAATAAATTATTATTAATACTAATTTATTTATCGTACCTAACACATTTTTTGTCATTATTACGTATAAATTATAGCATTGTTTCTGTTTTTATTATCTGTTTATGTTTTTACTTCATTATATTTTATTTTAATAGTTAATAGTTTGTAAAAAAAACTGTTCTGTATAAATATTATGAATGATTTATTTATTTTCTTACGTCCACGTCCTAGTGGGTTTTACATAAAATTAATGTACTACAATAGTGTTAACTGGTGTTGCAGTAACAATGGTACATCAAGTACGTGGCATTGATTTATAAAATAAGGTGCAAAGCATAACGACTGAGTTCCTGCGCATTAATTATCAGATGATTTTTACTTTAACAACCTTTATGAAATAATAGATATTTAATTTTTCAAAAGAGGCACAACACATGGTGACATGACATTTTAAATAAATGAAAAGAAAATACTTTAAGTCACTTTATTTTTATTTAACGTTGGTTTCGGTACCTCCGTTCAGGTACTGAACTGTTACAAACTAATCAGGACTGTTACAAAAATAATGTCTACAAATACAGAAGTACACATTTATATACATAATGTTGTGAAAGAAAGGGACAATATACTAGAGTGGGACAGAGCGTCAGTTGTTGGAGGGAGGAGGGGAATGGGGGGATAAGTGAAGACACGGAAAACATACTTAAAATTGGACGGAAGGTTAAATTTATTTGGTTATTAATAATTTGTTCTTTTGGATTTTCTGATTTTTTTTTATTTCTAAAGCTTCCAAATTGTTAGGTCTTAAGAGGCTAGACTTTGAACGACACGCGGAACACCCGCGCCTGTCATTCTGTCCCGCTCACAATAAGCTCACGCACACTTACAAAACATGCGAATGCGAAATGTGCGAATGAGACAACGCTCAAATTTACCTACAGAAATCGCCCGAAAAGGGGTTTATGGAGAATACACTTTTCTACACCGAAACTTTCACGAAATTGAAATTTAAAAAAATATATAGTTTTTAGAAAGAAGAAGCCACGTCGGTAGCTTTTTATAATTTTATAATTCTTTATGAGAGTTGAGTTAGCAGCACTATTTCCTTAAATAATATTTTTTGATAAATCGTACATGTTTGACAGTGAATGTTTACGTTAATACGAAACGCATCGAAAATTCGAAAACATACCGACATAGTTTTCACCCTCTAGAAGGCAGTATAAAAAAATATATTCATTTTGTGCAATTTTCGATGTAGAAAAGTGTTTTTTCCCGGGCGTCCTTTTTGTATGGGCCGAAAAGCTAAATCTATCGTCTTAAACCTATTTCGTTATTATGTAGGTCTTTAACCCTACGAAGGGTTTTATACGCGTGTTACTTAATATTATGATGTTTTCTTTCTGTATCGACCAGCTCAGGTTTAAATCTCTTCCTAATAAATTCTGTTTTGCTTCTGTCTTGAATTTCTTTAGACTTGAATTAGTAAAAGTATCTCGTTTGTTACCGTGTTTAGCTATATTAAGTCTGACATAAATTCGCCGTAGTACACGGTCGACCACAATAACAAGGAGACTTACAATAAGAGTACGGAGAAACTAAACTTATTTACTAAACTTGGCTTCTTACGAACTAGATAGTAACTTAAGTAGGAGGGAGGGTAGCTACTATTTAACACACGTACATCATTTGCGGTCAATGAACCTTATCTTTGTAGCTACATTCTCGTATCTAATGTAATATCGTGCTATTTTAAATGTTTACCACTATTCACAGCTGTGCAAATTAATAAAACAGCACTTTTCTGCAAAACTTGCTAATTATCAAAACCGGGTTACATTTTTGAAGTATTTTTTGTCTATACAAAAATAGTTTATTTATTTTGTCAATTGATTATCTGCATTTTGAATCGGTTTGCTATTTGTGTTTTCCTGATTTGGAAAAGCAATAATAATAATAATATTTGGATGATTTCTATAGTGCCGTTTTTGTGAAATATCCAGCCGCTTTCCCGGTTTTATCGTACATAAAAACACGGACGAAACAATAAGGCGTGCGCTCATTACAACGTCTGGCGCAGGAGTAACACATTTACAATTAATTTTAAAAAATGGAACTCATTAAGATGATACCCACCCGGTGGTGCAGAAATAGATTTTTACTAAAATATTGCTGTCACTGTTGCTCTTACTCCACCGGATATTGAGCGAAAGGGACAATGCACTGACACCTAACTAAAATTGAGGTTTTGTATTCCCCACTTTTCTCCTCCAAAAGTGGACTGATTTTCAATTTTTTTTTTACCAACTACATAAGAAAAAACTATTCTATGTCTGTACGTTTCGCTTTTTTTAAAAAAAACATTGTCTGGTTTGTATACTGAACATCTTTTGACGGCGTTTAAACCAGTCAATTTTATTGATTTTTGGAAGGTCATAACTTCTATAAAAAATAACTTATCAAAAAAAACAAAAAGTACCGACACGCTAGTAGTTGATATCTATTTTACGCAAAAACAATATTTTCTCTAGTGTTAAAATCCAGAGAGATAAATAGGGAATACGTTTGTATGGAAAAATCACCGCCGGGTATCCTCTTAATACTTTAAACTTAATCCGGAAAACCTTACATCACTTTAATAACAAATATTTTATTATTTTTAAATTGCTGATTATGATAGTGATTATTATTGTTAATTATTATTCATTTTGTAATGACTTGCTTGTGCAATTCTGTCCATCTTTATATCAACATTTTAATTGTTACGTTTCTAATAAATTATTTACTATGTTTATAAAATAACTGCAACGTATTCACTATATATAGCCTTTTAATATCAGTGCCATCGTTTCAATTATCTACAACACGCATCATTATCATGAATGTATCTAGAGTATTTGATTTTCCACTATTTGATGTTATAATGCATACTTGTTTTGTCTAGGTGCTAGCGGAATACTAGAGTATTTTATTATATAAAAGCATTACGATAAACAGTTGAGTTGGGTTATTGATAAGATGAGGTGTCGGCCTCATGCAAAATTGTGTCATGTATTGAATACTTCCTGCACAATAACTGGTCCAGATTAATGATCAATTGATTACTAATGAAGTAATGAACCGTAATTACCGCACAGCCTTTCAATCTGGAAAATGCATATATAATATACATATATTAAAAAATATATTTATTCTAAGATCTCTCGAGTTGCATTATCTATGTATATAAAAATGAATCCCTTTTTCCCTTGGTCACGCCATAACTTCAGAACGACTTTATTTTTTTTCCATTCATATTTTATTTTTAAGTTTTCTAATACTTTGTAGAAGGTTCTTACGGAAAGGAATATTAAGAAAATTGCGCAGAAACATGGATAATTTCAGAAGACTTAACGACTATTTTAACTTCGTACGTTTGACAGTTCGCGCGTTTGATAGATTGCGATATAAAATTGGTGAGTTGTTGTGGACATGCCCGTGAAGGTTTCTATATAGCAATATTTCTATATTGGTGAGTTCTGGAGTTATGAAATTTGCAAAAAAAATGCCATAGGGAACACGCGAGTTGTTTCAACAATGAGTGTATTTTAGGTCCACACAGGAGGCCCTGAGGAAGATAATTTCTGTCAGGGCCTATGTCATCTTTGGGGATGCTGTGTGGAGGGTATTTTTAAGTAAAGGAAGGAGAGGAAGTTATGGGAAGGAAAAGGGTATGAGGGTTGGGTAGGAATCTGGGGTTCAGTGTGTCTGGATCATCCGCCACCAAGACCTAGATAAACCTTACCCCATGAACCCGGTCACCCCTGCTAAGTCACCAAACGTAGCGAACCACTTGTATATAATATATAATTGTATTCCTTGAACAATTAATCATATTTCATGATATAATTGTATTCCTTGAACAATTAATTATATTTCACGATAAAAAGTATTCCATGAACAAATAATTATATTTCATGATATAATTATTATTTCATTAACAATTATTTATATTTCATGATATAATTATATTTCGTGATATAATTATATTTCTTGATATAATTGTATTTATTGCACAATTAATTATATTTCATGTTATAATTATATTTTATGATAAAATTATATTTCGTGATATATTTTTATTTCATGATACAATTGTACTACCATTGAACCACATTCTAAACTTGTTGAAATCTAGAGAATATCGACCCTCACTTTGGTTTGCCTGTATACTTAGAAAAAACTTTTTACAGCATAGAATTTTAGATAATTCTGGATGCATTGAGAGACGTAACTCCTCGATAAAAACTATATATTCTAAATGAAAAATAATAGGTTCATATTAATGTTTGTATTTATTATTTATTTATTTTAATGCTTTTCGGTGAGAGTTCCACTTTCGACAGTCCTTTTCTACCGAAAGATCAATTATCATTTTGGAAATGAACAATGCAAAAACTTTCGCTTAGGAAAAAATATTAAAATGTGATACACAGCTGATCCTCGTATGCCGTTTTGTTTATGTTCGGAAACTCTAAGTTAATTTTCCTTAGCTTACATTGTGTACCGATTTAGTTACACTGCCCGCAAATTTAGGGGAAGGCGTAAAATTAAATCAGAGAATTACATTATATTTCTTTTCCATCCAAGCTTTTAGTTTTTTATCGGTATAATTTCGTCGTTCTGGAAAGTTTCTGTGTTAATTAATTTCATGACCCGGCTTCGCCCGCTATTTGGAATTTTTATTTATTATAATTTTCATGTGCTCTTATTTCCCGAAAACGCTGCCAAATGTAGATTTTTTTAAAGGAATGCTAAAATTCCCGGATTACGAATAACCTCAAAATATTTGAAAATCTCCTACTACCACCACAGTAGGCGGAAAAAGTCGCTTGCGTCGTGATGGAGGACTTAGCCAGCCGAGGAATTGAACACTTGGGTGGGACCCGAAAGCGTGCCAACTCTGCCACTGACCTATGTGGCGTTAAATTGTGTGTTGTTTTTTTCCACATTTTTTTTACGCTAGCAACACACAGGAAGCCCTAAGGTATTTGCCTTTTTACCTCTTTGAATCGATGAACCTGCACGGAGAAAAAATTTATTCTAAAATACGATCATTTTATTCGTAAAAACGATTAAAAACGGGACTTACGAACAAATTAACAGGGTTTCAATGTTTATTGGCGGGAACATGTAAGAATAGATTATTGGTATACGTAATTTCGTACGTATACCAACAAATTATTCTTACATTTTCTCGCCAATAAACATTGAAACACTGTTAATTTGTTCGTAATCAGTCCCGGTTTTATCCGTTTTTACGAATAAAATGATCGTATTTTAGAATACAATTTTTTTCTATGTGAATATTTATTCGCACAGGTTTTTGTTGTATATTTGAAACCACGAATTTTTTAAAAGTATAAAGTTTTAACAACATTGTAAACGGTTTACTTTTCTCGCTATTTAACGTTATGGTGAACAACTGTTATGGAGACATTTGAAAATGATCACATTTTAAATACCAGACGACGCTTTATTTCACGTAAAAAAAAATTATTTAATTCTAACGGGGCTGGCTGGAACCTGTTTGAGTAAGGTCGGGATATTAGAAATGCCGTTTTCGAGTTGCGAAGCCACTCGGCAAAGTTCAGGCCCACGCTTTTGGTGAAATTTAATAATAGTCTTCGCAAGTTTAACGGAGGCTTTAAGCTCCTACCGGAACTCGCACAAAAGGGAAGAGAAAAATGCTAGAATATATGCGGTAGGCAAAATAAATATTTTATGTTTAAGCCATACCATTTTTTCCTAGTATCGTTTTCCTCACAATTAATCCTGCGGTTTCAAGGGTGCTTTGGGAATAACATTAAAGCTCACCCAACAAAGCATTCCAGGAAGGAAATATCTAAAATTTTATGTGAAATCGATTTGTTTGTTCGGGTCATCTCAATATAACACCATACCCTTGGGACGATCCAAAATCTAATCTAAACCAATGTATTTATATCTATTATCGTGATTCGTTTTTGGTTTATTATATCGTGTTGCAGTTGTTTGCTTTCTTCCATTTTTGCAATGTTTAAATCTGTGAAATTTATCATTTTAATGTGAATTTCTAGGTCTGTTATTTCCATGTCGTATTGATACAATTTTATCGTAAAGTACCCGCCATACTATTTACCATACGCGTAGCATTGTGTACGAACGTCGAACATCAGAAAAATAGTATGGTACTCAAGAGCGGCGCGGGTGCTACGCGCATGAAGCGCCAGTCGCTTGTAAGTAGCTCCGTGAACGGATCGCCTAATAATAGCAAATATGTTCCTGTTATTAGTTATTTATTATTGCAATTGATTCAGGTAACCGATTTAATCCAAGAATTTAACTTTTACGCGTTATGACATGTGATCATTGCCAAGGAAAAAACTGAATTACTTAGAGGGCGTTTTCCAAAAAAGATGTCGGTGACGTAATAGGAATTCCACTTAAGTGAGATGCTGCATTCCGATTAAAAATATACGTAAATTTATTGAAGAAAGTATGAACTTCGTGACAAAAAGTATTTAAATAGAAAATATCAATAAACTTCGATAATAATTGCAATTTAAGTTTAGTACTATTGGTAAGAAATTCTTTTACGTCACTTTTATCATAAAGTTTATAAAGAAAATTAAAGGAAATTCATTATTTATGATTTTTATTTACGAATTTATAACACAATTAGTCTCCTAAAAAATATGAATAATCAAGCTTATTGAATTAAATATTAAGTTATTAAATAAAAATATTCTTTTACGCTACTTTTGGACACTTTGTACTATATATTTTTCGTTCTAGAAAGACGAATATAAGTTTTTGTTTTACGAATGTTTAATTATAACAAATTTAAAATTAATCATGAACTATATCTATAAAAAATAGAACAAATTTCTTTGAGATATAATAATTGAGCTTAGAAAATAAATCACAGCAATAACAGGACAGTGGCGTAAAGAGAAACATTTAGTAACGTTTAGGAATTCTAAGGCCTCGGCCAGACTGAGAGGCTTGCGCGGTAGCGACAGCGGGCGCGAAATATCAGTCGTATGTATACGCCCGTTGTGGCTACACTGCACTGGTATAGGATGAGTGGAAGATACTCTCAGTATCGCCCTGGTGTAAGACCACCATTCAGAATTGAAACGTTGCTTAATAATGGCTTTAACCGTGTTTAGTGACTAGATCTGAATAGCCAGGTACTTCCCCACCTTCCTCTTCCCCATCTCCTTCCCTTCCCCACTTACCTTCAGCCTCACAACATACCCCAATTGGGGATGCCATCGTCTCACTGGCTCCAGACGGGAGCAGTTAAGACTCTTGTGAGGTATTCTCTATAAAAAAGGGCGATTTTACGTACTACCGCCACCGTGCAAGGCCTCCAGCGCAAGTACTTTTTCTTCCACTTGTTCTTTTTTCTTTTCTTTTTATTTTCGTTTCTGTTCTCTCCAACGTTTTCTTTTTTCTATTCTTCTTTGATTAGCTCTTTGATTTTATTTTGGTGTTTTTTTTGTCTATGTAACTCTTTTTTCTTAAAGGCTTCATATTTTTCAGGGTCGTTTTTAATTTTATCCCTGTACATTTATGATTTTTGTGCATCGTTTTTAATTTTTCAGGATCGTTTTTAATTTTGTCTCTGTACCTTTTTGATTTTTCTGCAGCTTTCAACGGCGTATTTGAACATAAAACTAAAATAAATTATTTAGAAAAATGCACAAATAATTAGATAGGTAGTAATGGGCTACACGTGCATACCACATATAGCCTGAAATGGGGAACTAAGCTGAAATGGTATTAAAGTACTTGCTAATATACACAACTTTAATTACAGGATCCACTAAAACACACAAGAACATAAATCGTTCTACATTTTATACTTACTTAATCAAAATTGTATGAACCAGCTGATTTTATACTCAATTTCAGAGATGCCTCTATAGTAATAGTTGTTCATATTGCCGTCAATATTAGTACTTTAACACCATTTTGACTCTTTCAGAATTAATCTTAATTAATAAAAAAATAAAAAGAAAAAAAATTATTCACATATAAAATAAAATATTTTTTTCTTTTTATCTATGTTGTGCTTTTTTGTTCAATGCCTCATATATCACTCAACCCACATATCTACAGGTAATACGTTACATTTAGATGATGCATGCAAAATATAAATTTAATTAGAAAATTGTAACGCGCTCAAATACACTAAAAGACGGACAGAGTGAACCGACCTTTAGAATTCCATTACGTCACTTTTAAGTTCCATTCGCGCGACCGTAGCGTAAGAGAAGTAGCGTAATCGCATCAATATTTTTTCAAAATGTATTTATCAATAAATTAAGAAACTTCTGTTTGTTCTAACTAAACATTTCATAAAACAATAAATGAATCAATTTAATACAAAGTACAGTCAATACATGCTGTTAACTTACCTGGAGAAATACGGAATCGTTGGTGGAACACTTTTTTAGTACAGCTGAGAACGACCACTTTTGTTACGATTTCTTGGCAAATTGGCCGACAAAAACTAAGCATGGCCGCCCCTCGTAGACTAAATAGGGTCGCTATTTTCGAAAATATTCATCGATTTGGTAATATTTTTTTTGGAAGACGTAAATAATGTGGTAGCGTAGTCGGAAATTCCACCATACGTTATTTCGTAGGACAAATCAATATCTGGCATTTAAATTATTTTGCACGATAATTAATCTATATTACGGTTGCAAATCGAAAATACTAACGTATAGTATTAGTAGAATTAGAAATAAATACTGGGATAACATAAAATAACATTAATTTTTTAACTCTAACTGGTAGTGGTAGGTGTAGGACATACCAGAAACAGAGACCTGTAGACTTATTTATTTTGAAATAATATCGAAATTTAAAAGATTTATTCATTATTTTTAGTCCATAAAGGTATTTATTTGTTATTATATTGATAAAATATATGGGTGGTCATTAAAACCGACACAGCAAAAGTTACTGGTCCTGAAAGTGATGGGACACTGACTTTTATCTATGTACACTTTTTTTGAAAAACGCCCTAGAACATATTGCTCAAGGGGAAAGTTAGGAAAGGGCTTTTATAGTAACGTTTAAGATCTATTAATTGTTTTTGTATTTATTTCGTAGAACTCCTATAAACTATAATCTATTGACAAAATTATTTTCTCAGTAAATCGGTTTAACCGGTAATTCATAATCTTAGGCACCTTCAAAATTGAAATTTAGAATCATATAAATAAGTCGTCTCAAAGTGGTCTAACCACAGTTTTGAAATGGCCTTGTAAGCCGAAACAGCTGTCACTAATAGATAAAAAAAATTGTTGCAGAACTTAAAAATAATAAAAAAAGTTTTAGAACTGTAACTATAACTGTAATTGTTACTCCGTGGCGGAGAGTTAACATTATTAACTCATTAAGTTAAGGTCGCCGGTTCAAATTCCCGGAAGAGGAAAAAATAAATGTTGATTTTACTTAGCTTTTGGCATACGTTGCTTTAATTGGTATTACCTGTATCTGGTAATCAAATCTGATTAGGCTGCCACATCTTCCCAACCTTCCACTTCGCCTTTATTTACATCACTCCCTTATTTGGAAAGCCACAATGGGGCTGCATCGCTGCATCCCAGTGACTTCTTGTTGGTTTTTGGGAATCTTATGCGGCATCACATACCTACAATAATCCTTTCAAAAAATTACACCTCTTTTTTAATCTCGGGCAGTGCCGGAAACGGACGTCGGTAATTTATCTTTTACCAATTTCGCCAAACCAGTTTCAATTTACTCCCAACTCCCCAGTAGACACTCATCAAGCTCTGGAACATTGGAACACGAAACGATCATGTTGTGTATGATAAAATAATTGATATAGAAATTCCTAGATTCACCCACTACTCAAAAGTAATCTATTGAAATTGAGCCCAGAGGAATAAAATTAATTAACGTTGACAGTTAAATGGGCTCAACCAACTTTATTCAAGCAATTATTAATGCTACCAGCTGAAAGCGAGACCTTGCACTAGCCCCAGGCAGGTGCAGGTGGATTTTTTTCCGTTGGAACTGTTTATTTTGTTATTTAGTGCTTCTGAAAATGTTAAATGCATTTGAAATAAGACAGTAAGCGGCGCTATGTAAACATGATGCATGTAAGTATGCATCTCCAGTCTATATCATAAAATAAATAATGGTCTGCGTTTGAGCTTGTGCACGATTGGCTTCTTAAAAGTTTAGCGTATTATTTCCGAACTTGTAAAATAATGATAAGATTTTTTCAATTTACAAATGCAACCTCAAAACGTGACGTTTAGCAGAGGTTTGCGTCCGCGGAGCAGTGGTTCTTAACCTTGTTGGAGGTACTGACCCCCGCCAGTTTCAGGTTCCATGTCTAATCGGACTATGAGATCTCAGCGTCTGAATTCCCATAGTAAATTTATTCAGACACGATACTTCCTCACATGATAATTCATCACACCATAACTCACATTAACCTGACCTAAGGTTAAAAACCCTAATTAACAGTTTTCGACGCTTCGAGACATGATGAATTGTCATGTGAGGAATCATCATGTGAGGAAAAGTTTGTACTCAATATTCATACACTTAAAAAATTTCCAATGAACATTCTGATCGAGTCGGGGGGTGTCTTGATCTCCACCGAACCCGCGAGACTGACTCACCGAACCCCTGGTGTTCAATCGAACCCAGGGTAAGAACCACTGCCGTAGAGGATGCAACAAATGATATAGATATTATCACTACAAGAAAATTTAACCTACAAATTGGGTCTCATTGTTAGAAGCATATATCATTTTGATCTCCGACAATATATATGTTTTTAATTGAAAACAAAAGTATATTTTTCCATTACACTTCGCCACTGGGCTGTTGGGTATAGCCTAGCGGGTCATGTGAAATGCTCCCCGTCTTATTCCAGCAGCACGGAAACAGACGAGACAGAGCGCCTATTATGTGACTCATCACGACGTGTTGTAGCACTGTGGTCAGTGGCGACATGTGATAGATTTTTATATTTTATTTTTGAAAAACATAAAATCGGAAAGTAAAATTACGTACACATTTTTACTCCAAATGTGCACAGGATATCGTTGTTTCAAATACTTATATGCTGTATATCTTACTAATATTATAAACGTGATAGTTTGTATGGATGTATGAATGCTTGTTCCTCTTTAAATCGAAATTTAATGAATGGATTTTAATGAAACTTTACAATAATTATAGCTCATACATCAGAATAACATATAGGCTATAATTTATAAAGCTAGCTATTTATTTTCAATACATTGAAAATAATAATTATAATTATAGTTTAATAGAAAAATCAAAATTTGAGAATAACATTTTGCTTGAAACAATGATTGTTAAATCAAAATTTTATTTTGGAAAATATTTAAATTACTGAATTTATTTGAAGTATTCGCCTAATACTTTGAATCGAATCAAGAATTATACATATTTTAAATAAATAGGTTAAGAATTTTGGTATAAACGTAGATGGGACCTAGGAAAAGAAAAAAGATTACTCGAAGTACTAATCCTACGCAGACGAAGTCGCGGGCAGAAGCTTGTTAATAATATAATAATCAATAATTTTAATAATCTGTAATTTTTACTCCCGTTCCCCCACATCTCTCAATGCAAAAAGGACGATTACGGCGTGAACCGCATTTGTGTAGCTCTTTTTTCAAATAGCTCGTATTACGACAGATTTTTATAATGATTTTTGGGCTGTTTATGATTTAACATTTGGGAATATTAATAAAATTTAATATCCTGCTTTGGGTGCAGCATGCAAAACGCAAGTCACTAATATGACGGCCGTCCGTGGTCGAGTGGTAAGACACTTGACTTCCAATCGGAAGGTCACGGGTTCGACCCGGCGTGTGCAAATAAATTTTATTCGATTAATTTGTGTTATTTCACAATTAATTAATAAAAATAATATATATACTATATTTGCGGCACGTTCCAGAGTGGAAGATACTCTCAGTATCGCCCTGGTGTAAGACCGCCATTCAGAATTGAAACGTTGCTTAATAATGGCTTTAGCCGTGTTTAGTGATTAGATCTGAATAGCCAGGTACTTCCCCACTTTCCTCTTCCCCATCTCCTTCCCTTCCCCGCTTACCTTCAGCCTCACAACATACCCCAATTGGGGATGCCATAGTCTCAATGGCTCCAGACGGGAGCAGTTTGGACTCTTGTGAGGTATTCTTTATAAAAAAAAATTATAAAAAAATAAGTATTTATTTCTGATGTGAGATTCCCAATTTTTGAAGACCCATCATGTAACTTGTTTTCTGTGCCCACCTGAAAACAAATCAACGGTAAATGGTGTTTGTGTTTACCCTCGTAACGTTTGGCGAATTAATAAGCCTTCGATGGTTCGACAGGGATATTACTGTATCTCTTAGAGTAGCCTACAAATCCTCCTTACTTTGATGTCTACATTAATTACGATTATGGAATACAATTTAGCTTTGATGTAGCTACATGATTAATGATTAGTTATACAATAGGTACATCAATATGATCGATATTAGTTTTAGTCAGAATTAAGCCATTTGTTTTTATAAGTCGCGCATAACCGTTCATTAAATACAATGATGTAAATTTTGGCCTTTTTTTGGAAAAAATACAATAATTTATTTATTGTTTTCTTTTTTTAAACAAAGATATACATTCCCGGGTTACGAATAAGCTGAGAATATTTGAAACCTGCTACCAACACAGTTAGTGAAAAATGTTGCTTTTGTCATGGTGAAGCATTTAACCAGCCGATGAATCGAATTCACGACGCCTGGGTGGGAATCAGACGCGATGCCAACTCACCCACTGACCGGTCAGTTTTTTGAGAAATTATTTACAAATAATTTTCTCATTGAAAATGAAATGTTTTTCCTGGATGAAAACTAGTCATGTCACTTCCCAGTCCTCCAACTATCCCTGTGCCAAAATCACGTCGATCGGTCGCTCCATTGCGACTTGCGACTTTAAAGGACAAACAAGCAAACATGTAAACACATTTTCGCATTTATATTATTAGTTAGGATTGCAGGAATTACAAAAAATGCAAAATACCACCGTATTGTTGATTTCTTATTCGCCGTTTCTATTATATAGCAAGCAGTACCTTCATGGTTAAATTCATGCCTTATTGCTACTATGTACGCTGTACAATGCATACCGTAGAAAATGTCCCCGCAGTCTGCCCCCCTAGGAGAAAGTGACTCGACAGGTCGCTGTATTTGCCCGCAAATTGCAAATTCGCCTCACCGGCCAACCTCTATCGGGTTCATACTTCATACCTTCTCGCTAGTCTTGCCCTCCTGGTAGCTCACTTTTTTTTGCGGTTTTGTGCTGTGGACATTGTGTTTTATTGGTTTTAATTCTATGGTCTGGCTGGTTGATTTTCTCTCGCTTCTGTACAAGCATACAAGCCATTCACGTAGTAAAATTGTATTTTCGCCAATTTTATAAAGCGTTTTATTCATGTTTTTAAAAATAATTTACTGTATTTAGTCAGTTTAATACAACTGTCGAACCTGTATATATTTTTAACCAATGATCTATGTTTAGGTCACGGTGTTTTTACCATGCCATCTCTACATTCAGTTAAACAAAGTCTGATGTCGTAATTAATTTTATGTTTTGGACGGTTAAATTTGCGGCGTCCTTATCAGACTTCTATATATTTTTGGAAAACACCTGTAAAGTTTTTCCGTACATTTAGACCAATAATAAATATCTAATAATACACATTTAACTTTTCTGAAAAATAATCCGATGCTGCGTTTCCAAAACTGTATTGGTGGAAAACTTATGAGGGACGTAAATATATGCGTAAACAAACTTTGGCAAAAATGACCAAAAAGTTTATTAGTTTAAGGAAAAAATCAATATGGTTTTGGTTTTGGTTTTGGTTTTGGTAATTTCAATTCAGTTATCCTCACCGTATTACCTTGTCCTATGGATAGGTTATCAAGAGGATGGTCAAATACCCCTTTAATCTATTTTCTATTTCAGATTTTCCTGTATTTTGTATCCAGCTTTTCAGTTGTGTTTTTTAATAAGAGAGTGTGATTTTGTTGAAGTATTGTATTCATTGTTCTTGTTTGATATAATTTTGACCCTTGTTTCTAATGTATGCGTGTTTGTTATTTCTTTTATTTTGTATTTATGAATATATGTATTTGTTGTATATTTTAAATATTGTATTGCTTTAGAATAGAGCTGTTTATTTGACCTGACGTTAAGATTGTTGAAGATTTCGTCCGTTCCAGTTTTTACAGGGACTTTGAGTACAATTTTTATGATAGCTTTTTGGGTTCTAATCAGTGAAATAAGAATATTACGATTCGCACTGTCCCATCCGATGATACCGTTTTCAGAATTCTAATAGTGATTGGCAGAGAGCCATATCTCTTTTACAACTATCACAATATCTTCGAAAATGGGTAAAACTACAATATTGTGACATTTTAGTCTTACGTACATCGTTTGGTTTTATTAATAGGGCAGCTTTTCCAAGCAATCTCTTTTCCAAATTTTTTCTCATTCGCACAAAAGAGGTTTCTTCTGTTTAACTTGGGCCATATTTTCTTTTTTATTATTGTATTTTGTTTTTCTGCCAGAAATTCTGAGAACTTTCCGAAATCATAACTGTTTGGGTTGTCGATATTTCGGTTTGGCATGTTGTAAAATATGCATAAATATTTACACGTTCTTTCCACCGCGTCGAATATTCCTAAATATTTTATTTTATTCCCAGATCATCCCGAATCTCATGCAATAATAATTATTATAATTGGATATATAGAAACATACATAACGGTTGCATTAATTAGTTCCTCGTATCGATTTCCTCCTAGTTATTTCTAATATTTTACATTTTAGCTTGGTTAGCTATGATTGTTTTAATTCTCAGAATATTTCCTTCTTCCAGTATCTCTCAGGTGCAACGCGTATGCAAATAAGCATTCAATTGCATCCTGCATAATTATCACGATGTTCCTCAAAGCTCACAGAATTTAATAAATACTTGATTTCCAGGTACGACGCGATGGATAACTTCTATTATATCCTAATTAATGAAGTTAATATTAGCAAAAGTCAATCGAAAATCAGATACGAGAGATACGAATACATCTGGGACGTATCTTTTTCTGATTTTTCTGTTTCGGATTTTCGGTTGACTTTCTCTAATATTATCTTCATTAATTAAAATATTATAATTTGAGGTTTAAGTTTAACCATTAATTTCATTGTTTCATTCGCATTTCGTTCCATCAAATGTATTTGCTCCAATTTTTATCCCGCTTTAACTAATAATTAAACAAAAAAATATTAGAATTACCTAAAATAATCTTAATATATAAAAATGAATGTGTCTTTGTTTGAACCATTCATCCGATTACGATGAAACTTTGAGGATCTGATGTGTACATGGCCGGGATGGTTTCTATATACAGTAGTGACCTCTGGCGTTACGAAATTATTTCATATAATATTCATCCGATTACGATGAAACTTCGGTGCGTTGTTGTGCGAATGTTTAATAAATTAGCTCTGAACTCTGGCGTTGTGAAATTTGTACAAAAAATTGCAATTGGCGGCACGCTAGTTGTTTGAATGGTGAGTGTATTTCATACAGTTTAGAAACAATTTATTTATTTTAGTGGCATTGCAACGCATGCAAGAAATTCGCTTGTATTCCATAAAATATTCGTCGTTTGTTGTCTATGTCATTCAATGCTAATTTTAGAACAGAGAAGAGTCTCTCCTCAATCACTCGATAAGAATATCTGGAGCAGTGGAACAGAAGTAAGCAATGAAAAGAGAGCAAGTTGTCTTTATTTACTTGTTGACATTTATAATACACACATGTATATTATTGCAGAATCTGGAAATAGTTGTTATATGATACTTGCTCAATAAGTTGTTTAATAATCTGGAACGATAAAGCACACTAAATTTTCTGTGTTCCAGCTAATATATTCAGCACTCTCTGCAAGGATATGCAGTCCATATAGACTATATAGTGGTTCCTTTGCGTTAGAAAGGTACATATTTTTGTTCTTTCTTTTTTGGGGGGGGGGGGGAATTTTACATTTTAATTCTTTATTTTACTTAGGACGTTAAGATCGCAAATAATTTATGCATCGATATTTTTTTTTTTTTTTTTTAAAAAAGAAAGACAAACATTCCCGGGTTATGAATAACCCAACAACATTTGAAAATCTCCTACTACCACCACACTAAGCGGAAGATGTTGCTTGTGTTGTGGTGGAGGACTTAGCCAGCCGAGGAATCGAACACGGAACGCCTGGGTGAGACCCAAACGCGATGCCCACTGAACCACTGACCGGTCGACGCGATGGATAACTTCTATTATATCCTAATTAATGAAGTTAATATTAGCAAAAGTCAATCGAAAATCAGATACGAGAGATACGAATACATCTGGGACGTATCTTTTTCTGATTTTTCTGTTTCGGATTTTCGGTTGACTTTCTCTAATATTATCTTCATTAATTAAAATATTATAATTTGAGGTTTAAGTTTAACCATTAATTTCATTGTTTCATTCGCATTTCGTTCCATCAAATGTATTTGCTCCAATTTTTATCCCGCTTTAACTAATAATTAAACAAAAAAATATTAGAATTACCTAAAATAATCTTAATATATAAAAATGAATGTGTCTTTGTTTGAACCATTCATCCGATTACGATGAAACTTTGAGGATCTGATGTGTACATGGCCGGGATGGTTTCTATATACAGTAGTGACCTCTGGCGTTACGAAATTATTTCATATAATATTCATCCGATTACGATGAAACTTCGGTGCGTTGTTGTGCGAATGTTTAATAAATTAGCTCTGAACTCTGGCGTTGTGAAATTTGTACAAAAAATTGCAATTGGCGGCACGCTAGTTGTTTGAATGGTGAGTGTATTTCATACAGTTTAGAAACAATTTATTTATTTTAGTGGCATTGCAACGCATGCAAGAAATTCGCTTGTATTCCATAAAATATTCGTCGTTTGCTGTCTATGTCATTCAATGCTAATTTTAGAACAGAGAAGAGTCTCTCCTCAATCACTCGATAAGAATATCTGGAGCAGATATTCTTATCGAGTGATTGAGGAGAGACTCTATATAGGATATTTATAATAACTTCCATATTAATAAAAATGTGTCACAATTTTTTAATTTTATATTCAAGCGTGCGCGGACCCCCTGACGTTGTTCAGAGACCCATTTATTACATTGATAGGTAAAGCCAAGACATGATTTTTGTTCTTTACTATCGAAACTAGATAAATTTTCGTGGACCCCAACACACCACTTGTGGACCCCCATTTTTCTATCACGCCAACGTAGACCCCCATCGAGTCTCCCATGGACCCCTGAGGGTCCCCCTGGACCACTTTGGGAATCACTGCACTAAACCTTCCTCAATTCCATTACACACCTCATTGACCGCGGGGCTAGAGTAAAAATGTTGAACATTGGTATGCATGACCAACTTAATTGTAATTTATTTAAAATTACTCGATGGTGACTCTATTTGTAAAAATGGCCACTGTGCAATGGTTGCGATTTATTTATCTTAAGCGAAACGCTCCGTGGCTTTTTCGCCCAAGGTAAGCTGGATAAATCTTCAATATAATTAATTATATCATATATTTTATTATATATACATGGGAAACTTTTACTACTTGTACGTTTCTCTTATGTTTACGACCTCACAAAAGGTAGAATGTTCGACGCCGAGACAAGCGTGGCAGCTTGAGCTCGGCCGTTCACACCTGACGTTTTTTATAGAAGCGCGCTGTCAGCTGTCAGTTTGACATTTTTACACTGTCATATCGTCGGGTAATTACTGCAACTAAGTTTTACTTGGAAATTGATTCATCATATGGTAATCAATCTGATAAATCGGTTGTTATATATTTATAATAATAAGTATTGCTAAATCTTATATTGATGTGTTGGGAACCGTAATATTTAAGTTTTGGAAATGAAAAAATGGCTAATCATTTTTTAATGTATTTATTTACAAAAATGGATGACTTACCTAATTGTTACAAACAAACATACAAGGAAAGCAACTTAAGTAATTCCACAAATGTAAGTGCTACAACTGAGTCTATTTGCCTGATTGCAATAATACTGCGGTAACTCTCAAATTACCTATTGTAGAATTAAACGATACTACGATATAGAAAAATCTAAAATTCAGAAAGGTGGATTTATAGTCGTTTCCCACCGTAGAGTAATTTATTATTATTTTATTTATTTATTGGCTCGCCAACAGAAGACAGCACATAATTATTGCAGTAATTTACATTTTCAATATGTTTATAGCGATGATTCCAATTATAGGTAAGCACACCACTTATCTTAATACTTTTTGTGTGACGAGTTACAATAAGTAATAATAAATAACACAAGTATAAAAAAGGAGGATCTAAATCATATATTAGTTAAAACAAACATACACTTTTATGTATATATTTATATGCACACCTGTGTACTACATATATACATGCATAAATGTACACATATGCACATTCATATACATATGAACACATTATAGAGCCAATGTATAAGTAGCTGAATGATACAATACTTATAAAGTGGCTCTAAAGAGCCGTTCGCACTAGGCAAGTATTTTAGTCGACTAGCGAGTATAATAGTAACTAAACGAGTCCGAATACCACAATTTTAGTAGAGTAGGTTAGTCAGCTCTTCAGTAGATTGAATCCATTTGGCTCTATTATTTCGGGCGAGTAGAGTCCCCCACTACGCGTCCTTGCGCACTGACATGCTCAGTTCATTAGTAGACGCAGACACGCGCAATATATCGTCCCATTGGAGCGAAGTTCTTATTTTTTGGCTATTAATCTCTTTTCGTGTCCACAGTTCATTTATTTTTCTTCCACCTCTTCTAAAATAAGCATTACAATCAGCTTAATTAGCGTATTTAATTTATTGTTTACGTATGTACAATATACTTCGTCCGTAGTGCGAACACTTTTAGCGAGTTACTCGATACTCGACTCACTACTTGCCAAAGTGCGAATAAGCCATAAGTCTGCAGATCTTCAGGTATATGCAAGTATAAGTTCTTTCTGAAGGTAGTAATTGAATTTGAAAATATATCCAAGTATTGGCTATAGCAGTATTTATTATATTATCGAGTCATTCTTGACAATTAGTTTTAAAAAACATGTGTTGTTGTTGATTTACGCCTATTTATGTTTTTCTACGGTTCGTTTTGAGTTTATTTTGTAAGTGGGCAAAAATGGGTTGACAACTTTAGGTCGTGTATTATAAACAAAGCCAATCGATAAAATATATCGTACCTATTCTGTTTTACTATTAGTCACAAGACGGATTTCACTACTCAACAGATTGACGTCATTCCAACATGGTTGGCAGAAACCGTTTTGTGTTGTAAAAGTCTGGTCCAAACATTTTTATAAACGGTTTATCTTTAGCTGTAGTGAGAAAAGCCATAAACCCTGTGGTTTACAGTACTTACAGACCTTTGCCAAACTCTTGCAATTGTGAATGCACCCATTTATGTATGACTAATCATCAATAACGTGCTATATCTTGTAACATAACACAACATTTTAGCATTCTTTTCCCGTGCTCACTACCTTATCTTATCTCCACCATTGCAATAGGCGAAACTGCACTCTTCCAATGAGAACTTCACTCTGTAAAGTGATGAATTGACTCCTCCAGTAAGAGCTTTACTTTGGATAGTGATGAACTGAAACTGCACTCTAATAATAGCTTCACTCCGGATAGTAATGATTTCAAAATGCTTCCCATAAGAACTTCACTCTGGATAGTGATGAATTGATACTGCACGCTTCCAACAAGAGCTTCAATCTAAATAGTGATGAATTGATACTGCACTCTTCCAACAAGAGCTTCAATCTAAATAGTGATGAATTGATTCTGCACTCCTCCAATAAGAGCTTTACTCTGAGTAGTGATGAATTTATTGATACAGCACTCTTCTAATAAGAGCTTCACTCTGGTTTGTGATGAATTGATGATATCATAACAAATCGTATCATCTCTTTTTATACAAACTAAGGCAAATTAATTATCTGACTGCGAAGGACTACGTAATACCGACATTCGACATGAAAAAAAGCAACCCTACGTATTGAATCTTGTATTAAAATGCGTTTATCTTATTTTCCTTGTTCACGCAAAGACATATGAAATGATAATGACATGATATTATAATTTTAATAGTTTCTGGTGTCCTTTAATTCCTCCCGCACGCTTTGTCACGAATTACCATCGTGATCGTCCAATATGAATACATTTGAGCACCCAATTTGCATAAAATCAACGCAACAGTCTCTGACTCGCGTGTTTCGATGCATTAATTGGTTGCCACGTGTCTCGCCTGCACCACTGATTTTACTAATGAGTTCCTATATTGTACGCCACTCAATTATTTTGTCTACGTAGCATTCATCATAAAAATTTGACTGTCAAATTGAATTTTTACCCTTGAAAATGATTCCTAGAATCATTCTTGTGTAGATACGTATTTGGAGAAGTCGGCAGGAGTGTCACTAGAAGATAAGATTAAAAGTTCACGCATTCGTGGTAGCCTGGGTGTCACGGACATAAACAGTGAGCTAGAGGAACGACAGTTGAGATGGTATGGTCACATAAAACGGAGACCACCAAACCACACAGTGAAGCAGGCAATGTCTATGGAGCTTCATTGACAATCATCCAGAGGAAGACCAAAGAACTCCTGGATGACTCAATGCTCCAAAATCCTACGTAGAAACGGCCTGGATGAACGCGATTCCCAGAACCGAAGAATCTACAAGAGAACGAGGAGAGCCGATCCCAACATCCTACCTAGGCAATAGTTGGGACAGTGCAAGGAAGAAGAAGAATTTGGAGAAGTTATTATTATTATTTGCAAGCAGAAAATAAATTAAGAACTGACTTATGTCAAGGGTGACATTGATCGTGACTCCTGACCCTCGGTTGATTCTGGAGGAGAATAAAGATGTTTCCATCATTCCACAAAATAATAATAATAATTGGATAATTTGTATATGTATGCCGTTTTTTCTAAAAAAAAATCTTTTCTGTATTTTTAAGCTTGTCTCGCACGAACGCTATACTCTCATAATATATGTTGGCTTATATCCTTACATGATGAAACAGGCCACTTCTACATATATTATGAGAGTATATCGCTCGCGTTAGATGTAATATACTCTTCACGAGAAGTTGTATTTCCTTATATCGTATGATGCTTTATCCAGTTGGTCATGTTGTGTTTGATCTTAGTAAGGCGATAACCCTGGATTAAGGAATTGGGGTCAGTGAGTAACCTCAGTACCTACATGATCATTGCAGTTCGTTCTTTGTATTAATTTGTCTGCCACTTCGTATTACGTGTAAATTAAATCAAGTATTGATTGAACACGACAGCTGCACTTATTTTTTTAACATATTTTTATTCTTTGAAAGCTCCAAAACGCAAATTTTATATCAGCCTTTATAGAAAACTTTGTTGTGTTACTAAAATACAGTGATTCTGTTTAGGGCGATGCGCCACGTCGTGTAATTTGGGTTTGCGCCGATTACAATAACACCCCTTATGTAGATGGCGACGAGGTTTAAATTCCCTCTAAACACCAACCGCCTTTTTTGATTTATGCAAGAAAAAAACATCGCCGAAAAGTGTGTTTTATTTTATTTTGCGAAGCTCAGGCACAAATATTTAAAGGTTTTACGTTCATTTTCTAAAAAAACTTATCTTGCCACTTTATATAATAAAACCATAACCGAAAATGGGTTCGTAAATAGGCGATTTTGAGCAGTTTTTTATCAACCTTATACTTTATTTTTCTATAAAATACGTACTCGATTATTTAAAGGCTAAGATGTATTTATTCTACTCGCAGTATTTAATTAAAGAATTTAACATATTTCTAAGCGGTCAAATTTTCGAAACAAAAACACGTGATTACTTGGTAGTTCTTTAACCTCAAACAACACTATTTATTAATATTTTTAACGTAGATCAGATTTCATCTGGACTAAAAAATCAACCTTCAAATTGCGAAACTGTTTTTTGTTAACATGTTTTTCACGCCATGACACACAAATAATTATTGGTCTGTTTGCTAAGATTATATCAGAATATAGGAAAGTTAGGTACCACGGTTTTAGATCTATATGAAATGGGAATCACATCGATAACTAAAACAAAACCAACAAAACCTGTGGGATCTTGTCACCAATGTGTGCCTTCCTATTGGTCAGTTAGCGAGCGAACTAGTTGCTATTTTCATTCAACGAAGATAGCAACTAGCAAACACGCGCGAGGCACGCGCCACTCTGGCCCCGCCCACTTTCTTTACGTTGCAGATAAGAATCCGCAACCGTAAAAGCTCCGCATCAATTAATGCGGATGCGGATAAAGATGTCTGAATTAATAAAAATAATCCGCATTTGCTGATGCGGATATTTATATCCGTAACACCCCTGATTCAGATGTACTTCATTGTGAAGCAATGCCCAGGTATGTAAATGTTATTGCTGTTTTCTGAGGTCAAAATGGTTGTTTTACTGCGTTAGTTGTTATTTATTTCATTTATTGAAGGTAGGACAGTATTATCGATTGTCTTTGAATTCTTTTAGAATGAAGTTTGGCAGTTGGAAAGCTTCTGTTCTACAAACGAACTTCAAAATTATTTTCAAAACCAAACTTTTGATTTGTTGAACACATAAAAAAATGATTTTGTATGTTTGTAAAAATGCATCTGTGATTATCAAACAGGCTATAGAGAACATAAAAACGTACAACTATATTTATTACAGATATTAAAACTATCCTCTAGCGGCATTTTCAAATCTTAGATCACTAAAGCACAAATTTCGCGCTTTTATAAAGTCAAAGATTTTTTTACAATTTTTTATCAATTTTAAAAATATAGAAGAGTTAGTAAAATATAGGTGAATTCATTGGCTATATAGCACTATAATTTGTTTATATTTTTCCACACACAAATGTAGAGTAATGATGTTTTTAATGTGCGCGGGAAATATTCAAAATTCATTTTCAAAAGTGGCGAGCACTCAAGGCGATTTTTTATAATTCTATATGTCGCTCCAGTGGTTAAAATAAACAAATGCGTTTATAGACCTTGTGGACATCCATTTCGAATTAATAATTCGGTAATGAGCTATTAAATGTAAAATGATCTTCTGTAATCTATGTATAAATTTGCCATTTACGGAAATGCATGCGCATCCGGGCATTTCTCCAAACAACAGTAAGGTGGCATATTTTTTTAATTACGTGAGCAAAAAATGGGGGGGAGGGGTCCAGTGAAATCATTTATTATGCAGAGGGGGCGGGGGGTCAATTAAGACCCCACGTCAACTTAAAAATAATTTATATTATAGAGATAATAAAAATATATTAAATTGTTTCACTTCTTTTGAAGTGTCCCATTTTGCCCGCTGAAAAAATGGCTATTATGAAAAACATTTATTTCGGGAGTAAGAATAAATCTCACGTGAACGGGGGGGGGGGGGTGGTTCCAGCAAATCTAATTTAAACTAACCAAGTGGGGGGAGGGGTCCAAATTTAAAAAAATACAGCTCACGAAATTAATTTATGTCCCCTAAGTTCACATTTCACATTTTTCATTCAAAGAAAACCAAGTACGATTTTATTAGGTATATCTATTTCATGATATTTAAAGTAATTTTAATATATGCAGGGTGTAACAGGTCGTACACAGGGGTTGTTAACCAGCGATTCCTGAGCTTATTTGGAGTAAAAAAAAATGTGTATGACATTTTGCTGTACAGTGTTTTTTTTTCAATTAAAAACCTCCTTTTTATTTTTTCCACACACCGTCGCTGATCTCGTGTTTCGGGTAAAAGATGCTGCAAAACCCCGCTGACCCCTTCCCCCTATCCGCCATCCAACCCCACACAGGTTGGCAGCGTGATCCCTCACTCTCCCTACCGCGCGTTCGCTCCCTTACGTGCACATGTGAACCTGCGACGTTGTCTCCCGACTATGCCAATGATAATGGCAGTGGCGACGTGTGATTAAAAATCATTTTATTTGTTTTTAATAGAAAAAAATATCATCGGACAGCAAAAAGATATGTACATTTTTTACTCTAAGTGAAATCTCCCGGGTACGTCCTCTCACATTATTTATTTATTTTGTAGACTAAAGTTCGATATATCGCTAACAGTTCACGCCTATTCCTCAAGAACACGCCTTGCTTTGCAATGTTGATTGCAATAGAATGTTTAATCGTTTTATCTTTTATCATTTTAAGTATCAGCAAAACGCGATGAGGTCAAGTTTAACGATCTAGGAAAATACTTAAAATAATTTTCTTTGTTCTTTGGTATTATTTTGCTGACGTCACATTCTTACGATAATAATGTTCGTTGGCGTAAACATGATTCTAGCTCAGTAACAACAATATACTTTTATTTTCTGGCAAATATAATATAGTATTTCTAACATTTAAAGGTCACCGCAATTGAATATCTGTGTAATGTGGCATGGCAGAGACTCATAAATGTATTTGATATTAAATCATACATTAATTCTGTACTATGTACAGTCATATGTGCCTGTTTCAAAATTGATCGAGAAACTATTGTTAGTCATTGCGGAATTTCGTTAAATCGGTGAAAATCATATATCCAATTAAAATTAATGTTTTTCTTGTGGAAACAGTAGTAAAGTAAAATATATTGTGTATTATTTATATGTTTGCAATAAACAATGAACAAATCTTCTTGATGTATAAAGGCTGGTCTCTTGCGACCAATTTCACAAAAAAATACCTCAAACATTACCATAAACATGGGGCAGGGCCACAAAGTTTGTTGTTTTCCATGGGCCACGGAAAGTAAAAACATTGTGGCCCCGACTAACTGTCCACAAAGTGTGTAAACATTTTCATCGGAGGAGACGCCGGTTAATATTTTCATTTCCTATTTAAAATATAGGCATTGAATGTTGGTTCTTCGCAGTCTGTCCAAATTCCAATTGTTGCCTCGGTATTTCAATAATTAGACTAGAAGACTAAACAATTAATTATTCAGTTTGGTCAAGCATTTCGGCATCAAATCCAAATTTAAGGTTTTTATGAAAAAGGCATAGAGATATACTATGAAAAAGGCCGCGCGTTCGACACACGGGAACAGACCAATATTTCGTATTAAATAGGTATGGATATTATATACAAAACATAATTTTGTTCCGCTTGCTATTGGTCTACACACTACCTTTTTAAGAAATCGCTGATAATATTCATATTATGGCATTATATTGTAAATTATATTTTTAAATGAGTTTTATAGTTATAATATAATATTATTGTCATATTATTGTCATATTATCTGTAAACTACACTATCATCAATTATTTTATTATCTGTAACTTCGTTAGCATAAATTCAATGTTATATTATCTGTAAATTTCATCTATTAATTATTATTTTATCTGTAAATTTCATTGTCATAAATTCCTTGTTATATGTATTACCTGTAAACATCATTATCTATCTTATCATCAATTACTATATTATATGTAAATTTCATTATCATAAATTCATTGCTGCATTAACTGTAAACCTCATTATCATAATTATTATATAATCAGTAAATGTACTTCATTACCCATATAATCTGCATACTTCACCCGCCATAACACAGGGACATCCCTAGCATGGCGGGCGAAATAACACAATATGTACACTATGTATAAAATTATTTAATAAATAAATAAATAAATAGTCTTTTGAAAGATATTATATAGTAATTTTAGGCATTATAATTTAAATGCTGCCCACCAACACTAGGCACTCAGTATTTTTGAGCATTTGCGGGGTAAGATGGGACAGGGGGCGGTTGTTCCAAACTAGGTTTGAAAAACGTTTATTTTTTTTACTTTTGATACCATTGTGGGCACAAAAAGTTCAAAATTATCCTCTTTTAAATGATTTGCCTGTAGATATAATTTTCACATAATAATTCTTGTTATAATATTATTTAAATGATAGTGTAATTTGTAATTTGTTATGATTTATAGCACCGGACTAGCACCGGGACAGGTATTTTATTATGTTTTGCAAGCGATAGAATCATTACCATTTCTATATTTATAATAAGTACTACTTTACTAAATGTTTATAATTGTTATAACTAATAATATTAACATAATGCATGACACAGGAACGCATAAATATTGTTTAAATACGTACTACAACAACTAATGAATGATGAAAGGAATGTAATATCATTGTGTGACGCACATGTGGATGAAATAAGTGAGGGCCATTCGGGGAGTACCGACACAAACCACTTTAGGTGGGGACATATTGTAAGATGTTTTTTTAATACAAATTAACATATTCTATATTTATTAGTTTCTTATGCTGCATAAGATAAAAAAAGCGCAAGGCGAACCACGAATTATGGAAAAGGAACGAAGCAAACCCCAACGGCGCAAAACGCAGCCATTTATTATATAGAAAGTAAATTTTATATAATAGAATTTTGTTATTTTACAATAATACTTATTTCATTTAAAATAAAATAAGGTTTATTTGAGGCACGATCCAGAGTGGAAGATACTCTCAGCATCGCCCTGGTGTAAGACTACCATTCAGTATTGAAACGTTGGTTAAAATGGCTTTGGTCGTGTTTGACGAACAGATCTGAATAGTCAGGTAATGATAATAATAATAATTGGATAATTTGTAGAGCGCCGTTTTTGTGATAAATCACCTCAGCGCTGTACAATTTATTATGAATTCTTCAGCTCCATCTAAGTTTATTGTTTACAAATAGATACAGAAACATACTGGCCGGTCACTTCCGATAAACACACTTTAATTGGAGAAGATATAGATTTGCACGAGGAGGACTTTAGGTATATTTAAAACACTTAACATTGCATGGTTTTATTTTTGCTGCCCATCTCTGTTGGTATTACATTTATAAGAATATTTATACCAAAGTTGTAAGGTACTTCCCCACCTTCCTCTCCTCCATTTCCTTCCCTTCCCCACTACCTTCAGTCTCATACCATACCCCAATTGGGGATACCATACTCCCATTGGCTCCACGCTGTTGGGATCAGTTGCGACCCGTACTCAGTGTTTAAAATCCACCCGCTTCCATCATTATAAGTGTAAATGTGGCTTGTGCAATGATGGAGAACTAAACTGGTAGAGGATCGAACCCGCAATGCACGGGTGGGTACCAACGACTACCACGCAACCAACTGGTTGGTCGTGATATATCAAAACATGTCGTGTAATTTTCACATAATTTTTGCGGGGCGCTTTGCCAAAAAAGGTTTTGAACCTCTGCCCTAGAGTAATCAATGCGTCTGTAGCATTCATATTGGATTACACATAAAAAAAACCTGATGATGATATTATTGCAAATGATTCCCATACCAGTATTAACTGGGAAGTGGGACTCCCATATATTCATTACTGCATAAAGAATATGCAATTTCCTTGGTACATTTCATAATATACCTACTTCATTATTCATAATAATGTGGAGTTAATCCATCTTGACTGCTGGAAAATGGAAATTTTGTCATAATTGTGTTTGTCTTTGCATTGATTAGGTACTTGGAATATAGAAGCTCTGCGTAATAACATTATATTAATAGTAATTTAATGTTAAATGATAACAAATGTTATTTAAATAAATCTTTTCATTGAACCATAATACCTTTACATTAATATTTAAAACAAAGTCGGGTTATTTATAACTCAAGAACGGCTGGACCGATTTTTATGATCTTTGATTTGTTGGATTTGTCTCCGTCCCGAATAGCAAAATAACGAGTTCTCGCGTTATGAAATTTGCAGAAAAAATTGAAATAGGTCAAACGCGAGTTTGAAAAAGGGCGGAAGAGAGAGTAAAATCCGGGAGGGGCGGAGGGGGGTTCTAGGGAGGGGGGAAGGCGACAAAGGTTGAAGGGAAATGCATGAGGGGGGGTCGCGTGAAGGGGGACAGCCGGAGTGGGGAGGGGGAAGGTGAAAGTGTAACGCGTGAGTGGAAGGAGACGCGGGAGGAGAAGAGGAGGCGGAAGGGGAACGCGGACGAATGGGAAAGGACACGCAATGAGAAATGTTTATTTGTTTAAGTTGCATTTCAACGCATGCCGGGTAAGTTAGTGTAGTATAAAGAAAAGTATCCCGGTGTGGGTTTGTTTTAACAAATATACTCTTTTATTCCAAAATTGATGGAATTTTCCACACTTGACCTTCAAAATAAGGGAAATGAGGCTGTCTAAACTAGATTTTGAAAAACAATCCCCACCTCCTTTTTTCCAACCCTTAAAGTAGAATTTTACAATTTTTTCACTTAAAAAAATTTTAAACACCCATTGTGGTGAAAATTGTAAGGCGTAACGCCCATCGTTCACGTATCTATTTACAAGCGACGCTACCGCTACCTGTCATACAATTTTGCTAGTGCAGCGCCTGGCGGCGATTTCAAACACTAATAATAGTATTGAAAATACAGACGAGCGGCGATCGCGTCGCTTGAACGTAGCTCCATGGAAGAACGGCGTAAATTACGCCGTTCTATTTGTATACATAAATTTAACAAGTTTCAGTAAATTTAATTGATTCATCATTTCATGGAAAATAAGAATCTAGTAAAATAAAATAAAATAGATTCTCCTAAACGTTGGCTAAAGAAGTAGGAAGCACAACACGGCATAATAACCCAAAAAATAATGAAGATGGGTTGTAATAATATGTCTAATAAATTTAAACTAAAATTTGGATGATTTGGTGCCTTGTTATAAAGCTTTCAGCATTTTTTGTTAATTTGTATGGAATGCTGTCTCGACTAATCAATTTGATGATACCGCAAATGCATTAATGCACCAAAACGTCATTGATTTATCATTTATTGTTTTATTATACACTTATGATTACCTTGCTTGTACATAATTTGCTAAAAAGTGCTTGATGGGGCATATTCTGATGCTTCCTCGGCACAGTAAATAATATTCAAAAGGTGACCGATCCGTGAAATTAAAAAAAAAATCATCGCTCGTCTCTTATTTGAATTGATTAATAGACATTTTTCCATAGATGCTAAAGACAATGAACCGTCTCCTAGTTCATTGCGTTTTACTCTGCTCATCGTGAATTTTCATGGTGATAGCAAAAGATATGCAAACGTGAAAAATTACAATTTTTTTTTTCAGAATATAATTTTTTCGTAGAAAGCATTTATTTTTGACGTGATTCAGCATAATATCAAATAAAAAATACTTATACAATTTTTTGATACGTGTTATGTGTTTTATATTTCCGGTCTTATTTCGTATCGTGTTCCGTAGACTGCATCCGTGATTGTTTGGTTTAAAGTATGAATACTGCAAAAGAATCCCAATTGCCTGGAACCAGTGAGACTATAGCATCTCTAATTGGGGTATTTTGTGAGGCTGAAGGTAGTGGGGAGGGGAAACATAAGCGGAATGTGGAGATGGGGAAGTGCCTGGCCATTCAATCTGGTCACCAAACACGGATAAAGCCAATTAAAGCAACGTTTCACTTGTGAAGTGTTACGCCAAGGCGATACTGAGAGTATCTTCCATTTTGAGCCGAACTGCTAATATATCTAATATATATATATATATATATATATATATATATATATATATATTATTTTTAATGAGTAAATTGTGAAATAACACAAATTTCTCCAATAAAATTTATTATGCGCCCACCGGGTTTCGAACCCGCGACCATCATTTGAAATATGCACGTTCGAGAGTGGTATTGATACCTTCAGCATTGCCCTGGTGAAAGATCACCATTCGTAAGGGAAACGTTGCTTGAATAGGCTTCAACCAGTTACTTCTCCACCTTCTTCCTCCCCATCTATTTCCCCATCCCATGACATTTACCATGTTGCTTATTAACCACTGGAGCGACGTAGCAATCAAAATATTTTTTCTCGGATTGCTAAAGGAAATTTTTCCGCCCACATAAAAAAAAAATCATACCTATATGGAGATATACAAACTGATTATAGTTCTGTGTAGCCAATGAATTCTCCTATCTTTTGTATATTATCACATATTTGTGGGATTTAAAAAAATATATAAATAAATCTTTAAACTTTAAATATTTTAAAGAATCTAGAGAATATTTATTTTGTTATATTTTGAATGAACAATATATTATGTAGTCGTTTTAATAATAAAAAAATTTTTGAAAATTTACGACACTTTTTGGCAACAAAGCAATCCCAGGTTTTGGAAATACTGCCATAATGTGACAAAAAGCGCTCGAGTGGTCAACACACCCCAATTGAGTCAATTATGTACACCCACAAACATAAAAAAGTAAAGCAACAATCTTATCTCGAAACGAATAGCAAGCAATCTTACCAAATGACAAAAATTTAAACGGACAAAAAATAATGAATGACTCGAGTCAATCAACACACTTTATAGCTTCATAATTTGTTAGGTTTTATGGCCACGTCTTTTGTATGTTTGCTCTGCGTAAATATTTTTACTAATTACCAGAGTCATTGAAGTATGTCATCTTGGTTATGTCATCGCTTTTTAGCGGAGAAGAGGATTTCGAGATCGTAGAGTTAATTATTTGGTGACTGAACACGTGAGAAAATTGGTTAATGTCTGTTGAACCGAATCTCCGGAGGTCAGAAATCAAGTAGTTAATCATAGTTCGATTAAAGTCCTGTAAAGAGTTCACAGACAACAAAGGAAAAAAGCTTTATTCAAATCCAAAGCTCACCTTTTGAGAGGGTATTGAACTCTAGAAACTAAAACATTTCTACAAAATAGTACAAGCTTTGTAGTCTCTTTACAGTGACCAATAATGGATACTGAATTAAATTTTTTTTACATTATAATATCGATAATAAAACTGCCCCTTTGTAAATGCGGTAAGTAAACATAGGAAATCATGCCCGCATTTATGATTCTGCTAGCTGAAGTACCCAGCGTGCCCCGGCATTATACAAAGTTTTTCGAAATCAGATGTAGAATAAAATTTTCGTCTTATTATGCAAAATTTCAACAAGAAGTATCAAAATTCCGCTTCATGAAACTTCATGTAGACGGTGATCTTCCTCCCGTTTTGAAGGTCAGGTGTGCAAAATTTCATCAATTTCGGAATAAATCTGTAGGTTTGTAAAAACTAACTCACACCTTCTTTTTATATAAATTCAAAAGACTAGCTAATGTGCCCGGTGTTGCCGGGGCTTCTCACAGAGGTTTTGGAAATCCAGACTTAGACAGTTTTTCCTCTTGTTTTGAAGGTCAAGTGTCCAATTAAGATCAAATGTCAAACTAAAAAGTACACTTGAAAGATGATAAAATACGATTTAATTATTATAAATACACTTATAATTTTAAATTTTTGAATGCAAACATATATTTTTTTAAATGGCTCATACATATTACGTTTTTTTTTCTGACGAAAAAATAAAACACATATTTTATTAGACAAATACATTATAAACGTTATTGTCACTTCACTTTTTTGTCGCTTCATTTAAAAATAATTGATAAAAAATTCACAATGTTTTATATAAAAAAAAAATATATGCTGTCGGAAACTTTGTTTTTTTTTTTTAATTAATACGTTTGTAATTAGTACATTGTATTTCTTCTGTGGTTAACTTTTAAATTTGAATGTAAAGCGTGATGTTTTCTCTTTCTAACACCGTTAGTCATATTATTTTTCACCACGACAGTAAATGAGACATAACGATTTTTATGAGACCTATGCGTGCTCTTACCATAAGCAAACAAATTAACCCTTGGGAAATATAATGCAAATATGAATCAAAATTTTATTTATTTCCAATTGTACGATTGATAATTTAATATTAGTATCCATAACGGTGAGATTACGAATTGTTTCATAAAATATCTATAAAGAAATAGTGACGCAGAACACAAGAAACATAAAGATTTGTTTAATGTGAGTAACGCACAAGAGTCCCAAGAGAGCCAGCGAGACTGTTCTACTTATAACATAATAAAAAAATAAATCTTTTTTTTTTTTCAAACAATTACGTAGCGTAAGTATCATCTAATATTATAAATCGGTTGAAACTAGATATCTGGCCCCCTAGCACACTCTATCATTAAGGAATTATAGGATAACTTTCGGTAACTACTCATCGTTCCAAATCATGACTGCAGATCGCCAACGAATAAGTGACAGTTCACAATGACTAATTTTCCTTAATATATTCGACATCAACTGTTATTTCTACATTAGCGATTTGCAGTTGTCCTAGGGAACGATGAGAAGTTACCTAAATTTATCCTATCAATCCTTATCCATCGAGTGTTCCAGGGGGCCTGGAAGGTATAAAAGAATGTACCACTGTGTGCAAATTCATTATTTCCTGGTAGTTACGTTTAAAAATGCGTAGTAGATTAATTAATTTGAACTAGGAAATGAATTGTAGCTCATTTTGCAACGGATAAAAAATATGATCTGACGGAAAACACAATGTAATTGTCGCTCAATCAGAATTTTGGGAAATATCGTAACACGTATTGTTATGCCGGTCATTGTTCCATCACGAAATTCAATGAGACATTGCCAGACAAAACCAAACGATTCTCGATACGAATTAATGTAGGGGTAGACTGGGGACGATGGAAACACGTCATGATTAAAACTTCTATATTTACTCGAAAACTATGATATCTAAGAATGTGACACAACACTCGAAACTCCATCAGATCTGTTGGGACCTGACTTCAATAGCGCCGAGTGACACAATCGTGCATAGAAGACATTTTTGGATTTCGAGCTCAAAAGTAAATATTTACGATATTTTAGTTTATGTGATGACTGATTTTACTCTCGCATCGTGACCGAACTTTTTATTCCATTCTCTTCGTTATCTATTTTATAGTATTTCTATTGCATTTCCGTGGCGTTAATGTTCATTTAAACGGCTTATTTTTTGACCTGAGGCTCTAGCACACTCGATAACGATCGATAGGATAACTATCGGTAACTTCTCATCGTTCCCTAGGACAACTGCACATATCTAACTTACAAACAACAGTTGATGTCGAATATGTTAAGGACACTTAGTCATTGTGAACTGTCACTTATTCGTTGGCGATCTGTAGTCATGCTAGGGCACGACGAGAAGTTACCGATAGTTATCCTATCGATCGTTATCGATCGAGTGTGCTAGGGCCTCTGGAAGTAGAAAATGCCTTACGGGGACGTTTAAAACAACTTGATCGGGATGATTGAAATGTTTAATTTTGCGATATTATTCTGCTCCATAATAATATAGCAGTAAAACTATGTTGATTATGCCAAATACTCATAGTTATTATAACTAAGAACACTTAAACACAAATTATAAAAAAAAAAAACTATTTAATGTTGTTTCATTTCAAGACATTTATGAATATAGTTTTTAAGTGATGTGTTTAATCGTTATTAATAATCTCATTAATTACTGTTATAATAATGAAAATGTTTAATATCCATTAAAATTACTCCAATTATTCTAAAGATATTTAGAGCGTTTCAATTTTCCCCACATACTGTTTCAATCATCCACACTATGGGGAGAATTGAAATAAACTTCTTACGCGTTTATTGTAGCTTATCTGTGAGTTGTGGCCACCCAATACATTTAATTTTTGAACTAGATAGATTTATTATTCATCTAGTAAGTCATATAAGATACGTCACTACATATAGTTAAAGTAAAATTGTTTCAACCATCCCCAGTCTACCCAACACTTTAGTACCCGCCGAAGCGTCAAAATGGATTGGCAAAATAAAAGAAAAGTATTGCTTATTTTCTATCATTGTCTGCCTCGTGACAGCGAAACTTCCGTGGATTTTTTCTTTGATACTTTTCGTGGAATATTTAATTTCATTAGTTTTTTACAAATAAGATTTGATGAAATGTTTGTTTGTTCAATGTTGTGTGTAATGGAGCGAGAATTTTATAATGAAATTATGTGTCTAGTTGTAGATCAAAGGGAGATGATGTAGTTGGTTGAGGGCAGGTGGAAAAAGCTATAGATAATATTCTAATAAGTTATAAAGGAAATTTTGTCGTCGAGTTTCTCCGACAGAATGTTTTCCCCGGGCATCGCCTCAGTACCTACCTAATTTTTAGATTTTTTATCGAGAATACCTCACAAGAGTCCCAACTGCTCCCGTCTGGAGCCAGTGAGACTAAAGCATCCTTAATTGGGGTATGTTGTGAGGATGAAGGTGAGTGGGGAAGGGAAGGAGTTGCGAAGGAAGAAGGTGGGAAGTACCTGGCTATTCAGATCTAGCCACTAAACACGGCTAAAGCCATGTCAAGCAACGTTTCAATTCTGAATGGTGGTCTTACACCAGTGCGATACTGAAAGTATCTTCCACTCTGGAACTTGGCGCAAATATAGTATATATTATTTTAATTAATTAATTGTGAAATAATACAAATTAATCAAATTAAATTTATTTGCGCACGCCAGGTTCGAACCCGCGACCTTCGGAATGGGAGTCCAAAGCCTTGCCCCTGGACTACGCGGCCGTCATGTATTGTATTTTTGCTTTCTAATATTATTCTTCGTTTGGTGGAGGAGAGTTGGTGAAGGTCAAAGCAGTATGTTTGATTCCATGACATTTTTTTTTTTTTTATAGAGTTGGACAGTTGATCCCTGGACAATTGATCCCTCTTCCAGTTGATCCCTCGGACATTTGGACGTCCCCTAAAGGATTATTTCTGTTGTATGTCTTCATTGTAAAGTAAGTATGCAGAGAGGATATACGGCCCTACTTATAGCAGAAGTCGATATACTTTTATCTGCAGCCGTTTTGAATGTAATTCTTGACAACATTAATGCCCTATTCCCGATGAAGTATGCAGTGGATATGCACGGTTGAATAACAAAATACGACTTATAATATGCAGTCTGTTTAGGGAAATACGCTGATCTACTTATATAATGCATTATAATATAACGAAGTGTCCCCGAAGTGGTATGCAGCGAAGGATATACGGTCATATAAGGCGCTCCGCCCACTGAGGCAACTGAAAACCAACTAAAACCGGCTGTTTTCTCTTTCTTGATTGGTCAAAAAGCTTGTTTAACCATAGATGAAGAACAATCAGCTGACAGCTCGCAACTAAAAACGGCCGCCCAGGGCAATCAGCCGTGACAGTCGCAAGATGGTCGCAAGTCACCGCCTGCGTTACCATTGACAACGGGGTTTTGTTTGATTGTGAAGTGTGCGGGCCATCACATTGTCATACAAAGACAGTTGGCAGTTGAGAGTTTTCAGTTGCCTGAGTGGGCGGAGGCGCTAACCAAACTCGATATAGGTACTTATATCTGCAGACGTGTCGAGTGGAAATGCGCAATACAAATATTTTTTACTAGCTATAATGCCGTGTTCCGAAGGAGTATGCAGTGAAGTATATATACTGCCAAATAATAAAAGGCGTGTTATATAATTTACTAATATTTAAACTTAAACTTACTACGACTAATTTACCAATGAGGACTTAAGGCAGAAATAATCATTTAGTTTGGGGGATCAAGTGCCCAAAGGATCAACTTGCAAAAGGATCAACTGTCAAGGGGGGGGGGGGGGGTCGATTGTCCGGGAATTATCTATAATATAACTATATAACTATCATCTCACTTATAAACTATCTGGGGATTCAATTATCCGGGGATCAAATGTCCTGGGGGTCAACTGTCTGTAGGTCAATTCTCCGGAGATCCACTGTCGGGGATCAAATGTCGGTTTACACATTGTTATATTTTAAACTATTGTAGGTATACTAGATCAATATTTTATTAGAATCAACAATCAGTTGGTGGTACCTACATAGTTGATGCAGAGATTTAACATAATGGCGTAACATATTACATTGTTATATAGTAACCGACCCAAACTATTGTTCTGAATGATTGAACTATTTTTTTTTTGTAACTTCAATCACATGGGAAAAAACTGACAACGTTCTGCAAATTATGTTCGCCGATTTCTAGTTTTTTCTTTGTTGACATCACACTGTCATTATCGGGGATTCCCAGACATTTATATCACAAACTCTTTATAATTTTGCGTATTTTGAATTATTTTCATTTTTAATCGGTAGGCGGGAATGGGTGTCGCCGCCCAGGGGACCATTTATTGGAAAACCAACACCTCTACCATAGATACGTTTTTAGATTTTCACGGCCAAAAGCATTTTCGTTGTTTGTTTTTGAGGTGTTATGCCGTGTTGTGCTACCTCCTTCTTTAGCCGACGTTACGGACAGGACACTGCAACGCGTAACTGTCCGAAACGTCGGCTAAAGAAGGAGGTAGCACAACACGGCATAACACCCCAAAAACAAACAACGAAAAAAAACCTCTACCATAGGTCACCCATGTGGGGTGAGATTGGTCTAGGTCTAGGCGGCGGATGGCCTGGACTCACTGAACTCCAGATTCTTACGTACCCCTTACCGTTCCTTCCTTTACTTCCATCCACAAAGCATCCTTAAATATGACATAGACCCGGCAGTCAGTGCGTCCTGTGTGAAGCTGATGTAATAAAAATCATTTGTCAGAAGTCACGCCTAAACGCCATGTTACATAGATAAAATTGAATGCATTTAATTGGATTGAATCATATTTGTTTAGTTTATAATTCTGTATTTACCCCAACTGCGTCAAATGAATTAACATTCATTTTATTATCAGCTTTTGACTCATTTATAATTTTAATCGGTTCCCTGACATTAGAAGACTTATCATATGTGATATTTATAAACTCACTAGCGCAGACCCGTGAAAATCACAGGATGGTCTGAATTCTTGACACATCAGTTCCGATTTTGAAAATTACAATTAAGCTGAGGCATCTAAATCGTGTGATTTTGGTTTGAAAATTACAGAAATATTGTAGATGCTTTTAGAGTAGAACAAATATTTGCCTTTGAAATAATCGAGATTAAAAAATAATTAAGAAATAATCAATTTTTTTGATTAGTCTTTTTATAAGCCCAGAAAAAAGTAAAGAATCAGGCCCATAAAAACTGCTCTAAAGTTCGAAATCTCATACTTACGAACCTTTTTTGGTTTTGGTTTTATTGTATAACGTGGAAAATTAAATTCTTTAGAAAATGATCGTAAACCATTTAAATATTTGTGCCTGAGCTTTGCAAAATAAAATAAAATACGCTTTTTGGCGATGTTTTTTTTTTCGTGAATAAATCAAAACTGGTATGTGTTAAACAGAAATTCGAACCTTAACGCCATCTATATAAGGAATGTTATTGTTAGAGGCCTGATTTTACACGACTGGTTGCATCACCTTAAAATAATTTGTTGAAAATATTATATCAATGTAGGTACTAATACTTTATCGCTTGTCTGAATTCTTGACACAATCAGTTTCAATTTTGAAAATTGTCAACCTAGTTTTTTCAATAGTGTTCTGATTTGTACCTACTGTTAAAATGAATGTCCTTTTATTGTGAAATTCTCCTTTATCTTTTGCTTAATAAGGACGGTTTGTTTAGCAGAATTTGTCTTTCCATTTCAATGCCCCCTTGTTAACGGTTAATTTGTGACAAAAGCAGAAAATAAATACACAAAATCCTAGCAGCACAAAGGAAATTTGTGTTACAATCAGAAACAGAAAATATGTCAGGTTTGTGTGTGATAATTTTTCGTTTGATAAGCGGTCAACCCCTAGGGACATTCATTAGGTCGGGATTAACCATTTGGCCAAGAAAATTTGAAAAATACCTACATATTAATCATAATGTGTCGTCCCTTGTAAACAATAATTTAGGGGTCGGCTCGTTGTAAGGCGTTCTAACAACGAAGCTTTTATAAAAAAAAATTTCGCCTTACGGAAACAATTCGTAACATATTGTACTCCAAATGCGTGGGAATATGCTACTATACGATACGATACGATAAAATAACGGTTATACTTGACAGCTGATGATAATTTGACCAAAATACAAAACGGTCCGAGAAACGTTAAAATATCAGAAAACGATTAATGGTCATAAAATGAGTTCGGAGTTTAAAATATTCCCAAACCTTAGAAAAAGCTCTTGGTTTGTAGGGTGACGTTTAAAATTTGGTGACATGTATTTGTCAATATTTTGCATCTTAGGTTAGTTTTTATATTCTCCTGACGAAGGAAGGGTTCTTCCGAAACCGGTAGGGATTGATAAAAATTAAAGTGGTCTAAAACAAATGAATGTATTTTTTATAATAATTAATTTGTTTTATTTAATGAAGTAAATACTTCTTTACGCACGCTTGACTTGGGGGGTAAGCTGGCGAATGCGTTACGGAAATTGAAATGCGTTACGAAAAGGCGTTATATCGGGCGACTGTAGGAGCAAGAGAGAGCAGTGCGCGCCCACATTTTCTTTCTCTTTTCTTCTCATAGCCAGTGCATACATGTCATGCGGGTGCGGATGTGGATGCGGATGCGGATGCGGATGCGGATGCGGATGCGGATGCGGATGCGGATGCGGATGCGGATGCGGATGCGGATGCGGATGCGGATGCGGATGCGGATGCGGATGCGTATTTGGATGCGGATGCAGATGCGGATGCAAATGCGGATGCGGATGCAAATGCGGGTGCGGATACCAATGCGGATGTATAGTTAGAGCTAAAGAAGTATTTACTTCAGTCGTGTGTTCTAAAGCACACTCGTATTTTTTTTTAAATTAGCACTTTCCAGAGCGGTAGATGTTTTTAGTATCGCCCCGGTAAATGACCACTATTTAGTATCTAAAATTTGCTTTAAATGGGAAATGGTCAGCGTTTGGTGACTAGATCTTATTACCCAATTATTTCCCCACCTTCCCATCTCCTTGGCCTCCCCGCTATCTTCAGCCACACAACATACCCCAATTGGGGATGCAGTAGTCTCACATTTGCGAGCTGTTTTGACTCTTGTGCGGTACTCACTCAAAAAAAAACTTATTTTTCTGAGCGTCAAAGTCGTCGCTTGATTCCGATTGAGTATCAATTTTCAACAATCCACTTTACAGTATCCACACTCCACACCTACTCGAACAGCATTCAGTGTTCAGTCCGCGGGGGCGTGCCTTGAATGCGAACGAACTTAGGTCAATAATTATTTACGTGTGTGTGGCGTACTTACCTGTACCACTCCGACACAGCTGAATTCTTCGCGAATATCTTGTAGGTTATTTTACACCAAACACGTGGTGACTCGCGGCGCGCGGCTTTTCTCGATTTAACTCGGTAGTACTTTTATAATCAGCGAAATTTCTATCGTCTGCATATGAGATTTTATAAACTTTTCATATTTACATTTCATTTTGTCTAAATGGCATTTATTTTTGCTGCATTGGTGGTTGTTAGTTAATCTACTGATGTCAGATATGGACACGCGATGATCTCTGATCTCTGATGCCACCTTACACAGTTGTTACGATTGTGGATATTTATTTATTTATTCTTCATGTTCTCCGTCAAACGGTTGTACACCGATATACGACTATCAGAGAAACTTACAAATTAAAAAGGCATAGGGTTGTGATTTACTATTTTGTAACATGCGTCAAAAGATATTTGCTGAATAGTCTGTGACGTTGAAAATTTCGATGGTCAATGCAGCATCGTTAAGCAGTTGAGTCGCTCTGTTGATTGGCGCGTTCTGATAGGCAGAAGTCCTCGATTTCGGAGCATTAAAAGGTGTGTGGGATCTCCCACGGGGGGACATATAAGTTAACCTTTCTAAATAACAAATTGTTAAAAATTTTGTAGAAAAAAATTGAAACACTATAGAAAATGATTTGTTTAACGTGCATTATATCTAATTCATTGAACGTTTTCTGTATTATTTTATATTTATTCCACTTCAAAAAATTTCTCATCACTCTGTTCAAATTTCAATGAAAAATCCTTTTGTTTTAATCCTTCTGGAAAATCTAACGGACCATTATAATCCGCAACATTTCGTTGTGAACATTTCTCTTATTGTTTAGCACGTTTTACTGAGAAATATATATGTACTTAGGTATATATTCTAATAAGAATCCCGCGTTCTCAGAAGCGTATTTTTTTAATCATTAGTGTCATCTATTAATGTGTTATTGTTGTGTATTGAATTTAATGAAAAACCCAACTGATATCACCACGATTACCGCAGAAAAATAATGAATTATTAATTATCTGTATTTTACTTATTAAAAACATCATTTTTTTACTGTTAAATTTGTAATATTATCTCATCTTTACACTTATTTGTTTCCCGAAAAATTTTTGCCACTTTTTTACCGGTTAATTTACCACGTTACGAAATAGTCGTGAACTGATCAATGATGACCGATATTAAATTGTTTTTGATGTCATTTCTTGGCAACATTTTAGAGTAGGGTTGCTACAGAAAAATATATCGTAGAAAAACAGATTCTAAAAATCAATTTAATATTTTTTATCGATGTAATTAGAAATTTGTAGAAACTACCTACACGCTTTTGTAAAATCTCTAATGGGTAAATCATTATATTTGTCTAGTTTTCACTTGAAATGGCATTGATCCTCTATTTTTCTCTTATTTTAATTGCTCTCCAGGGTTGATATAAAACATGATTTTTTAAAAATATTTCGTCTATTTTAACTCGAAAGTCGGTCTACGTAAAAATAAAACATATTATAAATTAAAGTCCTCCGCCGCGTCTGTCTGTTAAACTCAAAACTATTGAAGGTATTTTCATGCGGTTTTGAAGAAGGTTCAGGTATATAATTTGTCAAGGTTTTGTGTAAATTGGTTAAAATATAATGAACCCGTACAGCATCTTTTTTTCTTCCTGACATTTTGTCTTCACTTCACACTTTCACTAATCAATACCGAATGACCAGGCGGAAACTGATTCCGTCGCGAGTTTATATTTCAGGGAATCCTTAAATTGTGTAAACAGTAGTTTTAGCATTGCACGTTTGTGCGTGCCAGGGGAAGTCCCTTGGCATTTTAGGCGGGAAAAGTCCCTTGGCACTTCAGGCGGGTGACTTGGTTGTAGTAAAAAAAGTATTGATTTAAATCATGATATTTTTGAAAAAAATCGCTTAATTTTAATAGCGATTCAAATCACTGATATAAATCAAGTGATTTAAATCATCTCAATCCTGTTGCTTTCTCCTTGAAACTCATTGCATTTTTCTTATCTTATCAAGTGATGTAAGAACCCTTAAAATAAACCCTTTGACTGGTTGAGCTGACAAGAGTTCCACTGAGTTCCCACATGGTGGGGGGGGGGGGTGGTTCAATTCCTCGGCCAGCTAAGCATCTTCTTCCACTTTTATTTATGTTAATAAAAGAATTTCAAACACATATTGTTATTATAACCAAGGACTGTTTATATTTCTTAAAAAAAAAACAATCAAAATACCCACTAAGAAATACGAGTTACCTCAACTTTTAGCAGTTTGTTTACCACGCAGTAGCGAGATTCCATGCAACTTTGTTTTTCTGAAAGAAGTAGGTACTTAAAATATCAACCTAGAGTAAAAAAAATATCTATTAAAACTTTAAAAAAATGATCACTAAGGTTTGAACTTTCCTTTCCAATGATCGGAATCAACCTCACTACCGATCGGGCCAGATCGGACAACGAGTCTATCTGCCGAGTTCCAGCTCGATTGGATGTCTCGATGGGTTAATGTCCAATTCCAAGATTCCGCATCATTCATACATTCATTAATTCAATCAAGAAAAGAAAAGTGAAATTCAAATACTTAGATGTATTTATAAATTGAAGTTATAGATGTAGAATCTGCCCAAATGAAAACTATACCCATTATTTTGTTCAACTTAACATTCTAATAATATTAGTTTGGCATTGACGCGTGCAAATATTCTCACTGACCGTTTGTTGATTGAAGTGATTTTCATCGCATTGTGTGTGCGTTTGGTCGGTAATGCATTGTTCTGACCTGACAAGTAGTAAGTCGAGTGGCGAGTAACTTGCTACTTGACTCACCAAAAAGTGTTCGCACCGCTGTCAAGTAGAGTTCATTAGTAAGCGACTCATCGCGACATGATGGGCTTCAACGCAATAAAGTAAATTCGCTAATTAAGCTGATTGTAATGATTATTTTAGAAGAAGTGGAAGAATAAATTAGTGAGATGAAAATAAATAAACTATGGTCACGATAATAGATTAATAGCCGCAAAAACAAAGAATTTTAGAATAGGATTTTCGCGCCAACGGCACGACATATTGCGCGTGTGTGTCTACGGATGAACTGCGCATGTCAGGGAGCAGCAAGTGCGCAGGGACGCTTGGAGAGGGACTCTACTCGCCTAAAAAATAGAACCAAATGGATTCAATCTACTAAAAAGCTGACTAACATACTCTACTAAAATTGTGGTGTTCGGACACGTTTAGTTACTAATATATTAGCTACTCGACTAAATACTCTCCTAGTCAGAACAAAGCATTAGTGTGCCCATTACGCTATAGCTACGTTGTCAATTATATTTGCATCTGTTATTTGAATCGGGTACATTGTTTGACCTTGACGCCATTGATGTGCCTTGGTTCTTCTCGAACACGTAGAAAAGGTAGAATATAAATATCTTGTACATAAAAATTAATGTTTGTTTGTTCGTATTTTATGCTCTGCCATACCGTTCATCCGATTGCTATGAAATTTTGGGGATTTGATGTGCGCATGGCCGCGATGGTTGTAGGATAGTGAGCTCTAGTGTTATGGAATTATTTCCTCTATTATTCATCCGATGGCGATGACAGTTGCTTTGAACATGCCCGCGAAGGTTTCCATGTAGTTTATATATTTCTATATCGGTGAGCTCTGGCGCCATGAAATTTTCAATGTCTTTTTGGTCTTCTGGTATTTTAATTTGACTAATTTTTCCATAAAAGGGAACACCAACCGTAAATTAATGGAATGTGATTCGCAATAACAGATTCCGCTGGAATTATGTAAACTTGGACACTGATATTTTTTCCAATTTCAAAACAAAAACATTTTGGTAAATTGCAGGCCTCTCTCATGAAATTGAAATTGAATAAAAATTTTTTTTTTTTAAAGTTTGTCAAGGTTTTGTCTAATTCATTTTACGTAGTTTACCCATTATTTCCTGTTTGATGTAATTGTGATAAACACAAGGTAGTTTGCAGTAGGTAGGAAAAAACATTAAAATTCGATCAGCGTTTTAGTAATCAAGGTTAAGTTATGTTTTTTATGTTTTAACCCGTTTAATCACAGGAGACCATATTTGTCCCAGCTCACATGGGTCTCACAGAAATCGTTGTTTTTCCCTTACTATCATAGTCAGAAATGTGATCTAAACGGTATTGGAAAGAGAATACAACAAACTATATATTCAAATCTAAAAGAAAACCACAAAAAAATTAAAATTTACCCCTTTCTGAAACCAAAGTTTCCGATAGCAATTTGAAAAAAAATTATGGAACTTTGTGAATGTTTTAAGATTTTTTTTTACATGAAACGAAAAAAAGTGAGGTGACAGTAAGGTTTATAATTCATTTATCTAATGAAATAAGTAGGTTTTCTATGTTTTTTCGTTATCAGTAATTTTTGTTAAAAAAAAAAGTAAAGTGAGCCATTTTTAAAACTTTTTAAAGTTTTCGCAGAAAAATTTTATATTTAAAAAAATACATAGTAATTTTTAATATAGAAATTTGAAAACCTATTTCAATACCTTTCGAAAACAGTTTTCAGTTTTCGAATACGTTAACAAATGTTCCATTTATTTGGATTTTATTACAAAGCGGGAATATTTTTAGCCTCTGACAAAATACGCCAATTTTTTTAGGGGTTAACCAACAAATCAAAGTACTTACTTGAAATATTATGAATTTTGAATATTAGAATTATCTATGGTTCTTATGAATTATCTAATATCAGTTGACCAGAAGTCGGGATTTTCTTATCCCAACGTCTGGTGACACTGGTTCTAAGACATGTTAACCATTAGTAAGCATTCGCACATCGGAAAATCTGCTCGTGCCATAATAATAGTGGTGATTACGAACCGTTAATCGTCCCCTGCCGGTGTTTACGTAAACAAAATAAAACTATACTGAGCTGCGGCCGGAAATTATTTCGCCGGTTAAACTGTTGCTGGTGTTAAACAACCTAAGGTACCTACTGCTGTTAAATGTGTCTATTTGTGTCACAAACCCCAAGCGTCTAAAATTTGGCCAATGTGTGGGCATATGCTAAACACCATGTTTCGTGCGTTTACGCGTTTTATCGTCTGTCCTTTTAACTAGTATTTAGTTAGTAGGTTGACATTCGTCACATGAGAACGGGTCACTTCGAAGATACGTTTTTGTGTTCAATAGCTTATTGTTTACTGAGGCATTTTAAGTAGGTACATAGTTATCTCTGTCTTAATACAAACCTTATATATATATAGGATACATAATACATTTACAAAATATCAATCACATATTTACGTAATTTCATTTTAAATGTTTTTATATTTTCTCCTAATTTTATTTCCTCTGGTAATTCTCCAAATATCTTCAACGCTCCGTAGGTACATCAGCGAATTTGGACTCTGTGTTTTTTTCATATGCTGTATAATGAACGAACTGCCGGCCTCTGTGTTACCTGCCTCCTCCATCGCCTGTGTATTTAAGACCCACGTTCTCTCCCTACTTTCTTTAAAAACGCCCTTCGCACAGCACCCCCAAAGACGACATGTAGAATTTACTTCCTTCAGGATCTCCTGTGTGGAGTAATTATAAAAAATCAATTGATTAAAAGTTTACATTTAGATACAAAAACGACATCTTGTTTTGAAAACAATGTTCTCTTCATTACTATGAATCTTAATACTAAAGTTTAATATAGTTTAACATTTGGATAGTGGTTATAGGGTAGGGGGGGGGGGGGGGAGAGGACCAAACCCAAATCGGCCGAAAAATATTTGATGAAAGAGTAAAAGAAAAGAGTAGGGGGGTTTTTAATTATAGATATATATATATATATATATTTTTTTTTATTTTGTTTCCGGTTCCATGTCAACTCAGAATCAACTCAACTCAATAACTCTTTAAAAAGTCGTTAAAATTTACAAAAAAAATAAATTAAATAGCTCTTACCCTAACCTAACATAACCTATTCTTGTTGAAGGCCAGCATACAAAAAATATATTTTTTCAATACGACGTAAAATATTTGACAGTTCTCACTTTTCTTACGAATTCAATTTTTATAACATTTCTTTTGTGATATATTACAAAAATTACATCAAATTAATGTAGATAAAACGAACTTCCTAATAATCACTCAAATCTGTACTTTCCACAATGGATTTATATAAAAAAAAAAACAATGAATAAATATAGACTTCGAATGTGACAGCTATAATGTTATCAAGCGGCAGCCATTTTGTCCGCCATCTTTGGTGCCCGGCGTGTCTTTAGCAATTAATATGAATTATTCGGAGTGGCTAAATGCTATCCAGTAAGTCGTAATGTCAGTACGAGAATGGCCCAAGCGATTCTGACATTGTTCTTCATACAATTTCTTTATACATAAGGGGCAAAATCGCTTCAAACATCCGGACCCGCCGGGGGGACTGCGGCATACGAGAGGTTAACCAATTTTTTAAATATATTTTTTCCTAACTTTTCAAAGGAGGATTGAATTAATTCTGAGTTATCCGGTCAACAGTAATTCCATGGTCGTTAGAAGGGGGGACGTGTTTAAATGGAAAAATATTCTTACAGACCCTGGTGAAGATACAATTATTGTTCTCTAAACATGTAGTTTTGTAACTAATAGAGTAATGTAAAAAAAAGTTATTTGACTTTGATCAATTATGTCATCACAAAAAAATAAAACCGGTTTTCAAAACTAATATTTTTTACCATAATTTCGCTTCAATCTCAATGTATCAGTTTCCCTTTGCCTACAAAGGAAGCTGAGTTCGCTCGAAAATTAATTATTTCATCCTCAAGGTGGTTTCGTTCCGACATTTTGGACGTTTCACCATGGTTTTTGATCTGCATATCGTTAGCGTAATAATTTATGGTGAGTTAATCAGAAATTCAGGTATTCAAGGCCCGCGCATCTATTTATGAATTCTTGTGTACGGAGCATCGATTACCTACTAGCCATAATATAAACAATGTAAAATACGTCACTTTGTTTATCAAACAATATACGGGTCGACTGACCACTGAATGTCGGTGAAGGGCATTATTATCTCCGTACAGAATGTCAAAATCATTTCAAACCGGAAAATGTCATTTTGATTTTTTTAATTTATTTCACATAAACATGTCTGTGTTGTAAAAGCGAATGTAAAATGTTCTCCAAGTTAGGAAATCACCTGCATGTCGGAGAAGACATTTTCAATGGTAAAAAAGTAACAGTTTTTTTTTTTAATTTTCTCTATTCGGTGCATTGTTTAATACGTTTTTTTGAGAACTTTTCGACGACGTGTTATGGTTGGTACATATTATAATAATTATAATATTGGTTTAATGTCCAATTTAAGTACAAAAAACTCATTAAAACCATCGACCAAGTAAATTAAACCCTTATTTTTTTTAATTAGTATTTCAAAGATGCAGAAGGTTTTTATTAGTCTTGATTGTTTACTTTAATAATTAAACCGATTTTTTTTCTCGGGATCTTAATACACTTTTGTTTGTCAGTTAAATCATACTTTTGAGAATAATATGTTTTCTTAACAGTGCATCATACTTAATAAATATTCTGTAAACATGATAAAAATATTAGTCGTCTACATCACTAATTAATATTAGTCTAGATAAAAATATTAGTCGTCTACATCATTCGCATTATTAATTCAAACATCTTTATCCGCATCCGCAACAATTAATGCGAATCTTTCACGAATGCGGATTCATATCTGCAACAAGTAACGATATGTAAAGAAACTGGGTGGGGCCAGAGTGGCGCATGCCTCGCGCGTGTTTGCTAATTGATATCTTCGTTAAACGAAGATAGCAACTAGCACGAATTTCGTTCGCTAACTGACCAATAGGAAGGTACAATTAGTGACAAGATCCTACAGGTTTTGTTTGTTTTGTTTTAGTTATCGATGTGATTCCCATTGCGAATCAATTACGGTGTTTATCCAAGTTTTTTGCGTGGTTGATAAATATTTCGTTTTAAATATTAAGTAAAAAAAAAAAAAATGCCGTCACTAATACAAAGCAGTGTCTGGACTTATTTTGAATTCCTATTTATTAAATATAATTCACCAACTATTAAATTTTTTCTTTAAATATATTCTTTTTTTATAAAGCTTTTTACCTAAAATGCTAATAAGTAAGACTAAAAACTGTTTTAGTTTTATTCTTAAAATATAATTAAATAAAACATATTAAAGTTAAATCGATTTTCTTTATTTATGTACTTAAAATTGAAATATCTTTTAAAAAATCCTGAAATCCGCATCCGCGGATGTGTATCCCATTATAATCCGAATCCGCAATTCTGGTCTACGTATTCGTGATTCATAACTCACAGTTCACACTATTTTAACAAAATTATCACACAAATACAAAAGCATCGTATTATTATGTCGGTTCTTCTTCAATCTTCATTGTTACATACATTCTTCAGTTTTATATTTGGTATAACGTATTTCATTGTATACAAACCTCATTGAAAGTGCTCAAAAACGCCTAAAGCTGAACGTGAAACTACATTTACGTTACCTTTTATTATTTGTTATCCGTAGATACCAATTTCACTGCAATAACGCTTTGTGTCGCTTCTTTCACAATCAACCTCAATGCATTATTTAAGACATTTAACAATTTCAATTTGGTGTGAAGATTGTTTCTCTTGTATGTATTTCATGCTTATTCTGCTGTCACGTGTTTCTTACAATCTATTATTTCGATTCACATTGACATATTACTAATTTGTTTGTTTTTTTTTCTCCATTTTCAGATCTCGCAGCTTACCACACCTACTTTTATCAATCACCTGCTGATAGAAGACACAATTAAAGTAAATAAAAACAACCAATCCAAATGTGCCAAAATTGTGTTGAAAATTGATAGGCAATTCAACGCAAATCTACCTAATGTGTTATTTTAATAATTACTAAAGTGACTGAACCATTAAAATCAACTGTGCATTTTTAAATAATACTTACATTAGTGTGACTAATTGATGCATTAAAATTGCATCGCGATTGACGACTAATATTTCCAATTAGCATTTTAATAATTTGCATTTATTTTGTTTTCTTCAATTAGTTCAAATTCGTTCAAACTTGTGATTTGTGATCGATGTAAAAGCACGGATGAAAATATATTTTGTTCCCTGTGAGTTACATACTTCGTTGACAAGTTAATTGAGTGTGAGCCGTGAGAGCAATCTCTTAATGAGTTGAAAATAATTGTTCAAAAGTGGAATCTGATTTGATTGATTCGTAAGTGTTAAGTGAGCAAACGTCTGAGTTAAACAGTTAATTAATATCAAGGCAAGTGTTACAGTGTATACAAAATAAGCCTTTTTTGTTTATCAATTATACATACGAATCTTAATTATAAATGTACAAATAAACGCGTTTAATCTTCTGATAACGTAAGCAAAATCGTTTTATAAATTTTGCAAAAACTTTTATATCTAATTACATAACCGTTATATTCTAGAATTGATTAATAGAACGTATTTAAAAAAAGCATCTTAACGCTAGAATAAAGCATTGCGACAATATTGTTTTAATAATCTAGCCAGCGGGTCATAACTGTAATAACTAATAAGTTTGTTTGCAAAAAAACTTGCTCCAAAATTCTAACGGCTAGAGAATAACTAGTATTTTCGACTGGATGTAAAAGGAGCGCCTTGTACCAACATTCATACACACTTGATTACGTCGTCGAAAAGACGAACATAACGGATAAAGAATAAAACGCAATCTGACAGATTGTAATTTGAAGCGATTTGAACCAGAATACAAAACAGTTTCACAGAATGTGCTGAAATTACAAAAACGAAGTCATCAAAGTTTACCAGATTACCAGGATTTCAGAAGCTAGTAGGAGGTGCATTGTTGAGCATTCCATGTATCAGTAGAAGGCTCTCGGCCCTAGAAGGATGGGGGCTCGTAAGCCCGAGGGAGCCCTGAGCGGGCTCAGCTGCGGGGGCGGAAGCTCCGGCAGTGGAGGAGGGAGATTATCCCTCAGAAGACTGTTGCTGCACTCGCCTCTCTTGGGGAGACGTCTGAGGTCTGCCGCCCATAGAGGTAATTATTTTATTTCTTCATCACATCCAGCTTCTATCAGCCTTCTCATATATTTCCTCTTCCTACTACCTCTGGCATAACAAACCCCAAATTGAGAATGCCATATTCCTGGCTACTGACTCTTCAGAACTACGGTTCTGCCTCCTATCGCTGAGACCTGCGTTTTAACCTCTAGTTTTGTTACAAACATGCCCCCGATTTTGATTATTACCTATGACTAACGACAAAGGCCTGGTTCACATTAGGTCGGACCGACACTTTTGTCGTTAGTCGGTTGTCGGCTCTAGCTGTTCGAATACTAAGTCGTTAATTTATTTATTTATTAGGAAAAGTTGACAGCAAATCTGAGATTATACAATGATATATTAATAAGATAGTTAATTATGCCAATTATCAACTTTCCACTGATAATAATAAATGATAAGGTGTGACATTGTAGGGTTGTTTTCTTAATTAAATTATTTTCTAGTTACAATATGTGAAAAGGAGTTACTAGTTACAATATGAAAAAAGGGGGAGGAGGAAACATGAGATTAGGATGAAGAGGCAAAGGGCGGGAATATATAGGGAGTGAATTTCTACTTAGAGTCATGTTGCTTAGTGAATTTTTCGTTTTATGTCGCGTAAAGTCGAGCTAAAAATGTCAATATGGTAATAATTTAAGTTAATGAATGTGTGGATCTGTAGATAAATGAGTTTTGTTTGGAGTTGGTCTTGCAAAGAGGGAGATTAAAAGTAAGCGACTGTCTGCTGTTGCGATATGGAACATGGAATGATAGGCGTTGGAGAAGATCGGGGCTATCGATTAAGTTGTGTATGATTTTAAATAACATTACCGAATCTGCTATATTTCTTCGGCAAGTCAACGTCTGTATATTGAAGAACTTTGCAGAGTCTTCACTACTGACATGCGATCGGAAAGATCGGAAGTTAAGGTACCTTAAAAATCTATTTTGAACACTTTAAATTCTATTTTTATGTATTGTATATCCTGGGTTCCACACTTGTGATGCATATTCAAGGATACTACGAACGTATGAGTAATAGAGTGTTTTGAAAGTAGCAAGATCTTTGAATTGTTTGCAGGAACGGATTACGAAACCCAGCATAGAGGATGCTTTAGTGACTATGTGGTCGATATGATTATTGAAATTTAGTTTACTATCAAGTATAAACTTATGCTGCATATATATTTGCGAACATAATTCGTGGTTAGGCTCGCGTGTGTGAACCCAGCCTTAGCTATTTACCGATTGTGAAGTATCTTATCTTATCACTTTAATTAGCACTATTTCTTTTAATACATTCTTCTTTACTTAACTCTTCAGAAAGTCATCTCCTTAAATGCGCACAACGGATTTAATACCTTACTTCACTACTAGCCCATTGTGTTTCATTTCTATGAGATTTTACTGATGAACCCTTCCACAATAATTGGCAACATCTTTGGGCGAATTGGATATTTTTTTACTGTTGTAAGATATTTTCCAGCTTCATGAATCGTCCTTGAAGTGGTATAAAACTAGAACAGTATTATTATTATCATTGTTAGGATTGGTGTGCATCAATTTAGTTCAGATTTAATCTCGATTAGGTCACTGACACCGTGAGAGAACGGGGAAAAGTAGTGTGTACTAGATTGCAGCATTTCATTCTAACTGTGGCAAAGCATTTAACCAATTTCATTCTGGTTCTACTAGGTGTCTTGGTAAGTGCTGGACATATAATATCTAAGTGGGATAAGGATGACCCCAGATTGAAGTCGCTGTGTTGGAACAACAATTTGACCACAAGATTGGGTGAAGTTTCATTGCTCTCCGCAAACAACTACTGTAACTAATCGTAATCTCCATTGTCTTAAGTTTGACGACCCGGCGCAGTTTAATGGATGCTGTTGTAACATTTTTTGTAATTTAATTCTATTATTATTTCGAGTCTTAGGGCCAGTTGTTTCGGAAAATTTCACGTGTCAATTTCCTTCAAACCCAGATTCACCGAAAAATTGGGTGGTTTCAACATCCGTCAGAAGAAATTTCGACGAAAATTTCGCAGGACCAGTTGTTTTGGAATTCCCTTCAAATTTGAATTTCCTTCAAATTGTCATTCACCAAATTTTGGGTTGTTTCAACTTCCGTCAGAAGAAATTTCAACGAAAATACTATAAGAAATGTGATGTGAATTTTTTTTAATGTGATCAGCTGAATTCGAACGTTTAGCGTTCAATGGGAGGCGCATGCGCAGACGTCAAAATTGTGATTCGGCGGGGAACACTGAGTGAAATTTTCAAATTTATCGAACATTATTTTGGAGTTGAAACAACCCATTTCGTATTAGAAATGGAGGAAGACGTGATTGCGTGTCAAATATGAAATGAAAAAAAGAATATTTTCATGCGTTGAAACATTTCCATGAATTTTTCATTGAAATTTCTTCTGACGGAGGTTGAAACAATCCAATTTTTCGGTGAATGACGATTTAAAGGAAATTCAAACGTGAAATTTTCCGAAACAACTGGTCCTTATAGAATTTCTTACGATGATTCAGCAATCCAAAACCGAATTTTAAACGGCCATACAAATCGATGATTTTTTAGATATAAATAACTTTAGATAAATATGTACCTCCCTAGGTACATTAGTGGTCAATTTTTAGTTCTGTACCGAATGCACGTTGTTACTGAAAGCGTGAAAGACAGAGTTAAGTGATCACATCGCGCAAGAAAGTGATGCAAGTGCGTACTCAACAGCAACGTTCGAATTGTACATCGAACGCAGTGGTTTTCTGTCATGCTTTAGATTTTTACAATTGACTACTTGACCAGAAAAAAGTGTGTGTAAAGAATATGTAGATAATTCGATGGCTAGTTATTTACATTTTTTATTATTCTGGTGAATGTTTGATAATTTTTTTTGTCTTATTTTTTTAATAAAAAAAAAAATTTGAGTATAACACCACCAAAGGCACGTGTCCGTATTTTTATGATTCATATTATTTATTGTATTATAATATTATTCACTTTGGAACTTTCAGCAAAGCAAAGTTTTGACAGGTAAAAATGAATAATTCCTTGGTTGATTCCACGACCATCCATCATCAGTATCATAACTAACAAATCCGCTGAGGTTTCGGCTAAATTGCTTTACAAAATGCAGAATAATTATTTTTAATCCAAACAAAAACTTGAAGCGTTTATCTTCCCAACCGGGTGTTCCTCGTCGCCGCGGCGCGCCGCACAGTGGGCTGAAAATCGCCTTTCATAGACATAGAGACTTGAATTTTCAAGGGTCTTTTTTTTGGCTAGAAATGGATTCTGCTGATCATTACTACGCTATAAAATTTTGTATGAAGCAATTGCGTGTACAACTGAAGGAGTTATCATTTTTTAAAGAAAAAATTGTATGGCACTGACATTAAAAATGAGGCTTTCTCTGGAATCATAAGGTTGGCCATTATATCCTAACACACAGATATACTACTATTTTTTTTTGACATACTTCGTATTGTGGCGCAACCTGCGCTTTTTTTTAAATCCTAAAAGTTAAAAAAAAAACTTTTTTATGTTGATGATTCATTTTAATGCTTAAATGCTTTACATATGAGTATGCTTTGTCTAGTTTACAATATTTTATTGACACTACAAACCAAAATTTTGCATTAAAATGAATCATCAATAAAAAAAAGGTTTTTTTTCTACATTGAGGATTTAAAAAAAGCTCAAGTTGCGCCACAATACGAAGTATGTCAAAAAAATACAAATAAATAGTAGTATATCTGTGTGTAAGGATATAATGGCCAACCTTATGATTCCAGAGATAGCCTCATTTTTATTGTCAGTGCCATACAATTTTTTCTTTAAATAATGATAACTCCTTCATTTGTACACGCAATTGCTTCGTACAAAATTTTATAGCTTAGTAATGATCAGCAGAATCCATTTCTAGCCAAAAAAAGAGCCTTGAAAATTCAAGTCTCTATGTCTAGGAAAGGCGATTTTCAGCCCACTGTGCGCCGTCGTGGTTTGGACCCGTTAAACCCATGTTTAATTGTTTTTATAATGTGATGAAATTGAAGCCAGTGTTGCTCATTTCTATTCAAATATGTTTCTTGCTAAATTAAGGTTAATCCCAGTCTAATTTCATCATGAAACTATTGAACTTTGAGCTCTGGTTCCGCAAGCAAAATACCAGATCTGATTCAGTTTTGGCGAATGATTCTTTGATTAAAAATTAAAAATCACGAGAAGTAGGTAAATTGACTTGCCAGGATGAAAACTGGGAAATTTTCTTTGAACCCTCACTCACCACAACCTGGGGATGTTAGTCTTTTAAAAATTATATAAATTGCCCGAGTTAGGATTGCAATAAATTGTGGAAATACACGTGGATAAAGCGGGATTTCCTTTACCCGTGTTGTTGTTGTTTACGTTATAATTTCAGGGAAGATGCATTTTGTATTCTCCGCTTGAGGTTCAACTTCCGTTTTGAAAAACGTGTTTACTTATGTTAGTTACTGTGGCGCATGTAGAATACTTGTGTTACTGTGCCGCGTGTAGAATGTTAAATAACACGATATTGATAATAATAATTTATTTATTTATTTATTAAACGCCCTTATGGGCTTTTACATTTTAGTTAAATAGATGAGTATAACAGTTATTTAAAAAAAATCTAAATTAAAACAATAAAGAAAGCATAATACAGTGAAAATAAAAGTAAAACAAAAGCATATACCTACAACAAAATATAACTATAAATACATATAATAAAATTAGATACATACGTAAAAAATTTAAGAAGTTTCACAAAAAAAAGATATTCAATATAGACAAAAATTGTAGAGATTATAGACGTCTATTTATGTCTAAAGAAAGAATTGAAATAAAAAATGTTTATACTGATTGTTTTTAATGTGAAATATATCTCCCAGATCAGAATATTTATTTCCGAGACTGTGAAGTCTCGGTATCAGGGAATTTTGATAAGAGAGTGTCCTGGTGTTATTAAAATAAAAGGGTAGTAAATTTCGGCAAGATCTTTTAGGTATGTGGATATTAGTATAATAAAACAAATTTAAAACTTTTTCCACTTTTAATTAAAAGTGGAAAAAGTTTTAAATTTGTTTTATTATACTATTATAATGGAATTCCACCACGAATTATCAGTTTCAAAAATAGAAATATTAATATGTGGATATTGATTAATTGAAGCAATTCAGGACAGTCAATTTTGTAATGCAGTATTTTATGTAATAGTATTAAATCTGTGATTATTCTTCTTTCTGAAAGTTCTAATAGGAACATTCTATCTAGTAGGTAGTTATACTCAATGTTTTCTACAGGAATATGCAATTTATAGTTTATATATCTCAAGAACTTATGTTGAATATACCTAATGTTTAGTGTTTTGTATTCACCGGGATACTTGTTACGGGATAATTAAATAAAATCCACAATTATTTTACTGTAAACACAATAATTAGCTTTTATTTGGAGTAGTTCCAATCAATTTGCAATAATAACTTTACGGGTACTTTAATAATGACTAAAATAACTCTATTTTTCCCATAACCGCTAATTAAACTTTGAAAGGGGATATTAGAGTATCTTATCACTCTGGGTTAGCTGAACTCACAAGCAGACGGATTTAACAACGTGTCTCTTTGATACAGTCCTGCCGGAGATTTTCCTGAAGCTGTGCGGTTCAGACCAGGAAGGCAAACATAACAGAGTTAAACATGTGCTTACATCGGTCAGACCATCTGTAACCCTGAGCGGCAGGGTGTACAATCTAACCAATAGCATCTCTCGCCCCTAATTATAAGTAAGGAATGAAGCGATGCGAGAAATGGGAAGGTATTCGAGATGGAATAACTTGAAATTTACCCTCGAAATATGAAATGGCTTGTTACATACATATAGAGCATAATATTATTTAGTTCTAAAACACGCTTATGGGCCTTTAAACCTTTTTTCACATTCGTACATTATTCCGTTCACGTTCATTGTATAGGGTGGCGCAAAAGTCATCACCCTATCGGAAAATGCCATATTTTTTGCAAATAGCGGCTAATGTCAGTTCTGCTTTGAATGTGAAGTAAACAGATACAAAATACACGTCAACAAGACATGAATCGCTGTACCCCTCAAAAACGCGGAAAAATGTTGCAAATCACCAAAACTCTAGTTTGGTGATTTGCACTAGCCGGCAAGATTGCCCGATTTAACCATTCCAGACTTCTTTTTGTGGGGTTTCTTCAAGAGTCTAGTTCCACAAGCCTCAGACTCTTGAAGCCCTCAAAGAGAATATCCGTCAAGAATGCGAGAACCCGTCGCCGGGAGAGTGATGGAAAATGCCATAAATCGGACACGTGTGGTCACAATACTGGCGGCAGCCATTTGGCCATTTTAACTTAATAGAAAAAAAATTAAGACATCAAATAAACACAATCCAAAAGCAGAATTAAATTTTTTTTATTCATAAAAAATACAGCCAAAGAATTGACAACTTTTGCGCCACTTTGTACAATCTCCGACCTACGTTCATTGTACCAATATAATAAATTGATCATTATGATAATAATACGAGAACATTGTGTAATATAATTGTGAACGTTAGATCCTTGAAGCAAAGTCGATGAGTCTCTATACTTAGAAATTATGTTAGCGAGAGGCGACAAGGCTGATAAGGCCATTGACAGAAGTATAAATACTATAAAAACAATTATAGAAGGGTTCAATTCGGTAGTCCCTAATAGCAATTTTTCGAAAGAAGCGAGATTTAATACCTAAATTTATATACGGCCCTGAGGCATGGAACTAAGCCAGAGTCAAGTTAGTTTCTCGGAAGCTGGGCATTCTGTACAAGGCCCAAGACCGCACGTCACCCGTTAAACCCTATGTTATGAATTTTATTGCCTATTTCCATGTATATATTTTGTTTATGCTTTGTGCATGACACGATGTATGAATGTCAATGATGCAAGAATTGTGTGCCAAGTTACATTTGCGTGACTTTCTATTATTTTGGCTTGTTAGTTTGTTATGATAATAATTAACGACTCTTGTTAAGTTGATTGCGTCTGTGTAAAATTTTCTTGTGAAAATCACAGAAAATCGCAGAGACATGTTGAAATAACCGTCACGGTCACCCGCCAAGAGATTGTGTCGGTGTCACATCTACTCAGAGAGATCGCTTCCCATAACAAGACCAGAATGACGAGAAAATGCCACTGAAGAGATGAACGGATAGAAATGTGTTGTTGGCGTTTTCCCGGAATAAGCTCAAATTTTCCTTACTTCTGGTGAAATTAGACGAACATTTTCTCATCCTACCAGCTGACCAGGCATTCCGAATTTCTTCCGATTTATAACATATTTTCCTTAAACACTTTATGTTTTTAACTAAGTACGTCTTATCAGAGAAGAAATAATATTTTGGGACGAAATTAAATCGTAAAAAATACTTGTAAAAGACCTCGAACTTAATCATAAATCACATGAAAACATTTGTCTTAGCCGTTGCCGTCAATAAATCGGCAAAAATACACCCCAACTTCATAATACCGAACAAATATACGTTCACAATCGGTAATAACACACATTACTGATACCCAGTTGCGACCGTTTCTTTATTTTTTATTTTTTATGTGTCTTGTTCTGTTTCATGATGTAATGATTAAATATTACATGAATGTATTATTTAACCTTAAATTGTATTGCAACAAATTTAACCTGTTTGTTTTAAACAATATTTTAAATATAAAAATAAGTAAACAGTTTCAATAGTTTCGTAAAACAAATAGAGACGCCAGATGATGTCGAATAATATCCACCATCTTCATCGGTAAGAAAAAAGAACATGCGATTTTTTCCATCGCGACTCCATATTATGAGAAGATGTTCCATATGCAAACTGGAGGAAAAAAAGCATCGTGTAAAATCCCCTAAATCAGTGAGGACTGACGACATACTTCCTTTCAGACTTATTTTTCCCGACATACTTCCCACACGGAAAACATTTCTAGTGTGTATTATTTATTCAGTGCATAATACCTTCTCTGACGTAACCGGAGACTTGCGTGGAATGGAAAAACATTATAATGCAATATCGTGCTACCAAATTGACTACTTATGGTAGTACCTTTACAATTTATTGTTATTATGTCACAAAATACACGCTTTTCTCTTTTTTTATATATTTATGTACATATATATTTTATATCACGTACGCCGACAACGATGAAAATGCCATTCAACGGAAATTTTCCTGTGATTTTATTAAGTAGGTATTTACTATCTGAAATTGCCCAGGATTTATTTAGCTTTAAGGGGTGGGGAAAAGGGGGATGGAATAGTTCTTAGAAATCTTAAGTTTAAATAAATAAATAGTTTAATGAACTTTCGAGCGTTGAGAAATTGTCGATGACGAAAACAGACTCGAAAACTGTTAGATCAGGTTATTTTTTTTTTTTAAAGATTCACGGCCAAAAGTATTTTTGTTATTTGTTTTGTAGGTGTTATGCCGTATGCACACATCTGCACTGATGAAAACTCGGCCAACTTATCCAATATATAGCCACTATTCATAGGTTCGAGTACCGAATTATAAACTCCCGACTTAATAAATAAATAAACCGTAAATAGAAAACAAACTTTATAGTATTGATAAGCTATTAGGAGGATGGTGAGAAGCCCTTTAAGTAAAATAATTTATATATTGTAAATGGAAAAAAACATAACAAAGACTTAAAGTAACATAATAAATAACTTTTCAAAAATCAAAATAATATCGAATCTATCTCCTCTCTTGAAAGTGCTAAATTGAGCTGATTAGTGTAATCGTCCCGTTATTGTCTTATTTTTTACATGGTGAGTAATTATTACTTATTTATTAATCTTTGGGAAATCATAATAAAGTATGATACTCAATCTACTGCAGTCCGGTAAGTATAGGGGGATTTTAAAAGTGAATGAGAAAACAGTCGACCAGTTCGTCATAATTTTATGTATAGGGGGATTTTAAAAGTGAATGTGAAAACAGTCGACCAGTTCGTCATAATTTTATGTATAGGGGGATTTTAAAAGTGAATGTGAAAACAGTCGACCAGTTCGTCATAATTTTATGAAGAGTGCACTAACTTCATCAAAACTGTGTGTTTGAAAGCTATTTACATTTACTAATCTCTAAGATGTATCACCACGCTGATTGAAATGGGGATCTTATTATATAATTGAGAGGCCATTACCAGAGAATACCGGAAATTAGTAATTTTTAAATCAAATTCTAGACGCAGTGACTCTTTTTTTCAAAAAAACATAAATTGATTTTGAAAGATTGTTATTTTATCTGTTACACGCAGTTTTAAAATTTTGAAAAATAAGTTTATTTTTATAATATACTAAGGTTATACCGTTGGTCGTTATCAGATTTGTTCAATTTTCAAACGATAGATTCTAGAAACAACACAAATTTCAAATCATATAATCATACAATAAAATAAATCAATAAATAATCTAGTCAACACAGTTTTTAAAATTAAAATTTTAGTTAAATTAAAATCATTAAAAACTAAATCCGAGAACGTGTTTTCTTACAAAAATATCTCAGTTTCTCTATTTATTTAAGGTATTACAAACTAAAATATTTCAATTTTTTTTTAACTTATTTTGTTTTTATACATTATTGAAAAATCATAAATACTTATGATCAAAAATACTTACAAGAAGTACACTATATTATCATCGTGCGTTTTGAGCATTTTTATTGCTTACTTGAATGTAGGTATATATTAAAGCAAGTTTCTAAGGAAATAAATCGATATTAAATTTTTAATTCTCATTGAAACCTCCTTGTGCAGTTGCTAGCATTTTTAAACTTTTATTCTCAACCGGTCAATCACTCTTAAGTAAATGAAACAAACAACTTTGTGCATACCACTATATAATCACAATTATCGACATGTTTCAAAACCGATGGTTTCTTCGTCAGGATGATAAGAACATGAATAAAAATAACAAAAGAAACAAACAAGTATAGATTAATAAGAGGAAAAATACTTGTTCGTTTCTTTTGTTATTTTTCTTCATGTTCTTTTTATAGTGACGAAGAAACCATCGATTTCGAAACATGTCGATAATTGTGATTATATAGTGCTGTACACAAAGTTATTTGTTTCATTTAATTAAAAATGACGCCACAAAGTAATTTTTCGAAGATTGCAAAGAAAAAATAATAACTTTCCTCTATTTTAAAATAATATACAAAACGTGTAATATTGCTTATATCTATGCTACGACGTATGTACTGATTACGTGCTAAACCACGCTAAGCTCGACATACAAAAGAAACTGTTGTTCCAAACCGTAATGGCGGACATCCTAGTAATCCGGCTAACGGATACTACTCTAAATGAAATCTGTCAACTATGTATCATAGTTATATCATAAATAATTAATGATGTCGTTACGCATACTTCAGATTCACCTTCATTACAATAACAAACAATCTATCGAGTGTTGTTGGTACTTGCAGGTACTGCTTATTATGGTTACATCGCTAATAATTGATGATTATATTATTATGTTATCGCAGATAATAATAATATCGAAGTATCGGTAGCCTTGTCGATTATTATTGTCGTCTCAAAGTCATTGTTGATATAGATTATGCGATTTGTTGCTCCGAGTCATTACAGGCTTTTTATAAACAAATGTTTAGCTAAAGTTTTTAGTTTTGGTGAAGCTAGCAATCCACAATGGAATACCGATACCAAATACCAACCCTGATGTATGGCAGTGAGGCATGGAACTTTGACGGCCACCGTGGTCGATTGCCGAGGGGTAAGGCTCTCGACTAGTAATCCGAAGGTCGCGGGTTCAAAACCCGGCGTGCTAAAATAAATTTTATTCGATTAATTTGTGTTATTTACATTTTATTAATTATGTATATCACACAATTAATTAATTAAAAATAATATATAGTATATTTGCACGTTCCATGGTGGAAGATACACTCCGCATCGCCCTGCTGTAAGACCACCATTCAGAATTGAAACGTTGCTTGAAATGGCTTTGGCGGTATTTGGTGACCAGATCTGAATAGCCAAGTAATTCCCCACCTTCCTCATCCACATCTCTTTCCCTTTCCCATTACCTGCAGCCTCACAACATACCCCAATTGGGGATGCCACAGTCTCACTGGCTCCAGACGGGAGCAGTTGGGACTCTTGTGCGGTATTCATATAAAAAATAAATAATAATAATAACCACATAAATATTATGGTTGGTCTGAATCGTTTGAAACGCAAAAAATTATCGTCGAATCGACCTCCTAGTCAGTCGATTGCCAGTCCCTTCACGTTGAGAGTATAAAATCTCTAGACCTTTAAAACCTCGAAAAAGTGTCAGCAAAGGTCGCCATTGCAACAAGGACAGTTTTCATTGACTCTTAGTCGTAGGGTGCTTTATTTATCTCAACTAGCTTCTGCCCGCGACTTCATCTGCGTAGGATTAGTACTTCGAGTTGTCTATTTTCTTTTCCTAGGTCCCATCTACGTTTGTACCAAAATTCTTAACCTATTTATTTAAAATATCTTTAATTCTTGATTCGATTTAAAATATTAGGCCAGTACTTCAAATAAATTCACTAATATAAATATTTTCTAAAATAGAATTTTGATTTAACAATATTGTTTTGCAAAATGTCATTCTCAAATTTTGACATTTTTTATTAAACAATAATTATTATTTTCAATATATTGAAAGTAAATAGCTAGCTTTATAAATTATAGCCTATATGTTATTCTGGTGTCTAAGCTATATTATTATAAAGTTTCATCAATTCAGTAATTTTTGCGTGAAAGAGTAACAAACATACATACATCCATACAAACTTTCACGTTTATAATATTAGTAAGATATTAAAAGGCCTTTAGTCATTATTTCTTATCAATATCATCGGGAAAACATTAGTCAACATTTATCTGGCTCCCTAGCTCAATACATCTTACTTTATGAGTTTTATGCCTGGACAGTTGGATTTTTTAATGTTGTGGTTATCACATAAATCCTAAATTATGGTTGAAAACTGGATTTTCTCAAACCGCTTTGTGGGTTTTCGTTTTAGTGTAATGAACCATGCTGCCCAGGCAATAGAGAAATGTGCCTAGGCCGGTTTGTTTACTTTTTTTTTTTTAATTAAGTATTCATTTCCATTTGCCGATGTGAAATTTGAGACGATTTCGCCCACTTGTCTGATACATGATTTTTAAATAAGTACCTACTTTTCATCAGCATTAATGTAATTTGAAATATTAATACCAGGAGAGTACGAGTACCGGAGAGAGAGATAATAATTCATGTTTGGATGGAAATTCCGGGAAATTCCATTAGAAAGAAACCGGGTGGCATTTTGTCCATACAAACGTATTCCTCAATTTCCTATAACTCTACTGCAAATACTTTTTTTAATATAATAGCGTGTCGGTACGTTTTGATTTTTTTTAATAAGTTATTTCTTATAGGCGTTCGTTATAGGACGCTTCTTAAATCGTTAAAATTGCCTGGTTTAAAAGCTATCAACAGATGTTCAGTAAACAAACTATAGGTATAACGTATTTTTTAAAAAAAGCAAAACGTACAGACATAGAACATTTTCTTCTAATATTTCTTAAAATCGGTTCAGTTTTTTAGGTGAAAATGGGGAATACAAAATCTTCATTTTGACGATTTTATTTAGGTATTATCAGCCGGAGGTGCAGTTGTCCCTTACGCTCTTTACTCGGGACGTAACAGCGACAATGACAGCAGCAGTTTTAACATTATTCAAATTTCTCGGCGACCGTTTTCCCTCTTACGAAAAAGATGATGGATGATTTCCTTATATCGGTTACTGTACGCGTGAAATGGAGGAAATATCTCATAAAAGTTATCTGTACATTAGTTTGCATTGCGGGACTTCAGCAGGAAGCATTTTGTAGTTTCGCGGAAGTACGAGTAAATAACCAGCAAGAGTTGACAAGCTTTTGTTGACAGGCTTTGTTCAATGTGTTTGAATGGATTTCGGTATCGTTATACGCTTCCATCGGCGAGGAACATCCCTTTGTCTTGTTTACGACTACTTACTGTCACTAGCGGAAGAGGGACATCAAATGTATACGATGGTTGTAAAATAATATTTTAGGAAGCTTCCAGCGAGTTATATTGATATCGGTTCAGTTCGATCGGATGCATGATATCACGGGTGAAATAATTTATTTTTCATTATTTTAAGTTCGCATCGTTATTGATTTCTTTTTTTTATTAAGGAGAAAATACAGATACAGATATCAATTCATAATTCATAGAGACAACAACTTGAGAACTCACCTGCATTCTAATAATTGATTTTAACAACCATTTCTCACTAATTGATTTTAGCAGCAGATAAAAACAGATAAAAATATTATTACTTATAAATAATAAGGAAAAAATATATAAATTTGAATATTATTTTACAATTAGAGAGAGGAAAAAAGTGCGCAATATCCTTAACTTATAAAAGTATACGAATTATTTTGGATAAATTTGGAGGGTAAGACAGAAAAATTAAAACATATATAGGTATAGATTAAAAAAAAAAACGGATATGTCTAAAATGTTTACTTTGTACTTTGTAGGAAAACAGCCTTCAATTTTCTACTAAAAGAACTTTGTGTATCAAAAAATAAGTCGGAATCCTTGAGGTCTTGATTTTGATTAAGAGATTCGAACATTCTTCTGATTGGATCCCTGACATCTGCATTTGTACGCGTCCGGCTAATGTGGAATAAGTCGTTAAGCCTTGTTACTCCTGGTGGTATTTTGAAGTTTATTAATTTCAGTAAATCAGGACAGTCAATAACGTTGTTGCAGATTTTATACAAAGTCATGAGGTCAAGGTATGTTCGCCGGTTAGATAGAGTGGAGGCGTTATATTTCGAGAGCATATTTATGTACCCCTGTTTAGGTGCGCTCATTCTGTAATTGAGGCATTACAAAAATATCTTTTGAATACTTTCAACATTGTCTTTATAGATTCCGTAAAGTGGAGTCCATATGGTGTAGAATTGGAGGAATTCGAAATTTCTCGTCATAAATAATTATTTAAGTAAAGGATCTGTTAGAAGTGTCGAATTCTAGATTCTCTTCAAGATCGGTAGATACTTCCAATATACATTCTCCAAGTGGAGTCCATATGGTGTAGAATTGGAGGAATTCGAAATTTCTCATCATAAATAATTATTTAAGTAAAGGATCTGTTAGAAGTGTCGAATTCTAGATTCTCTTCAAGAGCGGTAGATACTTCCAATATACATTCTCCAAGTGGAGTCCATATGGCGTAGAATTGGAGGAATTCGAAATTTCTCGTCATAAATAATTATTTAAGTAAAGGATCTGTTAGAAGTTCGAATTCTAGATTCTCTTCAAGATCGGTAGATACTTCCAATATACATTCTCCAAGTGGAGTCCATATGGTGTAGAATTGGAGGAATTCGAAATATCTCATCATAAATAATTATTTAAGTAAAGGATCTGTTAGAAGTGTCAAATTCTAGATTCTCTTCAAGATCGGTAGATACTTCCAATATTCATACTCCAAGTGGAGTTCATATGGTGTAAAATTGGAGGAATTCGAAATATCTCATCATAAATAATTATTTAAGTAAAGGGTCTGTTAGATGTGTCGAATTCTAGATTCTCTTCAAGAGCGGTAGATACTTCCAGTATCACCCTGATGAAAGACCATGCACGTTTCAGATTCGAGACGTGCGTCGCTTGGTTAAAATGACCCTAGCCCTGTTTAGTGACCTGATCTGAATAGCCAGGTACTTTCATCTCCTTTCCCACCCCATTATATTCAGCCTCACAACTCACACAACCCCCTTAAATTGATAAAGCCGTAGTCTATTGTGTAATGTTTATTATTTTTTAATTGTAGCTACTTAAAACCTGGCATCCATGAGTGTTCTGTAATTGATTATATTAAATTAAGCAATAAAAAACAAAGTAAATAATAAACAAGATAAATCACCAACAAGATGTATAAAAGGTATGCTACATAACAATCTATTATTGGCATCTGTCCCAATGACACACTGATTAGATACTTATGTTTTTAAAATAAAGAGCATGATCATATAGAATTTTATTTAAGTGTTTAATTGGGTCATTAAAAATGTCATCTTCATTACATGTCAGAGTAGTGTTATAATTTTTTTATGTTCCCGGTAAAGCATAGTTATTGCAGGTGTAAGATGTTAGATCTCGCAGAAGATCGACGGCCTCTGTGGTCGAAAGGTAAGGCTCTTGACTCCCAATCCGAAAGTCGCGGGTTCGATGTTCGAACCAGGCATGCTTAAATAAATATTATTTGATTAATTTGTGATATTTCACAATTAATTTATTTAAAATACTATGTAGTATATTTGCGGCACGTTCCAGTGTGGAAGACACACTCAGTATCGCCCCGGTGTAAGACCACCATTCAGAATTGAAACGTTTCTTGAAATGGCTTTAGCCGTGCTTGTTGACCAGATCTGAATAGTTAAGTACTTCCCCGCCTTCCTATTCGTCATCTCGTTCCTCCCACTACCTTCAGCCTCCCAACATACCCCAATTGGGGATACTCCAGACGGGAGCAGTCTTGACTCTTGCGGTATTTATTTTTTTTATAGAGAATACCTCACAAGAGTCCCAACTGCTCCCGTCTGGAGCCAGTGAGACTATGGCATCCCCAATTGGGGTATGTTGTGAGGCTGGAGGTAATTGGGGAAGAGAAGGAGATGGGGAAGAGGAAGGTGGGGAGGTACCTGGCTATTCAGATCTAGACACTAAACACGGCTAAAGCCATTATTAAGCTACGTTTCAATTCTGAATGGTGATCTTACACCAGGGCGATACTGAGAGTATCTTCCACTCTGGAACGTGCCGCAAATATAGTATATATATATTTTTATTAATTAATTGTGAAATAACACAAATTAATCAAATAAAATTTATTTGCACACGCCGGGTTCGAACCCGCGACCTTCAGATTGGACAGAAGTGTCTTACCACTCGACCACGGACTGCCGTCGTTTATATTTTAATCAAAATTTAAAAGCATATTGACTTTATTATGATGAATAAAACTCAGAACATCTGTTTGCGGTTTACAGTCGCATGTCTGCGGTCATTTTCCATTCCTTCGCTCGTCTAGTATCACATTTCTAAATAAGGATTTCTTCGGAATGCTATCGTAAATTTCGTAATTCGACTCGATTTCATAACTCCATAAACGAATAGGTGATTTACATCGGGCTACCAGTGTAGCCAGTTTATTCACGTTAAATAAGTTGGATATTAGATACCATGATATCATATCGCAATCGCAGTTTGGAGATTGGGTCGACCATTTGATATCCAACGCTAGAGTATTCTAAATAATAAACTTTTGATATTTCCTTTCATGAGCCTCTATTTTGGCTGTACTAACTGCATCTATGTTTAGGTTTTGCCATCCTAACTTTTAAAATTTTGACGATCATTGTTTCAGTTTTATTTTATATTTTTTAATAAATTTTTTTTTAAAGTTTTTTTTTTGTTTGTTACCTGAATTGAGGATTTTTGCGACCACCATGCTAGGCACATGCCCGTGTTGTTGTGGTCAATTTTCTATATAGTAATTAACGTATGCAATATAAAGAATGTGAGAGAATATAAAAAAAATATGATATAATATTACAGAATATTAAAGGCATTTTTCTTCCTAATAATTGATTTCGATCCTCCTTGTTTTTATATGCATTCTTGTAATTAAATTTATTATTATTGTAACTAACCTACCGCTATTACACAAAGGATATTGAGATAAATGTTATGCTCATCATTATAACCCTGTATAAATGTAAACTACTGTAAAAATTATGTGATGTATTCTGTTGGCGAGTAAAATAAATAAATAAATAATATAAAGAATATTTAAGAATATTAAACCATATTAAAGAATATTAATGAATATGAATGAATATTAGAGAATATTAAAGAATACAAAATAATATAAAAGAATTTAAATGACTATAGAGTAACATAAAATAGTATTGAAGAATTTAGTATAAAATAATATGAAAAGTATAGAACATAAAAAACATATATATGAAAGCATATAAAAAAGTATGTAATTATAAAATATATAAAATCAAAGTAAGTATTGTAGAATAAGCATTATTATTATGATAAAAGGATTATTATTATGATGAAAGTCTATATGTGCGTGGTTATATTGGTAGGTACATTAGAATTTTTTTTATTTATATTATTTAAATCTGTGTGGATGTTCTTTTTATGGAAAGGAAGGAGAGGAAGTTCGGAAAGGAGGAAGGTATAAGAGGTACGCCTTGCACCGCAGTGTGGTGGATGGATTCATACGTCCGTCCTCCAGGACACACTGACCCCCAGTTTCCTACTCACCCCACATACCTTTTTATTTTTCAGAACTTTCTCTCCATCGTTTCTTAAAAATACCCTCCATACAGCATCCCCAAAGATGTCATAGGCTTTGGGTGGAATTATTTTTCTCAGAACCTCCTACTTAATATTTGCTAATGTAAAATTTAAAATCCACTTAAAAATGTTTATTTATAAATGTTTACCGCTCTTATATTATAAATTATAATATCAATATATCTATCCCCAGTTGCGACTATCACCTTTTTTTATTTTCTGTGTCTAGTTCCGTTTCACGTTTCTTTTAGATTTATTAATATTACTTGATTCTTCAATTAATAAATATCCGTGCGCTTTTTATGTAGACATCGTACCCTTACTGCCCGGAACCATTGCGACTATTTCATTCCCGATTGAGGTATGTAATGAGGCTGAATGGAATTGGGAAGAGAGGGAAATAGGGGAAGAAGATTAGCAAGTACCCGACTGTTCAGATCAGGTCTTTCTTACGCAAACGCGTTGTGTCATCTCTTTATTTCCATAGACAATAGTAAACAGCAGAAAGACGACGCAGGTAACTGTAGAAATATATTAGTTTTACTGCAATGCACTGGATTCGTAACGTAATAACGGTAGGGAAGTAAGGCATAATAACATCATGCACCCGATTGATTGGCGCCCAGTAGTCTGCTCATGCGGTTTAATTATGTATGGCGATATGCAATTCATGTCCGATTCACTCGAGTGTGGCTGTTCTTATAATATGTACCAGGAGTGTTACGAATATTCGCATCCGCATCCGCAAATGCGGAATATTCGCATTAATTCGGATATCTGCATCCGCATCAATTAATGCGGAGTTTTTACGGATGCAGATTAATCTACAGTGATCATTAAATAAAGGCTAATCTAATTGGCACTCAAAAACGTCATTACTCCTTAATTAGTACGTGTTGAGAAGTGTGGAATATGTATTGATTGAATTCGGAGGATATTAACACTTTAAATTCTTAAATAATGGATATTTTGTCGACCTTTGGGACGACTTTACGTAAGCGTTATTGCTAAATTACGCACTAAACCGGTTTTTACCTACTTTCCGGGTAAATTATGGAGATTTATGAATGACCTTGGTTTTGACGGCACGCATAAATAGTTAGCAAAAAAAATACTACAAATCGTTCAATATGATACCGAATTCAATAAAATCATTTTAATAATTTCATTCATTAATGACGATAGTGAGATCCATAATATTACTAATGTTATATGTTGCACAATTTAAGTTGGCCCAAATAACACACAATTTGGATTGTGTGTACTGGTACATATTTATACAATACCTTCCTTACTGAAAAACAGCCTCCTGACTTTTTAATACTGTACAAAAATCCGAGCCAAACTGTTTGGAGCCAGAAGGTCTGGGCATCCAAAATTATTAGGGACTGTATTATGAGGCTGAAGGGAGTGGGGAGGGGAAATAGATGGGAAGAGAAACGTTGGAAAGTACGTAGCTATTCAGATCCGGTAAAATAACACGACTAAAGCCATTTCGGTAAAATTTCTTATCTCCGCCAACCTTATACGCACAAATTACGAGTATTTTAATAACACTTTAAGAACTACCAACATTATCTTCATTTTCTTAACGCATGTATTTTAGTTTAATTTTTGTATTTTAGTTCCATTTTTTTCAATCAAAATTTCCCGTGTTTTCACATTTTTTAAGGCGAAGATTAATTATTCTAAAATATTATTTTCGACTTATCTTTACTATGAATCGGTTTACATTATAAATACAAAAAACCTCGCTTTGGATAAATATAAGCTTTTCCTACCGTTTCCATTGCGTAAAATTAAAATAAAATTGTTTATTAATTTATTAAAAATATGAGCGTAAACCACTAAAAATGTGTTTTTTTATTAGAAATGTATGAACACAAATAAGAAACAACTTTAAGAAATATAATTTTATGGCTAAAGTTATCTGTAGAAGTTTCCATTGTTTAAACTTGTTTTCTTTCGTATGAAGTTATTTATTAAAAAATAAAATATAACACTTTTGCGCTTGAAGTTGTGACCTCTAGACTCCGTTTGCCAAGCGATTTTTATGCCTATTACCTATATTCGTGGCAACATACGACACACTAAGAATATATATTTGGTTTGTGGCTTCCTCTTGGCCAGCCATGTTGATCTTGTTAGATTGAAAAGTTTCGCTTCAACCTAAATACGAACAAATAATTTAAATAACCCAAACTAAGAATCTAATAACCTATTTTGTGCTTTTGTTTCCATCTCCCCCGACGTCAATGTTTGTTTTTTGTACTAATTAATTTGAAACGAAGTGTTGTTTCAATAATTTTGGCGTATTTAGAAGTAAGCTGAACAGGGAAATTTTACCGTTATTTCTAAAGCGTTTCGATTCTGAATGGTGGTCTTGGTCCTTTGTTCACCAGGGCGGCAAGGTTGATCACTCGTCAATCAGCCAAGTCATCATACAAATCCTCACCCCGACCCTAACAAAACAATAGATACGATAGATCACAAAGCCGGGACACTGAAACCAATCGGCCTCCTAACTTGTATAAAAACCTTAAAAATATATATTTTTATTTCTTTTTTTAAAATAACAAAAACTATTAAATGCTTTAGTCAATAAGAATAAATTGAAAAAAAAAAGATAAAAATATCGCCGAAGACCAAGATTTCATTTACATTTTTTGCTTCAAATAATCTCAGAAATCACTGTTAGTCAACCCTGAAAAACTTTTAAAGAATATTAGACATAAAAATGACAATAATAATAATATTGTAATTTAAAAACATTTTGAGGCAAAAAATGAAAACATTGTATCGTACGGTTATTACTACACCTAGGTAACTCTGAAATCAACTTTGTTGGGAAATTGAATGATAACTGATAACAACACTGCAATCAGTTTGATAAATCGGTTGTTGTATATTTATAATTATAAGTAACTATAGTTAAATTGATGTTTTGGGAAACGTAATACATATTTCGGAAATACGAAAATGGCTAATCATTTTTTTTATTTATAAAAATGGAACGAATTACCTAGTTGTTACTTTCGTTGCATACAAAAATGCAACGAAAGCAGCGTAAGGCCGCGCTAACCCGCTCAAAAAGAAGAAGATAGAGAGATACGACAATACGAACGTGGGAACGAGCGTGCTAACATTAAAAACCTTAAAATTCATGCGAAAATTGTGAAAATGTTTATTAAAAGACGACTCGTTTGAAAAAACTTGTGTCAAGTAGTATTTAAAGAAACATTGTGAATTTTTTCATACATGTAACTTGTAAAATAACTGAAACAAACGTGTAAATAATTCTTTTCGGAGCTTACATCGCGATTTATTTCTATCGAGGGAATTTCAAATAATTGCCATTTCGGCGTGGGGAATGTATAGATACTATCTTAAAGAATGACATATATTTTGTTTTGTTTACATTCAGTTTGAACTTGTTTAGTTTCAGCCATTTTGCTATATTTTGTAGGTCTTCATTTAATTTGTTAATTGCATCTACATAGTCTTCACATGAAATATAGATTAATGTATCACCTTCTTCCATCCTCAAGCAAATGCTTTTAATGGAAGACCAGTATGAATTAACATGTACCATTCATCAAATAATAAAAAAATAAAATCAAATTTTGCAATGTTTTATGGTTTTGACCTTAAGTCTTCTTATGATTATTCTATTTTCATTTGAATAACTCTATTTTTATAATTTCATTTGACAGTTATACCCATCAATTTCTATTCAGTTTCTTTCTTAGTCTTCTAAGAAAATTAACTTTTTTGATAACTTCTTTAGCACATATTCGAAATTTGCTGTGAACGTTAGTTTTGTTTTTTTTTTTTAGTTTTAAATTAAATAGGTACGTGACAAAAATAATAGATTTATTGCTGCTCTCCGCTATTATTGCTATAGTTCTCCATTCTGCGTTGTGATATTATGTTGTAACATTTCCGTAATGCACTATGCTATCGCCTATCGCCGAGGTCCGATGCAAATGTTCGATATAAAACGACAATTTTCGCTAATACAAGTTTCATTTCCTTCATTAGTAATTTAGGACGTTTTGTGCAGCGATGTCATGCGATTTCCGTAACAACCTGTTTGTAATATAATTTGCCTACTGTGGTTGCAAAGTGTGATTAAACGTTACGTACAATTCGTTCGTAATTTGTCATAATTGAAGGGACATTTCTACCTGCCCTTGTGTTATTCTAGTCTGGTTTACTGTCAATCAATATTTTTGAAGAATCACTTTAATCAAACGTGCATTATCAGTTGCAATGGGGAGTGGGGACTAATGACTTTGCGTGCTAAGATTGCAATATACAACGTTATTTATTAGTCATTGAGTATTTATACACTATTAAATAAATATTTATTATTGAAAAAGAAGATAACACTAATAATCTAAACGAAAATATGAAAATGAACAAGACACAGAAAAATAAAAGATAACGGTCGCAACTGAGACTCGAACCCAGAACCTGTCGTCTTACCCGGACGAACGCCTTTACCAAGTCGGCTACTGCCACCATTAATTTAAACGTCATATTTTTCAATCTCATATTTCAAATTTCAGAATTAACAATATTATTTTCGACTAATTTTTGTCCACATTATCGGCAGCTAGTTTTTGTATTGGAAACAAGTGTTCTAAGTTACCTAGATATATTAAATTTTTATTAAAACATACTCTTTTTTATAACTGTTGAAGGTTATTTCCATCAATGAAATATATATCAAAGTTATAATATTAGTGTTATCTTCTTCTTCAATAATATATTACATTAATGGGATTAACCTTTAAAAGTTATAAAATAGAGAGTTATTCTAATAACTAATATTAAAAGGTAAGATAGAGGGTCGCCGAGGGCCTGGTAGGAGACAAATATCATGTCTGAGAAATGTACGAGAGTGCACCGGTATTAGAAGTGTGGAGGAGTTATTCCGGGAAGCGCACGATTGCAAAACATTGATTGTTAAATCAAAATTCTATTTTAGAAAATATTTAAATTAGTGAATTTATTTAAAGTACTCGCCTAATACTTTGAATCGAATCAAGAATTGTAGTTATTTTAAATTAAAGAAAACAGGAACCTATATTAGGTACCAAATTTGATTGATTGTTCTTATAAATACAAAAAATGAATATTTGTAATATATGGAAAATAGCTAGCTTTATAAATTATAGCTTATGTTATTCTGATCTATGATCTACATTGTTGTAAATTTTCATTAAAAACCATTCAGTAGTTTTTGCGTGAAAGATCAACAAACACACAACTTTCGCGTTTATAATATTAGTAAGATAAGATTTATTTAATATTTGTTTTTTTTTTACAATGAATATTAACAATTTTTACATGTTCTACAGGTTATAAAAGAAAAAGAAAAATAGCGTTTCCTCGTCACAAATGGTGACTGCTCTTGTGTTTGGTGAGGGAATTCTAGCTAAATTATATAAAATCAAGTAAATAATAACTACAATTTAAGTAAGAAAACCGCTAGATTCATCAATATTTTTTCCTTGTTAAACTATTCATCTTAATTTGATACCCCACTAGGGGTTCCAGCTGCTCTCAAACGCCTGGAGACTATGGCATTCTCAATGGGGGTTTGTTGTGAGGCTGAACGTAACTGAGGGGGGGGGGGGGGGCAAAAGAAAGGTAGGGAAGAAGAAGTAAGATTTAAACCCGCGACCTGCGGATCGCTAGACGAGAGCCGTACCCCTCGACCACGGAGGCCGTCATCAATATATGACTATCTGTTGGACTACAAAATTCGTAATGGACAAGTATTGTAATGTAATTATTTGGAATGTATTGCGGTGCTCCAAACGATAGTGACAATATTGATAATGAAATGAAAAAAAATGTTTTGGAACATAAATAATTTGTATTGTCGTCCTTCTATTCTATAAACTTTTTTTCACTCTCAATTCTATTCTTTTCAATTACTTTATTAATTTTCAAAACATTGCAAAATAAAATTTTAATTCGTTTACAAAAGATATATGTTAGGAAAACAATAAGCCTCGCTAATAAATGCGTTTTAATCCTTACACAACTGACTACATTTTTATTCAATCATTATCTTCTTTTTTCTTCTTCCTTGCACTGTCCCAACTCATTGCCTAGGTAGGCTGTTGGGGTCGGCTCTCCTCGTTCTCAGGTTGTAGCTTCTTCGGTTCTGGGTATCGCTCTCTTCCAGGCCGTTTCTACTTAGAATTTTAGAGCATTGAGTCATCCAGGAGTTCTTTGGTCTTCCTTTGGATGACTGTCGATGAAGCTCCATAGACATTGCCTGCTTCACTGTGTGGTCTGGTGGTCTCCGTTTTATGTGACCATACCATCTCAACTGTCGTTCCTCTAGCTTATTGTTTATGTCCGTGGCACCCAGGCTACCACGAATGCGTGAACTTTTAATTTTATCTTTTAGTGACACTCCTGCGGACCATCTAAGCATTCGCATTTCTGCTGATTCAAGTTGCTATTCAATCATTATCTATTTAATTATAACAATGTTTTTCACCGTGATTAATTATTTACAGTTTAAATACGGGAATACCAGTGTTTATTTAAGTCCAGTTGGTCTTTGACCGACCTTTCGCGGCGCCAGTGGTTTTCCGTGATCCAGGAAATAACACAAAATTCTTCGTATTTCAATATACTTTTGTTTCTCTCCGAAACCAAGGGCAATAAATCTTTATCCCTTGTTAATTTCAATATGCGAATAAAGTATACATAAATAATTATATTAATATAATTCTGTCATTTGGAATCCCTAATATCAAAAATAATTTGATCGCATTGAAAACATAAAAAAAAAACTAAATATCTGTCGTATCGCTTAATATAATCTCCTTGCTCTATCTCTATATAAACGTAGAAAATTCTTATAATAACCATGAACTTTGTATTTCATTTATCGCGTTTACTAGAAAGTATTGCAATCCGTTGCTCTGAACGTAACACTAGATCGAAATTTAAGCATTTGCAAAATTCATTGTTGGGACGCTTCGACCAAGTATATACTTGGTCGAAGAAGTATATAGATGTATAAGCAAATTATTCAACATCTTACAAGATGCAGAGACATTTTCAACTGTACCTTTAAGGCCGCGCTACCCCGCCCAAAAAGATGAAATTTAACGACGACTCGTTTGAAAAAGAGCAAAAATCTCGTTGGGGATGTGTCAAGTAGCATGTAAAGAAACATTATGATTTTTTTCATACATATAACTTTTATTATAACAGAAACAAACGTGTTAAAAATAATTTTTGGAGCATAATTTGCGATTTATTTCTATCGAGGGAATTTCAAATAATTACAGTTTCGGCGTGGGGAATATCTATATAGATACTATCTTAAAGAATAACATATATTTTTTTAAGAGATTAAAAACTTCAAATGTTTAAGGAAAACGTGTCAGAAATAGGTAGAAATTGGCATAGCGGCCCCTTAATCTCTTGGATGTGGGATGACATTTGGCCACATGATGGGTGTTCTCAATAAAAAAAATAATTTCAAAGCATTCCGAGAAGCTACATTACTGAAATTAAAAGCCAACCGTACCAAAATTGTACCGGACGCCGGCCGGCGTCCGAGCTCAGACGACAGGTTAAAACCTACAATATTCAGTTAAATTAACTCTTATTATTGTTTTTTTTTTTTACCGTTTATTTTTTCTGGTCTTTTTGTATAAATTGTAGCACGTATATCAATCAAATATCCCAATTTAATTTGAGCAGACAGCTGAATTTTAAACAGACGAACTCGGACATACAATATTATTGACTGTCAGCATACTTTCATAAACACATTATTCATATTTGTATTTGTTTTCCAGTTGTGGAGGGCAAGCCCCCGAAGCGGGCCCCCGTTCCGGCCTCTCCGCCTGCCCTTACGGGACCCCTCGTGAGGACCATTCACCTGAAGGGGGGCGGCGACACCGAGGGGGCGCTTTCTGAAGAAGACGAGGTAATCATCTCTTACAATATTAAGAAAAAAGTTGATGAATTAGAGGATAGGATTGGAGGTCTTGGACAACCTGGGGGTGAAGATTGTCCTGATGATACTCGTATCTAGCCTCCGGTAGCACGACTTGTCACCAGGTTCCCCATAAGTCTTTATTATTGTCAATTGTCAATGCAATGCCAACTCAATATCCTAAGTGTGTGGAAACGATTAGTTTACAATACGCTACTATTTATTTATAAGTTAAAAAATAAAATGTTACCAGATTATATGTTGAATAATGTTAGAATTTATAGTACAGTTCATTACTATCCCACGAGAAACTGCAAAGATTTTAGGCTTCCTAAAACAAATTTATCGGGAACACAAAACAACATTTATTACAAAGGTTTTAAAGTGTTCAATAAATTCTCTGAAATTGTTAAGGAAGCTAAAAGTCTTGCAGTTTTTCGTGGATTATGTCTCAATGTTGTGAAGTCCAAATTTTAGTAAGTAGGTACCTAGTAAATAATATTATAGTGGTCTTAGATTAAAATATATTAGATATAAAATGTAAAATTTTATAAAAAAAACGAGTTTCTACAGTCTATTACAAATATTTATATATATACACTCAAGGGAGAAGCTAAAGCATTCACAGGGAGGGGGGGTTGATCCTATTGGGCGGGCAGGGGAGAGGGGGGAGGGGCGGGGGAAAATCTACTAGAAAGTTTTGTGGGACCTCTACCTACCACAACATCACATTGATAAAGATGTGGTGAATATTTCTGTATTTTCTAGGAATATAATATACGGGTATCATTCTCTTTTTTCATACGCAATACTAACTCCCTAACCTCTTGTTTATCAGTTATATTAAATTTTAATTACGTTTAATGCTTTATTGCTTTAAATGTAGGAGGCTGTAAAAATATCCTTAATATTTTCAAAGTCATTTCTTTGAATATAAATAGCTATTCTGAAGGAAACTGCTTTTGGTAGGTTACATACTGTTTTTGTAAATATATAAACACATTATCTGGGAAGGCGGTACAATTTGCAAAAATATAATTTTGCGTAAAACAAGAAAGTTGCTACGAAAATAGAATCAGCTAGCGCATGGTAAAAATTTTATGTCGGCGGTCAAGAATTAATCTTTTTTTTCACATTCACAGGGTATAACATCACATACCAAAATGATTTTAACCAGCAATACCTGAGCGTATTTGGAGTAAAAAATTTAGATGTCATTTTGCTGTCCGATAATTTTTTAGTCTTGTAATAAGCTCTCCGTCTCGTTATAATACACGAAATAGCGCGCGTCATGTGATCCCGTCGCAACGTGTAAGAGTGTAATCAGTGGTGTCATGTAATTGAAAAACATTTTGTTTGTTTTTAATAGAAAAAAATCATGTCAATCAGTATGGATGGCAACCCTATACATGACAGATATTTTAAAGAAATCCGTTTGAACAAATCGTTCTGAATAACTTTTCAGGATGAGCTGATGGAGTGTCCTCTCTGCCTCGGCACCTTCGAGTGCACCAGCTTCCCACGCCTTTGCACATGTCACCACCGCTCCTGCGGGCAGTGTCTTCGCCGCTACCTCTCCATAGAGATACAAGAGTCCCGAGTGGCCATAGCGTGCGCCGAGTGCTCCGAGCCCATGCACCCCAATGGTAAGAGTTTCATCCCTCATCGCAGTTGCAGGAGATCCCAACATTATTTTTATTGCACTGCCATATTATTTTGATTTTTACTGACTTTGCATTTTTATATAAAATATTAAACGATATAGTTGATAGTCCAGAATTGCTTGCATTGATTAGCTTTCGGATTCCACTATGTAATGCTAGAAGTCAGGATATATTTAAGTGTAGAATTTTTGTGACTAACTATCATATGTATTCTTCTTTGCCCAGAATACTAACGTAGGGAAATAATTATATAAATTCAGTGGACATCTTCAATTTGTCACAAAACAGATACAAAATGTTGATACTTAAGGGGGGGGGGGGGTAAAGTTTTAAAACCTATTTTTAAATTCTGAATGTACCACATGTCGACAGTATTTTGTCAAAATTTCAAGTAAATCGGAACAAAACTAACGAAGATACAGCGTTTTAAGCGACAAGCCCTTTCAAGTTCGTGAACATCATAACTCAAAATCTCCTTGAACGATCCTTTTGAAATTTTGTACACTATTTCTACACATAAATCAACAATCAGGAAATTTTTTTTTTTACCATTTTTTCCAATTTTGAATAACTAATTCACTGAAATTTTTTTAGCAAAAATCGCGTTTTCATTTCAAAATGCTGCCAAAAATAAAAATAAAACTCTCCCTGATTACCTGAGAAAACATATCACCTTTTAAACACATTGAAATTTTTTTTGTTTCGGATTATCCGGTAATGAGTTATGATGTTCACCGCATAACAAGTTTTTTCTAGGCGCCTCTGGAGATTCGCCCTCTCGGACTTATAAGATACTTCAGATATTATACTATAACGCCGTTCTTCCACGTAGCAAATAACAAATAACAACGTAACAAATTTGCTAGTGTAGCACCTAGCGGCGTTATCAAACACTAATAATAGTATGGAAAACACAGACGAGCGGCGACCGCGTCGCTTGAAGGTAGCTCCATGGAAGAACGGCGTAACGTGTATATGAAATAAATAAACCAACATTATTCATATCTCCAAAAAAAAATCATGAAAATATGCCTTTTTTTCGCCTTTAAAAACCTTACCCCCCCTTATTATAGTTTGAATAAAAACGTCATCGACATCAACCCATGCAAATAATCCAACATTAAAAAATAACATGTGCACGCAATAAACTGTTTCCTCCCTCCAACTACTGCTGAATGTTGCAACAACAATTTTGAAACTACAACTGTGAAGTCAGTATTCTAGGTAAGAGTTTCAAAACATTGACAAACTACGCACAGATGTACATAGATGTCACTACAAGTCAAACATTTTCATTAAATTTGACGGTGTTCGAATTATAGCCGCGGAAGCAACGCTTTGCAGCCATGCTCTTCTGGGCATTTTTTATTTCGCCACACCATTACGGCCATACTCATGTAAGGTTAATGTACGTATTTTAGTGAAACTTAATGGATCACATATATGCGACATCCGAGTACATGTACAGGATAGCCGCCGGTGTATCACACATGCAACAGCCTCTTTTGAAAATCCATTCTTGTATAATAATGTGTTTCTTTTTTTTGGATGTCGCCTAATGTCCATTTAAATCACTTCCAGATATCAAACGCATCTTGGACAATCCTGCATTGTACGAGAAGTATGAAGACTTCATGGTGCGGAGGGTCCTGGCTTCCGATCCGGACACCCGCTGGTGTCCTGCGCCAGATTGCAAGTGAGTATTCAGTCTACTATCATTTTTATGTAAATCACCATTTTAAATTTTATAACAGTTATTAATGCCAAACACAGCGTCATAATGTAAATATGTAAATAATACTATCTAACTAAGGTTAAGGTTTTTTAACCTCCATCACCTTTATGCCCGGTGCACACGAGGCTAGAATTTCAAGACAGGATAGGAAGCAATTGCTAGTAACCTTGTAAGCTAATAACACTAGCTGCGTGTAGACAGAACTCTCTTTGTTTTTAACCTAGTAAGCTAGAGAGGAAGAAGTAAGCTAGCTTCTCGAGACGGGATAGTTTTATAGGATGTGGTTCTATTATCTAGCTGGTAGAGATCCCCACCACCGAAGTTTCTATCCTAGCTTCGTGAGGCCGCCCAAAGCTAGCACATGATTGGCTGTGACGGGGCTCTATATTTTTTCGGTAACACAATACAATTCTAAAAATGCCATAACTCAGTAATGAGATTGATTTAAGGTTTGTATAATTGTATTGTGATACAGAATATCTGTGGAATGCTAATATTCCATCTTTTAGAGACATGTCTTCAGTGTAATTCAGCACTACAAAAAAAAAATCGTGTTGATTTAATGATAATCAGCATAAGCTGTTCATTTTTTATGTTCATGTTGTTGTGGACGGATGCTGTTGTGTGGTTTCCAAAGTCACTACAATGATTCTACAAAAGAGACTCAATCGCTACCAACAGTCTAACAGCTACCAATAGTGAGTCTACGGCATCCCCAATTAGGGTATTTTGTGAGGTTGGAGGTAGTAGGGAAGGGAGGGAGGAAGTTTAACTAAATGTCAATAATTCAAAAGAGATAAAATTTGCCAGTTAAAATTTGCCCAAGCCAAGTTTCGTTTATTTTTACCAAATTAAATAATACAAAAACATTAATTAATTAATTTTGACGGCCGGCGTAGTCCAGCGGTAGGGCATTGGACTTGCATTCCGAAGGTCGCGGGTTGGAATTATTTAAAATAATATATAGTATATTTGCGGCACGTTCCAGAATGGAAGATACTCTTAGTATCGTCCTGGTGTAAGACCACCATTCAGAATTGAAATGTTGCTTGAAATGGCTTCAGCCGTGTTTAGTGACCAGCTCTGAATAGCCAGGTACTTACCCACCTTCCTCTTTCTCGTCTCCTTCCCTTCCCCACTTACCTTCAGCCTCATAACATACCCCTATTGGGGATGCCATAGTCTCACTGGCTCCAGATGGGAGCAGTTGGGACTCTTGTGGGGTATTACCTATAAAAATAAAAATTAAATATACAATATGCATTTCTATATAAAGTTCTTGTGTTGTAGATTTGTATTTACGAATAAGTGACTTGTTGTTAACATGTTTTCAGTTATCATTGGAAACATTATAAATAGCGGAAAGTAAATTTACAATATCAAGCCTCATATTAAAATTTGCCTCTTATCTTATCAACTTATCTCTTATAAACTGTTGATAAACAAAGTTTATTCACATTTTATTTCATTGACATTATAAATGAAGCATTCTTGCATTTTATGATAAACATAATGATGGGCACAGGTGAATGACTACAAATTCTTTTGACATTAATTCATTCAAATTAATTTTAGTAATTACATTTAGGTACTAACTCATTTGAATAAATTTTATTGTTTCAAATTTAAATTCAATGGAAAGAATTTTGATTATTTCTACTATGTAAAGGTCATACAATTAGATTTGACCTGAACAATACTAATATTCTGCGCTATACAAATTATCCAATTATGTTAAAGTTGTACTAACTACACGTAAAAGCCTTTTGGGCGTTAAGTACATAAATAAATAAATGAATAAATAATTTTTTTATGAGTTGAACTTTAAAAATTTTCATTATTGTAATAACAAGTTTGAAATATGCTGTATGCATTTGTGTAAGTACTGTATTCATCTCTACATTCGCTGTAATATCATTTGAATGAAACATACGAAAGTGTTTTAACCCCTTAGGCCTCGGCCATATTTTACCAGGGTTAAAATATTTCCGATTTTGCAATAAAATTCAAATAAATGGAATATCCGAAAACAAAAACTGTTTTTGAAAGGTGATAAAATATGCTTTCAAATTTTACAATTTGAAATAATAATTTTTGAAATATATAAAACTTTGCAATGCAAACATAATTTTTTTAAAAATACGAACTTACTTTTTTTAAATTAAAATTGCTGATAATGAAAAAAAAATAAAACACTTGCATATTTAATTAGACATTATAAACATTATCGTCAACTCACTTTTTGTCATTCCTTCTAAAAATAAAAATAATTACCGAAACTTTGGTTTTATAAAGGTGTACATTTTTCTTTTTTTTGGTTAATTTACACATTTGAATATAAAACATGGTGTTTTCTCTTTCTATTACTGTTTAGATCATATTTCTCATTACAAAAGTAAGGGAGACACAACGATTTCTATGAGACCTATATGGGTTGTTCTGAAAAGCGAACAAATTAGCCTGACGGGTAAAATTTTTATAATGGACTTCTCAAATTATGCCTGTCACTTTCCAAATTCAAATATCTCATTGGAATAAAAGAAGACGTTTTTTCAAGCAGTGAAAATTAGCTAACAGAAGTTGTCTTTCTTTCCTACCCAAAACCTTTGGCTTATAACTATAATTTTCACAAATTCAGTGAAAGACGAGACTTCAAATGAGTGACCACCGTCTCGGATCATTTTTTCTTATTCGAATAGCTTATTTTGTTTCCTTTAACTACTTTTGGTTTAATTACAATAATAGTTGTTATCCACTGGAGCAACAGAGCAATTTAAAACTTTTTCTCGGATTGCTAAAAAATTTTTCCGTCTACATTAAAAAAAAATCATACCTCGGAATTTGAATATGGAGACATACAAACTGATTATAGTTCTATATAGCCAATGAATTCACCTATTTTCTGTCTATTGTCACATATTCATAGGATTTATAAAAAAAAAATATTATAAAATCGTTAACTTTATTTTTTTTTAAAGAATCTAGTTAATGTTTTGCCTTATTTTGGCAGTAAAGCAATCTGTGGTTTTAGAAAATAGTGCCATATTGTGGCAAAAAGCGTTTGAGTGGTTATATGTTGGTTGAATTATGTTCAATTGAAAACTGGCTGAAACTGAATGAAAATGATAATTTTGTTTTGTGCCATCCATGTTCTCCAAATCCTAATTATCTCTGAAAGAGTTAAATCTAACATTATGAACCAGCATTCTTTTTTATTTCTGCACCATGTTCCATTTCACGCAATTCAATAATATTTGTTATCAGCCCATAATGTAATCATTCTACAACTCTATTGTTACAGTGAAATTCATCTTACTTGTAATTATTGTCTTTGTGCTACTTGTGGTATTGTTATGTAATTGTTCATTCATTGAAATTATGAGCGTTAATCCGTAATTTGTTCACTTTTCGGAACAACTCCTGTAGGTTTCATCATTATGTCTCCCTTACTGTCATAGTAAGAAATAAGGTAAACGTTGTTAGAAAGAGAAAACACCACTTTTTATATTCAAATATAAAAGTTAACCACAAACGATGTAAAATGTTAGACCTTATTTTGTTGTAAGTTTTGGAATGGAATTTATTTGAATATGCACTGATTTTATTATTTCTACACAAACCTGAATATACACCCTTTATAATGATATATATATATATATATATATATACCCTACATGAAAACCAACAATTCAAAGGTGTTTTCTCGAAGAATTACTGACATTGATCCTTCTTTAAAAAGTTGACAGCTGGCAATTCGGGAAAAAAACATGATTCCCGAATGTCATAGATACCTAATTACTTAAAAAAATATTCAGAGTAGCTAGATTGAGGAAAGCTGTGGTACCTAGTATTTTTGAATCTTTGGTCAGATAATCAAATCAACTGTTACGCCAAGAAAGATATTGGCGCAAGCGATTCTGACCTTGTCCTTCATACAGTTTCTTTATACATATGGGTTAATAACTCAGGTACGGGACATATGTCATTCCTATGTCTACTACGTTAAATTATCGTGAAAACAAGCTTATGTGTCCAAGCGGTTAAAATCGCAAATAAAAAAAAAAAAAATTTAAAAACGTTGGCTGGCTTATGACAAACGAGAGGTTAACAAAAAAAACTTTTACCTTTTATCAGAAATTAGTTCTGAACTAGTGGGACTAATGGCATAAACAATTGAGAGCAGTTGGGTTTTTAAATGTATCTTAAGTCATGTATTGTATCATTGTTTCAGTTTTGCGGTTGTGGCTCATGGATGCGCCTCCTGCCCCGAGCTGTGGTGCCGGGCCCCCGGTTGCGGACGGGCCTTCTGCTACCACTGCAAGGCAGCCTGGCACCCCGACCAGACGTGTGACGCGGCCCGGCGCATGAGGGCTCCTCCCCCGCAGCCCCCCGCTGCGCCCCAGACGCATCAGGACAGTCATCACACCGGTGAGACACCACTCAAATTGCCATGAAACTGAAATACTTGAAGAAATTGCCAGTCTAAACTTGGGATGTTTTAAACTGCATCTCATTTAAATCGACAATCAATATCATTAGGTTTTTTGTTAAATTTGAATAGTCCCCGTTAGACGCCAATTCTTGGTCAATTTCAGCTTTTGATCAAATTTTGAACTGGGGGGCGTTTTGCCCATACAAACGTATTCTCCAATTTCCTCTCTGGATTTTGATTTTTAATTATGCAAATATTTTTTTATATAATATAGATATCGACCACTAGCGTGCCACAGTACGTTTTGCTTTTTTTCTCATGTTACTTCTTCTAGGAGGTAGGACCCGCCAAAAATCGTTAAAATTGCAAGGTTTAAACGCCATAAGCAGATGTTCAGTATTTAAACTAGGCAATGTATTTTTTTTAAAGCAAAACATAATGACATAGAGTATTTTCTTATGTTAGTAAAAAAATCTTAAAAATCGGTCCTGTTTTGGAGGAGCAAATTGGGCAATACAAAATCACAATTTTGAGAATTTTATTTAGGTATTATTAGCCCGAGGTGCAGTTGTCCCTTTCGCTCAGTATCCGGAGGAGTGAGAGCGACAGGGACAGCAACAGTTTGTGTAAAATACCTGTTGTTGAAATTCCTCTGCAACTAGGTTTTCTCTGACGCAAAGGGTATAAATGTAGACCACCGTCGCGAGAATCTCTATGTTAGTTTTATTTTATGTTTCAACAGTTGTTAAGCGGCGTCTCCTCCGACGAAAATTTTTACACCCTGTGGATAGTTAAGTCGGGGCCCCAATGTTTTTACTTTCCGTGGCCCATGGAAAACAATAAACATTGTGGCCCTGCCCATGTTTATGGTAATGTTTGAGGTATTGTTTGTGAAATTGGTCGCAAGAGAGCGGCCTTTAAACACACAAAAAGATAAACATGAAAGCTTTGATTATACTGAATATAATTTAGATGTATTGCTCTCTTGCAAGGTAGATCGTAAGTAAAAAATCGGATTTTTGAGTTAAGTAGGTACATTCTACATCCTGCAATTTTTTAAACTATGATTATTATACATACGAGTGTATGGTTCCAAAATCGGTCGGCGTTAATAAAATATATATGTGGTTCTAACAAAGAAATATTGTATTATTTATCTTAATAAACTATTTATTTTTGTGTTGCAGGCTTGGTGAAACCTTGCCCCCGCTGCTCCGTGCTGATAGTCAAGATCGAGGATGGCTCCTGCAACCACATGGTCTGCTGCGTCTGTGGCTCCGAGTTCTGCTGGCTGTGCATGAAGGAAATCTCCGACTTGCATTATCTCAGGTGACACAAACACTCATTAGATGGCAGCACTTCCTTTTGCATCTCGTACGTTAAGCGTGTATGTGCGACAGACGTTGGCATATTATTAATTTATTTATTTATTGGTAACAGACAAATAGCTTATACATAAAATATAAAGATAAATATATACATTGTTAACCTCTCAGGGAGTGAGCTTTTTCGAACAAAACTGTGTCCTGTGAGCGAGCATCATCGGTAAATAAGTCAACTGCTCCAAACGTTCAAACTTCTTTGCAAACTGATGGCAGTACACTTCACATTTCATGAATAATTCGCATTGGGCATGCGTTAGGCACACGGCCTTACTATTACGGCTATCCTCCTTGGAGACTTTTTCATTCTGGCCATATTTTTTCGGGCACGCAATAGGCACCCGGCCGTAATGGTACGGCTATACTCCTTGGAGACATTTATTCTGGCCATACTTGTACTGCCTTGCTCCCCAATAGATTAATTATTAAATGAAGTCAAGCCAAAAAAGTCTCCTATGTTAAAGTTGATTGGAGATGGAGTTTTATTACATATTAAAATTAATTTTAGGTGAGGAGGGGAGGAAGAGGAACATATGGGATGAGGATAGGAGATGCGCCGGATACATTCCACATTCTTGTATTAACTTAATATTAATTCAATAATATAGATTACAAATTACAACATAGTAGATGTTCTCTCTGCCTGCAATTCATGACATGTTACACTCTCTGGTCGAAATTCCTATCCCGGTAGCTTTGCTGTCACTTGATTGCTGAATGTAATTTTTCTGAGGAACCTCTTATTTTTTTTTTTAATTTTTATGTTTTGGAATCAAATTTATCTCGTTCAAAGTGCAGGAAAAATACGTCTCATTCGTCTACGTCTAAAAAATATGTCTCATTCGGAGCTTATTTTGCAGGACACTTTTTTTTTGATTTGAGCTTTCGTTTTTGACTTAATAGAGGCTGAAATTGAAATTTTTTTGGGTAAAATTTCTAAAAAAAAAAAGTCATTACTTACTTACATTACATTAATTCCTTGTGAAACATTAATCCCTGATAATATACATTATCAGGGATTACTATCAGCTGGTGTCTGTCTTCTGTCGAAGTGTAAATAGAGCCGGATCCAAAAGTGTTTTTCCCTTTTTAGTTGCCAAAATAAGGAAGATTAAAAAATAATCAAAATGCTAAGATCAAAAAAAGTTTTCTTTGGATTCTCTTTGTGAAGTAGATTCACCGGGTTCCCGCTTTTCGTACACAGATTATAAACCGCCTGATAAATAACTGATTTTACCAAATGCTAAATAAATTATTTCTGGGTTATTATGCCTTGTTGCGCTACCTCCTTCTTTAGCTAACGTTTCAGACAGCATTACAGTATCCACCATAGGGCAGACATGACGTGATGGCCTTCGATCGATTACACATCTGCCCTGGTTATAGATACTGTAGTGTTGCCGGAACATTGGCTACCCAAAAATATGTCACGATAATTACATTTCTCTTATTTTTTTTGATTTAACTACTTTTGATCCTAAATTAAAAAATTTTGAACTACTATGCCCTTATAATATGTTTGAACAAAGAGAGATTAATCTGCTTACTCCATGTTTTCTAATCCTGGCATTATTGTCTATAGTCCCTCGGGCTGCACCTTCTGGGGCAAGGCACCCTGGTCACGCAAGAAGAAGCTGCTCTGGCAGCTGGGCACGCTGGCTGGCGCGCCTCTAGGGATCGCGCTGCTGGCTGGGGTGGCGGCGCCCGCGCTGCTGCTAGGTCTGCCGGTGTGGGCGGGACGCCGTGCACGAGCTCGTTGCCGCCGATTGCCCGCCGCCAAGAGGAGGGCCATCGTCACGGCCGCTGTCGCTGCTGCCGTGAGTCATTATTTATTTTTATATTGTTAATGCTCATTTGAATATATGCATTTGCACATTATCAGTTTTCTGCCAGAAGTCAATGAGTTGGGACAAAATGTTGAATGTGTGATATTCGACCTTAAAGTTTCAGCCGCCTTTTAACCAGTCGACTCATTTTCACGCAGATGTGCAAGACAATTTTTAACGACTAAGCTCGATGCTAGGGCACGCTCTCAGAATCGAAATGTTGCTTTAAATGGCTTTAGCCATAATTGGTGACCAGATATGAATAACCAGATACTTCCCCACCATCGCCTTCCCCTTTCATTCCCCTCCCCCCTATATTAAGCCTCAATTCAGTAGTATCACTGGCTCCAGACTGTTGGGAGCAGTTGGGATTCATCAAAAAAACCAAGCAGTCTCTAGAGATCAGCGCGTCACAACAAAGTAGTTGCGTGCTGCATGCTGTTTCATAACACTAAACTAAATTAAACTTTTCCAAATTTGGCATACAACCTGTTTTCTTGAAATGTGTTGTAAATATTTTATTGGTGGTTACTCATACTCAATTAATGTACTTAAATTTACTCCTTTTTAAAATAACTAGCTTTTAGTGCATATTTTAGACATGCTTAATTAACTATGCAAGCGTGTTTTGGCGTTTTTAGTGGTAATCCAATGTCTAATAAAAATACAGAAAAAGATTGGTGTAACCAAGTTCTGGTTTTTATATATTCTTCATAGTTTTTTTCATTTTTTCTACAGAATTACCAAATTTATTGCATTGCTTTCACACAATTGAATTGTAACGACAGTGTTGAAAGTTTTATTTGGTATTTTGGTGAAATCAACACAAAATCAAACTCCAAATAGTGTTGACTTATTGTCGCAGTTCAGATGTCATTTTAGCAAAATACAAAATTAGTAATCAATAAAAATATCATAGTGCCAAAATAACCACCGTCTTCCCCTGATCCACCCCTGAGGTGATGCTTTTTACTAAATTGAAAATTTAACTAACTCTTATCCTTCTTTCCACTGCAATGCTTTATTTCCTTACATTTATATTTATCTTTGCACCTAACAAGGATTTAAAAAAAAAATGTTTTTATTAAAAATCATCTCCTATTCTTTTTAGGTTACCTCAATAATTTTCCCGCACCTATTGGAGAACTCAACCCCTCTTTTGTACTGCCATCTATTGATAAAATTCCAAAACATTTTCCACCCTTATTGGAAAACTGGGGTAGGAAAATTTCGCTATATGATGTGTTTCCCAATAATTTTTAGGTGGGTATGTAATTTTCTCTACAGGTAATTTAACGTTTTGTCTCAATTCTCAGATAGGTTAGAATAATTACTGATTTAGTTTAAGTTTTTTTTATCATTTTTTGAATGGGGTTTGTGCATAGATTGTGATATCCATAAATAATTATTTAATATGAAACATGGATTTTGGAAAGGGGTTCAACAGAAAAATTATTGTACATAAATTAAATTACATTTTATGTGGCAAAACAATTTACATTATTATTGGATTTCATTGAGATTTTCATGGCCAGAATTTCGTGATTTATTTTTGGGTTATTACGCCGTGTTGAGCTACATCCTTTAGCCAACATTTCGGATGGTATTACAGTGTCTATCATCAGGGCAGATGTGTCATGGTTAATATGTTATTATTGTTTTCAGAAACCAACTTACAATATTCTTCGTCTATAACTTGAGACTCTTTGTGTCTATTTGTGAATTGTTTTGTTATCAACCCTCTTTAATAAGGCATGCTTTTGACAGCATACTCTTTTTAAGCACAAAATTAATAATCTATAGAAAGTAGGCTGTCAGCTTTCTCAAAGGAAAATATGATTTCAACAAAAAAATAACAAAATACATATATACTAATGTTCCACTCATGGAATATTCCAGATAAATTTTTGTACCGTGTTGCCAATTTAAATTGTTACAGACATTTCCGGTAGACCACAGGCAACTTATGGAAAAAGATTGGACAGTTTCTAATATACAGAATTCACTTGTTTATAAATTTTCATTTAAAAACAAATAAATTATAAAACCTAAAAATATCAGATAACTGGTTAATTGTGAGTGGATTCATTGGCTTTCAACAACAGTAAGGACCAGTTGTTTCAAAAAATGAAAAGATTCTATTTTTCATTTCAAATTTGAACTGTCGTAACATCTTCCATCATTTAAAATACCAAATGGGTTGTTTTAACTCCAAAATAACGTTCGTTAAATTTTAAAATTTCACCCAGTGTTCCCCGCCGAATCACAATTTTGATGGCTGCGCATGCACCTCCCATCACATCAACGCTTTAAATTTCACATCACATTTCCTTCAAATTTTTGTTGAAATTTCTTCTTGTTCAAACAACTCAATTTTTCAGTGAATGATGATTTAAAAGAAATTCATACATGAAATTTTCTAAAACAACTGGCCCTAAGTAGTTTATATTGATTCAATATTCGGCGGTTTGATTTTTGGAATGAGATTGGCCGAATCCCGAATTGAACTCCCGGAAGTCAATCACTCAAGGCATTTTTTAATTAAGCTATTCCTTGAGTGGTAAATATGTATATCGACACTAAATAGAGAGCAGTTTAACTTTGAAAGGCAGTTTTCACCAGAAAGATGCTTATATAAGATACTAGTAGAAGTCCCGGGCTTTACATGGAATTTTTGGATATTTAATGTTGACAGTCACCTTTCACTTGTTTTGTAGGTCAAGTGTGTAAAATTGTATAAAATAACTGATCCCGACCGCCCGCCACAGACAGTCTTTACATAAATTGAAAATAATCTTACAATGTTTTTCGGAGTTTTGGGCTGTGTTAAACTTCCTCCTTTTTGAGGCTAAGTTTCGAATTGCCGTTATGTTTTTATCACGAGGACGGAAATGTCAAAATGGAGAACAAAAAAGCCCTATTCAGCTCTACAATTTAAAGCCACCTTTATAACGAATAATACACACTGTTTTATTTTAGGTTTTTAATATTTTATATTGGCACTGAATCATTGTTTTATATTTATTTTTCTCTTTTATGTATTGACAACTTTTTAAATTAATTATATTTTTTTAATTTGCATCATAAACCAAGACATCATAATATGAAAAGAAGTTTGATGACAGACATCATTAACTCACCCCGTACTATCTTTTACAAAATCTCTTATACTTATTTACGTATGTGAGTCTTTAATTGCTTGGATACAAAGAAATTGTTTAAATATTATGCAGGTACCTAATATTTCTATTTTCGATAATGACATATTTATTTAAAAAAAAATTTAAATTGTCCACTTTTTAATCATGATCATTGCGGATAAATGAAAAAGTAGATATGTATTAAATTATTTCAATAAATCATTGTTAACCTACATTAACAATGTAAATAAATATACTAATAAAATAATTATGGAATGAAGTTATTTGGTGTGTTCTCAAATGTCTTTGGAAAATAATAGTTAAATAAATTCATTTACATCTAACTGATAAGGCATTTATTGCTAAACTCAAAAGAATTATTACGTACATGGGTAGATAGATACTTAAAACTTAAATAAATCAATCAATATGTTCCAATACCGGAAATAACTTAAATAATAATATGTCAACGCCACTAAAATTCTTCTCATTTTTATTTCTATCGGGGGTTAGCATTAGACAATATCACGGCTATTCTAAAATCCTTCGCAATCAATGCTTTATAATAATAATAATTGGTATAGTACGTATATTAATATATTTAAGCCAGCTGTTCCTCGATGAACTCATCGGATAGTAATCCCTGGTCTTTGGCATCTTGCAAAGCTTCCTCGAGTCGTTTCTCGGCCTTCTCGTCTCCGAGCGCCACGTCCACGGATCCTAGGCACAGAAGCAGGGCCAGAAGGCTGGAGCGCCGGTACTCCTTCCTCAGCATTGGCTTGGTCCAGCCCAGCTCGGCGATGTCCTCGCCCAGCAGCCGGCAGGCGCTGGAGACTCGAGAGAAGTAGTGATCCAGAAGAGAGAATTCGTGCTTTCGTCGGATGTCGCCGCTCACCGAAGACACAAGGAGCAGGGCTAGGTCGTTTGTTGGCCTGGAAATTACAAAAATAAATTTTCTACCGCTGCGATACTAATGATTTATATTATTCAGCACTTTTGAGAAGAATAAGACTCAAACAATATGGTGTCTCATATTATTTTCGACATTTTGCCCAATATTTAAAAGTTCCATAGCTCATTATAGAAATGATATTGTGAGCTGAAAATATTTGCAATGAACTAGGAATACCAGACAGTAAGAACTGTACAAATTTTATGTCACCAGAGTCCACAATTCGATAGTTTTTTGTGTACATATACAAGTAGACTTAGACCAAACAAGCATAGAGCTGGAACAAGAGCGTTCTTCCGAGAACTTTAGTGTAAACAGTAATTCGTTTTCGCCAAAAAAACATATTTTTATTGGTGTTAAACCATCACTCTCTTTGGCATAGAATATCAAATCATTTGAGGTTGTATAGAGCAAATTTTTTTGGTGGAGACTACAGCCAAATATACTTCTAAACACAATCAAAATCACTCCGAATCAAAATTAATTCTTGATGTGCCCATGCTAAATTTTTGCTGCTCGCCAGCTGATTCTATTTTCGAAATAACTATTTTACCTTCTTACCAAATGTTGTTTATATATATTTATGAAAATAGTATATGTACATAAGTGGTTTCTCTAGAAAATAGCTCAGAGGTATAATTTTTTTTTTTGCAACTTTCGACAACGACGGCATACAACAGGTCAAGAGGAATCAAGTCTTTACAGGAAACAGCAGAAGAATAGCATTTATACGTGCTGCAAACAAAATGATTAAATATCCATATTAACCTGCTGAGTGTCACCATCTGCCAGTCCAGGATGCAGCAGTCGTGTTCCCCATCGCGCTCCCTGAACATGAGGTTGTTGCACCAGAAGTCGGTGTGTGTTATGACGGCCATCGGGGGCGCAGGCCTCAGCAGGGCCTCTATCAGCCGCCGGGTCTTGGGCCTCAGGGCTTCCAGGGAGGCTTGGACACTCGCTAGACCTGGAAATTGGGAAAATTCCATATTATATACATATATCTGATCTAATCTTTTATTCCATTCAAATTGTCTGAAAATAATTCACTGACTGAAATGATAGAAGAATTTTGTGAATGATATTTGGATATATCCTAATGAACTGAAAATCTCACAGCTGTTAGTGACAATGCAAACATTATTAGATCTTGGAAAAGAGTTAGAGTTAGTTATTTATGAGCATTCTATCATTAGATTCGAAAATCAGAAATGTCTTTAAATTATTTTTTTATTACATATTGAGATCATGACATTTGGGGTACAGTAGCAAAAACGCCACTCTCCAAAAATGATGAAATTGAGTTACAAATGCCAATGTCCGTGAAAAATGAACCGCATATCATGGAAAAATCGAAATGAAAATAGGGTTTAGATGAAAATCATCACTCTCCACAAAAGCCAATCACAAGCCTGAATTCAAAATAAATTCAACATGGCCAATGAACACATTATTACAACATTTTTTACTATAATAATTCACTTTGAATTATACTTTTTAAGTTATTACTAAAAATCACACGAAAAATATGTAGCATTATTCTTTGATTGGTTTTTTGTGAATTACCGAAACAGTACTTTTGGAGAGTGGCGTTTTTGCTTTTAACCTCCTCATATTATCGTCACTGGGATCTCCTTTTGTGCTGAGGATTTAATTTACAGATTAAAATTAAATTATTTGAAATTGGATCCATCCTCGATCTTTCTATCTCATGTCAACTGATTTAAAGAAAATGAAGCAAATATTGTTAGATTTCTAAAATGAGTTTGTGGAGTTACATCATTTGTCAGCATTCTTTCATCAAAATCAAAAATAAGAGTTTTTGTTTAGCAGGCCTTTGCTTTGCGCCAATACCTACAAATAATCTCATTATTTTATCATCATCAATTTGACATTAAAAAAAAATTGGATAATTTATATTCCGAAAGGCTCCCACAAGTTCTTCTACAAATTGATGACGGTCAAAATCCTTTTCCATTCCTGTCCATTCTTGTTAGAAAATAAGTCCTCAATCATTATGTAGATTGCCTGAGTGGACTCACCTGGTCGCTCCTGTAAAAATCTGGCTAGTTGGGGAAGTCCCCTTTCCAGCAGCTGCTGGTAGCTGTCAGAGGCCCTTTCACTCTGGAATAGGAAAGGGTAACGGGAAGCAAGGGGTGTACTGGATCTGGCACTATACACCAAGGATAGGGCGTGTACCCTGGCGACGGCATCCATTGCAGCCTCAGCCTAAAATCAATAAAGAAGAGTCATTAGATTCAATTGTTATATTATTATTTTAATTTTTATGGGCCTAGCGGAAGTTGTAATTATAATTGAGATGCTTATTATGAATCATGAGGGACTCTTTGTATGTTTTAATCTAAAGCTGGAACACATTACTGAAGTCTTAATCTAGCTCCGAAAGTAGACATTTATTAGTCAAAATTAAGATCAATTAATATCTATTAAAGTTAATTGGGACAATTCACTGTCATTTCTCCGATACGAGGATGTAAAGCAAATAATATAATATTAGTATATTTTAAGTTTTAACATCTTCTCTTGTTTTTATTTTCAACAATATCAGGTTATTTGAAAAACATGACATAACAAATTTGAAAATTATTATACCTGTTTGAGTGTCAGCCCATCCGAGAAGCTGGCCGTCCTGTAGCCCATAGGTCTGATATCATCTAAGATTAGGGCACTCTCGGGTTTTTCATTGCTCTCGTTGTCTTCCCCCCTTCCATAGTGTGCATGGTAACATTTTGGCACGGGCAGTACAACTGGTTCTTCTTTCACTGCACACTGGACTCCATTGAGGTCTGGAACAACCTGGAAATAAATATACCAAGTTGGAGAACATTCCACCACACTGGATCTATCGAATCCTTAAAGATATCCCATCTTCCCCCTACAATCTAATGCACCAAAAAGGAAAACTGGTTAAATTGTGTATGAATACAATTTCATTATTAATTCAGGGACTTGTAGAGATCCTTGAGGTACTCCTTTTTTGATATTGTCAAATTACCCTACTGATCAATTTACCCTTATTTCAGAACGTTTCGTTAATTAACTGGAATTATTTTCGATGTTTCTATAATACGTTTCTTTCAGGATTCGAACCTAAAAGTTCTTAATAGCATAGGTATAATTTCTTACTTATACTTGTTTTAATTCGGGTCATTGTCCTGCAATAATATTACTAACATTTTTTATAGTCTCTAAAAATAACGTAACTGCAGCGTTGTAATAATATCATGATTGATGCAATTTGCGGTTTCAACAGGTTTGTTTAAATTACAGGAAACAGCTGAATAACACGTCACTGTTATTTGTCCTAATGCTCCATGCTTACAAACAAAATAAAATTATCTAACCTCGCAGTGTTCAATGCCGCTTTTTACAGTACCGTTTCGAAAATATAATTAATGAGTCATGGCATTGCATTAAATTTCCAACAGCATGCGACATGTCGTGTCTGCAGTAAATTTAATTCAATTATGTCTTAGATTTATAATAATGTCGCCTATTACTCCCTTACATGTATCATTACGCGTGTAATTTCGTACGACACGTCCAAAACATGATATAAATAAAACGATTTTGTACAAAACTCTTCTAAGATATTTTGTAATTCTAATGCTGCTCTCTTCAAATCTGGATCGATTTAGAACCCTTAACTCAAGTTTTAGATTCTGTATTATATTCTGATGAAACTTTATCGTGTAAGATTTCAGTATCCTCGTTTATTCTGCTGAAGAATAAATTTGATATGCGTAATGACTCAAACCATTCCCTTGCGGTAAACCGCTTTGTAATTGAATTACAAAACTCAAGATCCATTGTTGGTTCGTGTTCCATTGAAGTCTTGCTGAACACAAAACAGACAGAACAATGTTGCGAATTACGTACCTCGGTGTAGAATTTGATCTCCCTAAGGTCGAACTGCGCCTCGGCTACGAAATAGCGGCTGAAGGGGTCCCGAGGCGGGAGCTTCACAACTAGCCTCAGGGATCTGATGATTCCATCGTCGTTTTCGCTGCCTTCGGGCCCCAGAGAATACCTAGCAAATTTACGGTTTATAGTCAGGATTGATTGCTTTGCATATTTGGTAGTTCTATTTATTTACATGCGTCCAATCTTCTCGAACTATAATTTTCAAAATGGATCTCTTTTCACCCCTCTTCATCGTTCATTAATTATCCTTCCTAAATATGTTTTCTTATCCTTGCTGTCATTAAAAAAAGAAAATATCTAATATCTATTTTGATTGTCCTTGGATGTTTAAAAACATTCAAAGCAAATCATTTCGAAGGACACGTTTCTTTTTATTTGTGCAAACCGAAAATTTCAAAAAAGTTTTTCAAACTAGTTTGGGACACCCGTCCTCAGTTCCCTCTTACCCCAGAGATACTGGATTCGTAACTACAATTCCGGTTGCATTTAGATTCGTGATTAAATGTTGGACAATATTCTATTTATGTTTTTTGTTTCGTTTTAGCTTCCTAACGAAAAAAAAATATTATTAAATTAAATTATTTGTTTAACCGCTTGGGCACATAAGCTTGTTTTCACGACAGGTAGAAATTAACGTAGGTAGACATAGGAATAACGTATGCCCCGGACCTGAGTTATAATCCAGTACCACTTCACAAGCAAGGGTCTGATGATTTGCCTGTACTTAATATTTTTTCAAGCAAGATTTCTTGTCCGACCGGGGACTGATTTGGGACTGGGACTCCAACTCCTCGGGTTCTATTAAAGGTAGCAGCAATTCCGAATGTCAGTGAACACGTTGTAGTTTTAATCTCTTAAATAACTGGACATCATTTGAAAGAAGTCTCTCGTTGCACCTGACGAACAATTATAGTCTAGGAGGAGGATTCCCGTTCTATCGTAGTGATCGCTTCTCGGCTTACTCATTCGCTCTAGTTTATGTCAAAGCCAAAATGAGGGGGATAGGGAGGCATATTCCTTAGCTAAGAACAACGATTGGGTATCCGCCTCTTGATCGCTCCCACGAATTATCTAGCTTTATGGATCCCAACACAATTGTTAGAATTTTGCAACTTACCTAACGCTGACGGCCAGAATATCACTGAGCGCAGCTTGTCCAGCTCCGCAGCCTGGTCTAACGTCCGTCTGCCTCAGTCTGACCTCCCTCACTGAGTGGTACTGCGCCAGGGCTTCTGCGAGCCACTGCTCTCCGATGGGGCACTCTCCCTCAACATCGGGCCCCGTGGGGCTCGACCCTGAACTTGCCGAAGAACCTGAGGAGTTGCTACCCTCGCTGTCTGACATCCTGGTATCTCGAATCGGCCGGATGGAGCCAAGATCTGAGGATGCTCACCTCACAACCTCATCACTACCTCACAGTCAATTCACTTTAACACATTATTATCGTTGAATTCAATTTTAAATCTGCAAATATTAAATTGGCCGTTTGTACAAAGACGAACTTAAAACATTACAAGAATTTAAAGCAATAATTCTAGACGGTTTTTCTCAATAAAAATGAGCAAAGTATTCGCAAAGTTTTCTGGCAAAGGCACTCATCGCAGTGATTTGTCAACAAAGAAAGTTTTAACACCTACACTTTTGAAAGTTATTTTTTCGTTTTGGCCGTCTTCCAGTTTGGCTTTTTGTTTGTCAAAGTTCCGATCGATTTAACGCCGCAAATCTTTCCATATCCTCAAACTTATACATTTTTGCAGCAACTTTAATATTCGGATTTCATTTAAACTAGTAGTTACCACCCAATTTAGTCAAGTTATAAATATCTCAAAGATGAACCTCATCATGGAAATGTTATAACGACAAAGTTCAATGTTCTAGACTTTTTAGTGGGATGCACATTTTGAAGTAGTGCTTAATGGTTTTAAATTCGTTTGACGGCGACCACAACAAATGTCAAAGCGACTTTTCGCGGAATATTCGGGCTCCCTCCCTTTGGCTCTAGCCTCAACAGCTGACCGGGAGACCTCCCCTACCTCCCCCAGGGGTTGGTTGCAGTCGAGACGGGTAGGCGGCCACCCCGGACCTCCCATCAACCCCCGTAGGTCGGTATCGGGGATATAACAACCCCGTCTGATACCCGAGTCTACACCCGGCCAAAATAATGGCTGTTGTCAATTAGCTGGGAATTATGTATTTTGCTGTATATTAAGTTCCCTTGGTGTTTTAACCCCTACTTTTTTGTTGGCGTAAGTATACCATATTTGTGTAAAATATATCCTTGTTTTGTGAAAAAATATTATCAGCCTAAACAATGTGTAAATCTAATTATAGTGCTTCTTCAAAAACAGCAAACTTATTTTGTGGCACGATTTTAATTCAAAATTAAAATAATACTTAGGATGGGTTATTTCCAAAAGTTTATCAATTTATCATTTTTTTTGGTTACTTTTCACGTTCTGTGTAAGTTGTATTGCAAGTTATGTTAAAATATCATTTTAGGCCAGTTACTTCATAAAACTGGAATAATCATAGAACTCGAATAGAACTTTAACAAACCGTGAAAATTAACTTAAAACATTTGATGAATTGTTCAAATTTTTTAAACAATCCATCCTAAGAATTCTATTAATTTTTAAGTAATTAAAGCGATTTATTTTAAGGTATTGTACCGTGTTGTTCTACCTTCTTCTTTAACCATCGTTTCGGACAGTATCCATCGTAAGGGCAGCTGTGAAATTATTCATTACACATCTGTCTTGATGATGGACACTGTAACTCTGTCCGAAACGTTGGCTAATGAAGGAGGTGGCGCAACACGGCATAATACCGCAAAAATAAATCACTACGCAATATTTAAACCCCTAGATATAATGGTAGTCGTTTATAGGCTGGAAGTTAATGTGTTGTGATACTTGTGTTGGTTGATTATAATATTATTGGTCCCCTTTCCTACGTTTTAACCACTTTGTTGTTTTGAGCTTAAATTTTACTTTGCATGTAACATTTTAAGCGATCTTTATAAAATATATCCTAGTTTTTTGAAGCATAAGATTCAGTCCAGACAAGCAAAAAATCTAGTAAACAAATCAGTTATCCTTTTATTACATTAAATTTGTTGATTCGAGATTTTATTGGAATATTTTACTTTTGTTTTTCTTGGATTTTATTTTATTGGAAAGCTTTATGCGTAGGTGGTCGATTTTAATATTATACGTTAATCGTATCAATGATTTTACCCAAAACTAATGTGACCAGACGTCCCGTTTTCACAAGGGACAGTCCCGTTTTCAGCAGCGTGTCCCGGTGCCCCGAACACAGTTTCGGGACGCCGAAATGTCCTGTTTTCGAAAAGAGAGTCTCGCAGTAGATTTTCAAAAAATATTTAAAAAAACGCGCAAATAAGAATCCTGGTGGTAGAATCAAGACGAGTTGTGACCTAGCCTCCTACATAGCAAATAAATTCACTCGTAAAATCCATGCTAATTTTAGTCAAAAACATTTTTACTGTAACATTTGGTTTATTAGTAAAAAATATAGGTATCTGATTTTCCTGAATAAGGGTTTAGAATTTCAATCGTCCATGCGATTGGTAGCTAGAAGATGAATTGTATTCTAGCCTCTTTTGTGCAGCGCCCTTGAGACATTTTTTCGCGGAAGCAGCGCTATATAAGTTTGTCCAAATTTATTATTATTACTAAGAACCTTTCTTTTTTTCGGTGTCCCGGTTTGGGGAAAAAAATAAATGGTCACGTTACGCCATAACTCATGTATACCGTTCTGTTGGCAGTGTTTTTGTATGTACAATATATGATGTTGTGTAAAATGTTGTATTTTTATTTCTGTTTCTACATTAAAATACTGCCTTAAACTTATGAAGTCAGAGAATTTACCTAAAAAAGTTATTAAAATATTGTTACTCCTTTCTTTCTCATTATTACACTGAAATCCATAACTATTTGGTTTGGCTTATTCGTGTGATTCGTTATGGTTTTTTTCGTGTGAATACCTCAGAAGAGTCCCAAATTATCTCGTCTGAAGCCAGTGAGTCTGCGTCATCCCCAATTGGGGTATTTTGTGAGGCTGAGGCTAAGAGGGGAGGGGAAGAGAAAGGTGGAGAAGTACCTGGGTATTTAGATCTAGTCACCAAACATGGCTAAAGACATTTCAAGCAACATTTCAATTCTGAATGGTGGTCCTACAGCAGAGCGATACTTATATCTATTATACAGTATCTTCCACTCATTTATTCGTCTGATTCATGCTTTCAAAACTAAATAATGTTTTTTTTTTATCTAACTATACAGTTGTCCAATAATCTAATTCGTTTCAATTTGATCGTGTCTTTTTAAAGGCTCGGTCTTTTATCTAATAACTAATAATTTTAAGTGAGTAAGCAAAAAAAAAACTCTGGCAGAAAATAAAACAATGCTTTTAGAATTTCCTGTCAAACACAATTCGTGCTAGAGGTATCTACGTTCTTTATGGCAAAATATATTTTTTTTCAATGTGCGTCAAACTGAGCCTTTTCTGACAGAACTTTCATTTTAATTCTAGAAACTAAATGTAAAAATGTGTACTGTATAATTTAGTGGTATTGATTTGGATAATGGCTTTATCATCTAACCGAAACGTCGGACTACAGGACCCCTATCATGACTGCAGATCGCAAACGAATTAGTAACAGTTCACAATGACTTAGTGTCCTTAATATATTCGACGTCAACAGTTATTTTTACGTTAGCGATGTTCAGTTGTCCTAGGGAACGATGAAACTGGAAGTTATCTATACAATCCATATCGATCCACCGTGCCGTGGTCCTGGCCCCTTAGCACAGTCAATCGATAAGGATTGATAGGATAACTTTCGGTAACTTCTCATCTTTCCCTAGAACAACTGCAGATCGCTAACGTACAAACAACAGTTGTCGTCGAATATATTTAGTCATTGTGAACTGTTACTTATTCGTTGGCGATCTGCAGTCGTGTAGGGAATGATGTGAAGTTACCGAAAGTTATCCTATAAATCCGGTCAGTGGTTGAGTGGGCATCGCGTTTGGGTCCCACCCAGGCGTTCCGTGTTCGATTCCTCGGCTGGCTAAGTCCTCCACCACAACACAAGCAATATCTTCCGCTTAGTGTGGTGGTAGTAGGAGATTTTCAAATGTTGTTGGGTTATTCGTAACCCGGGAATGTTTGTCTTTCTTTAAAAAAAATAAAAAATCCTTATCGATCGACCGTGCTAGGAGGCCTGGTGTTGTGTTGTAAAAAACACACGGCCTCAAACCTCTCAATTACCTCATGCAATGCTCGGGAGAAAGTGAAAAGAAGTCATTACATCTACATAACCATAAATTTAAATATATTTATGCCAACATTGCTTCCCATTTCGTGTTGTCAACCAGGGAGGGTTTTTTTATGAAGTCACCCCACCCTATTTCAGACAAAAAAGCCTTTTTTAGACTTGTTTGTTCAAAACAACAGTCGTCAGGTGTCGTGGATTCGATATTACAAGGTTATTTAACTCATTTTTAGATTATTAATACGTAAGACGTATATATTTTTAATTTAAATGAAATTCTTTTTTATTTAGTGACTAGCGCAGACCCGTGAAAAATCACGGGATTTCAAAGCTGAAAAGATATAATATTTATTAAAAAAATATTTGCATCAGGAGCATTGTCATTCAAAAGACGATCAGAAATTTTCGTTTAGAATTAACATCGCTGGTAAAGTTGACAAATTGTGACACCTGTCAAAATTTTAAACAAAATAAATACTCTTTTCAAATATGTATGTAATTATTAATTACAAAAATAATTTGGCCATCTATATATTCTAAATAAATCAGTTCAAAATTTTCTATAGATCATTGAACCCGAGTTAAACAGAGACATCATCAAATTTATTATTTTATTTTGTTTATTGTTTGTTTCAAAAAATTTGAACAATTCATCAAATATTCTAGAAAGCTCTATTCAAGTTCTGTGATTATTTCAGTTTTATGATACAATTGGCCTATAATGGTATAATAATAGAACATAAATAGAACTTACACGGAACATAAAAATTAACTTATATTTTTAAACAACCCGTTCTAAATCTCAGCAAAATACGTAATTGAGTAATCAATCATCTAGTTTTTTAAAGCTCCCGGATCTATTATCTACACATTAATTTTCTTGTGTCAATTTTATTTTATGATATACGTCATTTTCCTACGCACCTTCGTACATGCATATATATTTTCTTTTCTACCCTTAAATCGAAATTTTCCCTTACGCAAACTTATATTAACGTCTCTCGGTTCAAAATCACCATCCATCTTCGAAATCCGCAAAAAAGCCAAGATATAACGAAAACCTTACGTGGAATATGTCCTTATGAGGAAACTCGGAACGTAATGTGCATTTAGCTGAGAATGGGGGTGAAAAATTCCCTCGCAAAAAAAGAGAAAGCGCCGAAAGTACGTATTGTACTCTCTCGCTCGCACGCTCACATTGCGAAATGACTCGGAAGAAAGAGACGGGTAAGCCTTTCGCTGGAGGCTCGACAAAGCGGAAAAAGCGCAAATAAAGGACGCGAGAGACTTTTATTTGAAGTGGCGCTTACAGGCTGTAGCTTAGATATTGTGCTTAGATAGTGTACTTAGAAAGTGTGCTTAGAACACGCGGTTTCGTTCTAGTTACTAGTTTTTATATAAGGTCTTATCGCGCTGAGCTCTAGAATTTAGTATTTACGTGAGGTTTTACATCGCTTTATCTCTAGGATTTAGTATTTAGTCGCGTGTCAACGATGTTTGGCTCTAGGATCCAGTTTTTAAATAATGCTCTTCGTCTCCTGCTAACTTTTACACGGATTTTGGGACGTAATTAAATCACAATTAAACATTTTATATATCTCTGCTTTGCAGTTATTCAGTATTGGGGCTATAAATTCTATTATTTCTACGTAAACAACATGTTCAACATTTTAAATGGCAGTATAGAGAGCCCGGATTTACTTTACCTCATTAAATTTCATTTACCCTTTACAAGAGCTTTTTGTTCCAAAATCATGTTTAAAAATAACAATACCAGGACTGAGCATTTCAAATACTCGCTTGTACCTAGATTACATGTAGTAGTAATAGGTAGGGACACGAAAAAAGTATCGATACTTTGTGGTATCGAGTACTTTACCTTTCGATACCGATACTTTTGCACTCGATACTTTGTATTTGATACTTTTACTCAATGAGTATTTTTTGACAAGTATCGATACCTTTAAAATTTTGGCTAAGCAACTCATGATTATGGCAATGCCATCAAGTTCAATCATAGGGAAGGTATATACAAGCCCATATATTATCATATCTTTTCAAATCAATTTTATTTTAATCTAAGTCTACTTATATGTATTCTACTCGTATCTCTTAGTTTTACATACATTTAGAGTTTCTGTATAGATTTTATACCTTCTGATGTCATTGTCCGATCAAATGCCACACTTAGAATGGGTTGTTTAAATTTTTTTAACATTTCTATAAATTTTTAAAGTTAATTTTCAAGTTCTGTAAAAGTTCTATTCAAGTTTTGTGATTATTTCAGTTTTATGAAGCAACTAGCCGATAATGATATACTAACAGAACTTGAATAGAACCTACACAGAGCTTTTAATTAACTTTAAAAAATTCATGAATTGTTCAATTTTTTTTAAGCAACTCTTAGTTTTTAAGATTATTTCCAGTACTTTCTTTTGTTTGTATTTAACTATGACATGCAATTATTGTTTATGGTATATTTTTACCATTAATATTAAATTAAAAAATGAACATCTTGAGGTGAATTTACACCTCATTAGACTCGCGCACCTAAACCCTCTTATTATCAGAGCGTTTTCCCTGCTGCACTCCGCTTGCAGCCGCCAACAATGACGCTCCAGAGCGGGACTATTATACGTGTATAGCGTACACCCTCTATGGTCTCTCTACACTCTATCTACGGTGCTCCTACCGGCCTACATGCGCGCCACACGTGACGTAACGCCTGCAATGCAGCTTCCCTGTAGCGCTGTGCCTTCATCCCTTCCTCTCCGTGCATCTCCTTGCCTCTCCTGTGCTCCTGTGATCGGCCAGGTAGTTTTGTTGGCGCGGTGACGTACCCTTATTGGGGTAACACCTTCAGGGTGTTCTAGGAGTCGATAGATGAGGTTAAAAAATCCAGAAGATCCGCATAAAGAAGTATGAATAAATAATGAGTATACTGTAAAAATGGTCCCTTGGTAGAAGACTAGCAATTGATTACTGTATTGTAACTTCGGGTTTGTCTTACAAACTCTTTAAATGAATACTCTGGGGTAAACAAAACACTTTGGACTTTATTGGTGATATTACAATGAGCCCGGGTGACTTATTTAATTGGCGGTAGGTATGGTTCTGGGTCTCGACCTTGAGGTTGCAATCGTATTTAGTATAAGTCTATATCCCTGCACTAACGACAGATATGTGCCATCTATGTGTAGTAAGTAACCTCTTGAACGCAATTTCAAATGATTTTTGAGTTATTACTTATTACGTTATAGCATTAAATAAATAAAAAAATGTTGCATTATTAAATTAAAAACGATATTTTTTTTACTTAATACACTAAAGTACTCATATTGGATTTATATTAGCATAAATTAATATAATGTGTGTTATTTTTATTGGTTTTTGGGGTGTTATGCCGTGTTGCGCTACCTCATTTGTTTAGCCAACGTTTCGGACAATGTTACAGTGTCTATCATCAGGGCAGATGTTTGATGGACACCTGATATGAAGTTACCGACCGATTGTCGGTAACTTCTCATCGTTCCCTAGGACAACTGCAGATCTCAAACGTACAAACGACAGTTGATATCGAATATATTAAGGACACTTAGTCGTTGTGAACTGTCACCTATTCGTTTGCGATCTGCAGTTGTCGTAGGGAACGATGAGAAGTTACCGATAGTTATCCTATCGATCGTTATAGAGCAAGCGTGCTAGGGCCTCTGATGATGGATGGAATCCTGATGATGGACACTGTAACGTTGGCTAAAGAAGGAGATAGCGCAACACGGTATAACACCCCAAAAACGAATAACAAAAATACTTTTTGCCGTGAAAATCTAAAATCATATCCAATGTGTGGTAGTTTGCTATAACGTCATTTTGGAATTTCGAGAAATCTGAAATAATTCTACAAATCTTTATTTCTAACCCTGGCAAGTCCGGAAAGCGCACGTTTGCAGTAAGGGACTAGTTAAGTTCTTCTACCCCCTAGAATTTATATCCGCTTTCCATACATACAAAGCGGTCGGTATACGGTTTTCCACGGTGACGAAGTTTACCCTGCGAGGAAAACATAATGCACGTCGTGTACATGACGTACGGCGTCGTTCCGGGCGGGATGGGAACGTTGTTTACTTGAGGACTTAGTGTGAGTGGACCTTAAATCAGTCCAGAGCCACTATGTTTAATATTTTTACTAGTACTTATTGTAAATAATCGTTTTATTCGCTAGCCACATTTTCTGTCAACTACGGAAACTCTCAGGGCCAGGCCTCATGGTACTCTCCATTATCTATCTAAAATCTTATATTTCTTTAATTACGTTTACATGAAAATTGTGTAGTTATTTAATGAATAAATTTTTTGGGGTTTGTGTTTCTCATTCCAGAATAGCCCTTTTCTGTGGTAATTAAAAATACCATTTTCGGTTAAGACTCTGTAACTCTCGTTTAATGAATGAACTCTTCCGTTTGCTTTGTATTTAAGTGGCATCGTTTTATAAATTCAAATGTTTACTTAGGTACAGAACATATCTATAATATCAACGCTGGAAAGAATATACCCACGTGCTATGGAAAATCTAGAATACTTGATTTGATAAACTCAAGCACAATCAAACAAACAATTTAGCTTATTGTGTAGGTTCATCTTTAATGTCTCAGTTGTATAGCGTTTAAGCCATTTTTCCTTGCCAGCGTGGATATACTTTTTAAAACAAAATTATGTTAATTGCCATTTTCTAAATTTGTACTGAACTGCCGAGAATCGCAAAAAAAACGGTCCCATTTTTTACCTCCAATTAGTTTGATTTGACCTTCAACGCTCCCTACGCCGAGCACTTGCATGACAATAATGGAACACGTTTCGACGAGATATTATTAGTACGCATTACGCAATGGCGCCTCTTTTGCACATCCTGTGATTTTTCACCAGTCTGCGCTAATATTTTATAATAATAACATTGTTACCTTACCTAGTTTACCATTTCAACAGCATAAGAAAACTTTTGTATAATATTGTGCTTTAGGAAAGGATTTGTGTAAAATATACCCATTTTCCAACACTATTTGTTAGAAAAATTGGTCAGGATCTGATTCAGGAGGCAATATATTTCATTAAAAGGGTCATATCTTATTTTTAAGGCAATTTTGCGTTGAATTTATGGTTTACCTTCTCGGGAGATTTTGAGAATCTAAATTAGTTTTTTGTTGATAAGGCTACATAATATTGAAGGTGAAAATAGAGAATGAGATATCTTACTTTTGCGACATTTTATTTTATTTAAAAAAAAATAGTTTTTGGAATAAACGTATCCTTGCGAAAATAAATCAGCCAATTCGTCTTCATTCTATAATCACAGCAAGTCAGAAACGGTTTAATATAAAAGAGTTAATCCACAGAATTCGTTTGTGTGCAAAACGACAAAAGGAACTAAGCCACACAGCTCCCAAAAACGGCTTATAACTTTTAAACCCTCAGCCCCTAACCATATTTTATCAGACGGTCAAAATATTTCTGCTGTGCAGTAAAATCCAAGTAAATCGAATATTTCTGAATCTGTAAAAATAAAAACCTTTTTTAAAATATGATAAATTACGCATTCAAATTTAAAAAATCGGAATAAACGTATAATTTTTGAAGTATAAAAATTCCTCAATTAGAATTTATTTTACTATAACTCATCTTAGTTTAATTTTATGTAGTAACAAAAATTCTTATAATCTTCCATCTATTTATATAAAGAAGAGTGTCTGTGGTGGGCGGACGCGAGGCAAACTATGGGCGGGCAGTGTAAAATTGAATTTATTCAGAGATTAATGAAAGTTTGCACATTTAGCTTTCAAAATAAGAAGACAATTATTATCTTCATTCGACTTTATAAAACTCTGTGTAAAGCCCGGGCAACATAGGAAACTTCAGCTAGTCTCTCTATCTCCTATATATGCATATAAACAAGAGTGCTGTGTGGCGGGCGGTCTGCCACAAAAATCTACAACTTCCGTTCAAATAAAAGAAAAGTCGCTGTGTGCCTGAGATTTCTAAAAACCACTCCCATCGACTTTTCCCACCCCTTAAAACAGAATTTTGATACTTGATGAAATTTTGCGTACTTGACATTCAAAATAAAAAGAGAATTACTTCTTCAATCTTTGCAAAAATTAAATTACTGTCTGCCTATTACGATTTAAAAAAAAAAACTCTGCGTAAACCCCAGCCAACGCTGGGGACATCAGCTATAGTAACTCATATAACTGCAAATTGATTATATTTACTCTCTTTTCGTGATGGTATTGGTTTCACTCTATCAATACCGGATCACGTCTTTGTAGCAACTGATCTCTCCATTCAATTGATACATTTCTAGTCTAGTTTAATTTTTGACAGTTCCGCTGGGTTTATATTTGTTTCCGTTTTCGTTGTTCTTCGTCTCCAATAATACAATATCAACACTGCCTACTTGTTGAGTTTTGGCAAAAGAAAATTCAAACTAACGAGTAATGTTTCCAATCTCCGCCCCATAAAATTATATTGCGAAGTTATTTTTCATAAATAAATAAGGATGTTTTCAAGAGTTTCAGTGCGCCGAAATCCCCTAACATGGGTGTGGGTTTACTGAATACTGAAAGAATTTAATCACTCCAATTTTTTTTTACCATCTAGATTTATTACGATTGGTAGGCGACTGTAGGCAGTCTACGCGTAGTAATAAATCACATGTAAACAAATATTATTACTGAAAAAATCAACCCGTAAAAAATAAAGATTTTTTTTAACTACATATATCTAATATATGTTTTTAATTTTCTACCTAGTTGCGCAATCTCTTGAGCCAGCTGGAAACCAATTTCAAAGATTTTTTTTTGATTTTTTTTCCTTCCCAGGGAATGGATCTTAGTCTTCTGTTGGGGGCTTTTAAAATGTTTTTTAAAACTTTTTTTTGTTTTGACCGAGAATTCAACCTTACTCCCCAGGTACTGAAGTCAACAACGATAACACCTAAGCCAAATCCTAATTAATTAAAAATAATACCGACAGCTACGTCGCGTATTATTAACTGCTGTGTGTGCGTCCTTATATTAAAAACTTATATTTTTATTATGTATAAAAAAGTGCATTGGTGTGTAGTAGTTCTACATGCATGCATGTAACAACTGTTAACTATGTATAGTACTGTCAACTCTGATAGTGCTCCCTCTCTAAACACGAGAATTCCCCAATTAGGGAGGTATTGTTACCACTAATATTATATATTTTATGTATATTTGTTAATTATATATTATATGTATTGGTTAATAAAAAAATTAAATATATATATAAGAATGCCACCAAAAGTTGACAGAATGCATTGTCATCGTCAACGAGTCTATCTGCCGAGTTTCAGTTCGATAGGATTTCGAGAAGTAACTTAATTTCCACTTCCAAGAATCCACTTCATTCAAGAAAACAAATCGAAATTAAAACGGATGTTTTTAAAAACATTTTTTTTTAATTTCACCATTTTACATTACGTTCGGGCCAACCTATGTATTGCGTATAAAAATATTCTTTTTGTGTATACAGAAAAGGTTACAGTTATTTTGTTATGTTTTAGAAAATTATTAACTAATTTTCCCCGTCTTTGCCCGCGTTTTTCGAAATCTTTTGAATGGCAAGTGTGCAAAATTTCACCAACCTCCGAATGAAACTGTAGATTTGTATAAATGTCAAATCCACGCTACCCGCCCGCCCGCCACAAACGTTCTTATTTATATATAAATAGATGCAAAGTTCTAGAGGAATTTAGTTGCGACACATAGATGGTGTCATATATTACCTGGTGGATATATATTACCTTCTTTCCGATTTTTATTGACATGGGAGAACTATTGACTTTTCTAAAAGTCTAGAATGAATATTCCATTTATTGGAATAACTTTTGAAGCTTCTACCCATATTAAAAAATAATATAATTGTATTAAATTAAATGTTCACAATCGATTTAATGTTTCATTCGCGATGCTACCTATGTAATGTATATATATATAATATAATTACACATTATATTATTGTAAGAAATATGTTTTTTTTTTGTTAAAGGGCTCTAAATTTAATAGATAAAGATAATGTAATAGTGTAATAGATTTCGCATGTTCGTACAGTTTTATATGACAGAAATTTACGACCAGTCGTTTATTTGGGAAGTTTTACGATCGTGTTAACCAGATATTTGATGTTTTTGGTATCAGGATATACAAAAGGATTACGTTGAATCCGTCTTACGTTATTTATCAACGTGACTGAAAAACTGTGACTGCTGTTCTTTTTTGCAAAGTTGATCCGATTGAACAATCAATAACCAATCATCACCGTTTCGATTAACTTGACTTCAAGTTTAGTGTTATCAGTTCTAAACAACACAAAGTTTTTCAGCTACTCTGTACACGAAACTAACTTTATTGGAGTTATTACTCAAAAATTATACATTAAATATTCGTTGTCTTCATTTAAAAATTATTCAAATCAAATAGAAAAACATGCTATCATTTCTATTACCTGACATAAAAGTTCTACATTGAAAATTAAAACTCTTCAAAACAAAATAAAAGTTCTAATTGAAGACGGAGGCATTACACCCGAAGAACAATGTCGATTTTGAAGTTTTGCATTTCATTTTATTTCATACAAAATTCCGAAAATACAGACATTTAAATCAACAAAATGAGCAAAAAAAAACTTTTTTGAATTTTTAACAAATTTGACACTGTTTTTCGGGACCGACGATTTGTAAACTCAATTATTGAAGTTCAAAATTATTGTCCATCGGGCAATGTTCAAATTTAGTTTAACGTTGCAAAAACGCATTTAGCTGCTGCATTGTACACATTGTAGCCTGTTTTAATTGATAACCACGGTTTACATTGGCCCGCATATGAATACTAAATAAATATCATTACGCAATCAGTAAAAGCTACCAATATCAAACAAATTGCACGCTCATAATTATCTATAATTATCCATTATCAAAGAATCCAGTCCAATATTTACATTAGAAATCGGGCAAACTGTGCCAAAAAGAGTGTGCAAAAATTACGTTGCAAAAAGTTTTCTTTTTTTTTTTGCTTGGGTTTAAATTGATTGCTCATTTCCTAATGATTGGCCATTTGGTGTAATCCTCTTGATTGGATTTTTAATGTGTTTCGATTTATTTTTGTTTTAACGTGTAATGGTAGGCCAATTTATTTAAATCGAGTGAATATCAATGTAATTGTAGGTAATTATCTGATACGGTGTTGGACAAACTGGAAAAATGTGAAACCTGTTTGTTTATCAAAAGTTTCGCCCTTTTGGAAAATGCGTGTTTCAATTTTAGGGCAAGAAACGTATACCGTTTGTAATGATGTACGAGTTAACAGAATGCGTATACTAGGTGTATGAGACGTATTGTTTATATCATTGGTGTCATATTCGACTTCTCGACTTTGAAGGCTTTTCTAATTATATACCAATCGTCTGATAAGCTGTCCAGTATGTAATATATATTTTCGTTCTTCCTAAGACTGAAGTGTGTTGCCACGAATTAAAAAAAAAAATTGTGAGATGATTTTGAGAATATCCATCGAATTCACGAAGAAATTTATTTCAGTATTGAAAACAATCTATTTTTTACTTATCTTAACTCATGAATTTATTTCCTCGGCTTTCCTTTAACTCCTCAATACTTAACCGCTTGGGCACATAAGCTTGTTTTCACGACAATGTAACGTAGGTAGACATAGGAATGACGTATGCCCCGTACCTGAGTTATTTTAAACTGCCGATTGCAGAATTGTGTTTTGATATTCGTATCTTTAGCCTGATTGGGGATGAAACAAAGTGAAATACGATGGTAGAAGAAAGTGTCAGAGAAGAACCGAGTTAGGATAGTTCACTCGGGAGATCGTAATCCGTGAGGCGTGTGAAATGGAAATTATTGCATTTAAAAGTAAAAAATATATTGTATCCATAATTACTTAGAGCTTTTCGTTTCAATTTCGTTATATTTAGCATTACCTACTGTGAAATTTCACCTTGCTGCTAGTTATAAAATAATTGTGTTCAAGATAACCGTAAACCAGACGAAAAATTATCCTTATAATTTTGAACGAAATTGCTATTTAAATGCATTATTTTCCATATCCGGCTTTTTTTTCTCTTTTTTAGTAGGTACAAAATTTAGATGAAACAAAGTGTTTTTGTTATTTATTTTTGGGGTGTTATCCGTGATTACAGTGTCCATAACCAGGGACACTTTGTTGTCCGAAACGTTGGCTAAAGAAGGAGGTAGCGTAACACGGCATACCCCAAAAATAAATAACAAAAATTCTTTTGGCCGTGAAAATCTAAAATCATATTGAAACAAAGTTTTAGTTTTGTTAATGATGCTTGTGTCTATATAGTAAGTATTTAACAAATATTAATTTTAAACGATAATGTAGTTCTATCCTCCCTGGCTAAGATTGTGATTGATATTATCCTATTTACTACGTATTTAGTTAAAAAAAATACTATTCTCGTTAGTAGACATCTAAAAACTACCATATTATATAGACTCTTGATGTCAGAATAAATAACTTGTATTGCCTTTAATTGAAGCATTATACCACGCCGAGTGTATCATACATCATTCACAACGAGTGTCAAGTGATCTGACGGACCGTCGTGATTGCATGACCAGACACTAGACTGTATAGAGACCTATACTGTCTCCCTACAACAGTCTGCACAGTCTGCAGTCCCTACTAGGACTAGGACAAGGGAGGGCAGATGTTGGTTGCACTGGCGATGAGTAGACGCGGGTTGCATTAATCACAATGATACGGTTACGCCCACATAATTATCTATTGAATCTTGTAAATAAAATAAAAATACATTTTGTACTTCATTCATTAATACAATACTTTTGTAGTAATATTTTTCAATATGCAATAAAATTTAATAGTATTTACTTATAGATATTCACATTTTGGGTTAGTAGGAGATATAACTCGGGGGGCTTATATGAAATTTTAATTAGTTTTTGTATTATTTTACAAAAAAAAAAACATGTAACAACTTAGCTTATGGCAAAAAACCTTTGCTCTATTTAGAAACAAATGGTCATTTAGATAGATCCCCCTATCTGAACAGACGGATTGCATAGTTATAGCACAAGTGTCAAGTGAGAATTCTGTCCTTGTTCTATCGGTATTTCAATGGAAGAAGCTCAGAGAGACTGGCCTCATTAATCCCTTCGGCACCAGTGCATAATCGGACACGCACCCTACACGGTTGACATTTGTCACATGATAACGGTAAGTTTCTACCACTCGTTCTTTGCCGGTCTCTTCAAGACACTCGTTTTTCTACTCAAAAAGACCCTCCACACATCATCCCAAAAGATAACATATTATTAATAAATCAATCATATAGGTCGACACTGTTTAACCTACCTCCTGTGGGTTTGTTTATTGTTTACTATTTACGATATTGGTCTAACTGCTATTTTAGCTGTTATGTACAAAGTGGTAGCATAAACGACTGGATGTAAAAAGTTAATTACTTTCCTTGTGATTAATACTACTAAGATTCCGAAGTAGATACAATACAAATTTTAAAAAAAAATTATTCCGAAAATACTTCATTAATTAATTCATTCTATAATTTCATTTCATTCTAAAGCACTGTGCTTTAGAGTTTGTGACTTATTCTTGTCTTACTTCGGAATAATCTTCTATGAATCAGCAATGACGATAAACACACCCCCAGACTCTCCACCCCCCCCCCACGTTCGTGAGATAATATCTCTTTCCGAAACTAACACCAATCAGGCCCGAACACGTGCTCGGAATATTATCACAATTTCAAAATCCCATCATTTTCCCTTAAAAACGATTTCAAAGAAAATATCATTTTTCCGAAATATCTGACTCACTTATAAGCGTTGAAAAAACTGCACTTTTCACTGCTTTGTATGTTGCCAAAATTGTATGCAATTTTATTTAATCTCGTTGCAAGTGAATTACAACATCACTTTATTCTCGACACGACCGTCCCTCTAGGAGGTTCGCGAACGACTGCCGTAATTGCCGTAACGTAGTACGGGCTTAACCAACCACCCCACATTACGCAGAGATGCTTGCAAAATAACATCATCTCATAAAAAGGGCTAACCTAAGAAACATATTAAATATTTGTTGATTTTTAAAAAGTGGCTTCCTTTTTGTGTGGTGGAGATTTGTATGTAATGCATTTGTAGAAGATGGGCGTGGAACCTTCTTGCGATATCACTACTACCAATATAGCATCAAAAGCAATAATAATGCACCTAATAAAAAAAGAATTGTTTTAATACTATTGATTTTCTTTGTATTATGGTTTTGAATGTTGCTTTTTGCGTGGTCTCTCCACTTTGCTAGTAGCTTTTCCGGGTGTGCTTTCCAGGTCTCGCCAATGGGTGTCCGCGGGATGCGCGCGCAGTGGTGTCTCCGAAGGGGTAGTGAACCGGGGCCCGCGGCTGCTCCGTGCCCCACTAGCTTTTGGCAGCGGTCCAACTGGGACAATAATAATTACTAATACGGAGATCCAGTCCTTTATCTGCGCGGAAACAGTGGTGGGATTGTGAAGAGTACTTTAAATCTTATAAAATTGTCATTTTTTATACTCTTCTTATTTAGGGAAATAACATCAATCGAAAAACTGAAATAGAAAAATCATTAAATTATGGAATCATATCTTTGTATATTTTTCTTATTTCTTTTGTTTTAGTTTTTATATTGAGCGTCGCTAATATTGTCTTCTTTGATTTAAATTTGGTTTAGAAAAAAAGGTTAGTATTTTCTTTTTTTTTATAGTTAATTGAATGTCTCGAAGCTCAATTATAGCTCCTGGCGGATATAATTTTGCGAGCTGAGAAAAACTATGTCACCTGTCACCTATACGATTCAATTTAAATTATTTAATTTTACAATCTTTATATATAAAAATCTCGTGGCACAATGTTGTCCGAGGTAAACTTCGAAACTACTTAACCGATTTTGATGAAATTTGGCTTACTGTGTGTAATTTGGTCCAACTTAAAAGATACTTCACCTCAATATTTATTAATGCGAATTAAATATTTTTATGGGACAATTATTTTAAATTATTTGTAAGTTGCATAAGACCAAAAATTTAAAAAATTGTATATATTTGTCAATATTTTGTATCATTGTATCATAGTTTTAATATTCTCCTGGCGAAGGAAGGGTTCTTCCGAAACTGGTACTTTAATTAAAATTTAAGTGGTCTAAAACAAATTTATATATTTTTATTGTAAATTATGGCGAGCTACTAAATTATCTCGCGAAAGTGATGGTGAATATTTATGGATATCGATAAAACCGCACGAATTCACTAACTCAATTATCTACATATTATGTGTACTATATATTCCTCCCAGTAAGTTAATGCTTACTACGAATATGTAAATTATTTTATATTCTGTAATTAAATTATACAGCATACGGAGTTTATGCTACTATCGCTCTGTTCAACTGATATAAACGAACATTATTTTTATTACACATTCCACAAAACAATCTGTCCGAATTACCTAACGCTACAGCTGGGTGTTTTTAGTGATATATATATATATATAGGTTTGGGAGGTGTGTATTGGTACCGCCTCCCCGGGAATCATTTATTGGATAAACATAATCTCCGCCGTGGATCACCTTAGGTGGTTTGCTAAGTTTGGTGACTTAGCAGAGGTGCCCGGGTTCATTAGGTGAGGTTTGTCTAGGTCTTTGTGACAGATGAGTTTGCCACTGCGTGGCAGTCCGGATTGGGTGAGACTGGTTGAGGAATATCTTTTGACCTCTCCACCTGTCTCCACCTCTCGACCTGTCGCCTTGCACCTCAATAGGAAGAATAGATTCTTGTGTTCGTCACTCCTGGATACATTGACCCCTTGATTCCTAACCACTCCTCATAGTTTATTCCTTCCCAGAACTTCCTTTCTTTCTTTTCCCTAAAAAAGCCCTTTACTCAGCATACCCAAAGATTAAATAGGCTCTAAGAAAAATTGTTTTCCTCAGGGCCTCCTTTGTGGAGCAAATGTAAACAAAAAAAATTGATAAGGTTCGAAATTTAAAAAAGTTTGCTCTTTTTAATGGAAATATAATGATATAAATTTAATTTTCTAAAAATCGGTGCACGCCACTGGATTACATTGGCGCTACAATATTTTTAGTAACGAGTAGATGGGTAGTTCATCCCTGGTTAATCCATCAAGTAGGGATGTTCGTAGCGCGAGCCACGACACGTGACGAGCGCTTCCGACTGACATCCACTACTCTTCCCGACTGAATAATGTCGGATTTTTCCATGCACCATCAATTCTGTACCAGATCATCATACATTATGTAGTACAACACATTAGTAGCGCAAGAGTTGTCTAACCCACACGTTAAGAAATTATCGTTAAAATCTACAAAAAATTGTAACTATTATGCTTGTAAAATAAGGAAAATAAATAAGGGTTGGGTAGTCGTAAAATGAGTCATTTTTAAATCAAATTCTAGACGTATTGACGCTTTTTTACAAAAAAACATACATTTATTTTGAAAGATTGTTATTTTATCTGGTACACGCAGTTTTAAAATTTTGAAAAACTAAGTGTATTTTTAATATACTAACGTTATACCGATGGTCGTTGGCAGATTTGTTCAATTTTCAAAGATAGATTTTATTAAACAACACAAATTTCAAATCATATAATCTTACAAAAAAATAAATCAATACATAATCTAGTCAACACAGTTTTAAATTTTAGTTAAATTAAAGTCATTAAAAAATAAATCCGAGAACGTGTTTTGTGACAAAAATACCTCAGATTTTCTATTTATTTAAGGTCCTTACATACTGAAATATTTATAAAAAAATTTACACACCTTTTTTGTTAGGACATTATTGAAAAATCATAAATACTTATGATCAAAAAATACTTCAAGAAGTACACGATATTTAATAATTTGTCATCGTGCGTTTTGAGCATTTCTATTGTTTACTCGAATGTAGGTATATATTAAAGCAAGTTTTTAATGAAATAAATCTATTTAAAATTTTTAATTTTAAAAAAATGATACGTGGAATAATCGATACAGTTGCAAGCATTTTTAAACTTTTATTCTCAGCTGCTGGTCAATCGCTCTTAAAGTGATGACACTATTAAGCAAAATTAGATCACTTAGAAATATTTTAGATACTTTTATTAAATACTGCGAATAGTATTTTTATAAGTCCAGAAAATAATAAAGTATCGGGCCTATGAAAATTTAAAGTTCAAAATCTTCTACTTACGAACTCCTTTTAGGTTATGGTAATGTGGAAAATTAAAAAACAAACAAAATAAGCCCATAAAATTTGTGTTTCTGTTATCATAATTGAAAAATAACTAGCACAATGAGTTTTCGATCCTCATTGTGAAAAATCCTGATTTTACAAATTTGGGGTTTTTACATTAGGTGCACACAGGAGGCCTTGAGGAAAATAATTTCCATCAGAGCCTATGTCATCTTTAAGGATGCTGTGTGGAGGGTATTTTTAAGGAAAGGAAGGAGAGGAAGTTCTGGGAAGGAAAAGGTATGAAGGTTGGGTAGGAATCTGGGGTTCAGTGTGTCTAGATCATCCGCCGCCAATACCTAGATAAACTGCTAAGTCAAATTTGGGGTTAGACCACTCTTGCGCTTTTTTCGTTGTTTGTTTTTGGGGTGTTATGCCGTGTTGTGCTTCCTCCTTCTTTAGCCGACGTTTCGGACAGCGTTGCAGTGTCCATCATCAGGGCAGATCCGGCAGATCCGTCGATGTGAATTTGTAGTGTTAAGTGTGTGCTTATTTAGTTGGAAGCGATACCGTGCCGTTAGCTTTATTTCAGAAGAAAGTGAACTACTTTGAAAGGGAAATTTGGTGAAAGCGCAGTATTTACGTTAGCCTGGGGCCCGTCCACGGAGAAATGTAACGAAATTTCCAAACGAAAGTAGTGTCATCTTGTGGCGAATTCTAGAAATAGAAAAAAAACCAATCTGAAGCGAATGTAGCCAATATCAAGGTATAAACAAATGGTTTTATACTTTTGTATTGAATTATTATATGTTATTAAAGTATACTTAGACATGGTTTTTTGCGATTAGCTTTGGTGTAGCCGTCAATTACCGGATACCAAGAGCTGTTGAGCTTAGCTCCGTCGTCTCTATTAATATTAATTGGATTTTTGTAGATTTCAATTGCCTCCGTAATCAGGCGTGATCTATAAGTTTTAGGTCTTCCCAGGACCTCAGGAACAAATCCAAAATAATGGCCGGTTTCAATTAAGTGCTCGGCGATTGCCGATTTATCAGGATGGCCAAGTTTACAAGCACGAAAGTGTTCTGCTATCCTCTTGGAAATCGTCCGCTCTGTTTGGCCTACATAAACCTTGTCACATCCGGAACAGCTGAGTTTATACACTCCGTCTGCTTCCAGAGGAAACTTAGTTTTTGCAGACCTCAGTAGGTCTTGGATTTTGGTTGTGGTTCCGAAGACAGTCTTGATGCTTTCTTTTCTCAACATCCTGGCAATTCTGTCTGTCACATTGTGAACGAAAGGAAGGAAAGCACAGCCTTTTGACTCTTGTTCAACTCTGACTGTAGATTTGGCTCTTATAATTTGCCTTGTCTGCCTTGTCGGGTAACCGTTGCGTTCCAGTGCATCGGTCAGCTTTATAAGTTCTGTTCCGAGTTTTGTTTCTTCGCATATTCTGGTCGCTCGGGTCACCAAAGTATGGATAAGACCTCTCTTCTGCGCTGGGTGGTGATGCGAATCGGCATGTAGATACCGATTTGTGTGCGTAGGTTTTCTATATACTGTGTGTCCTAGATTACCATCTTCTTTTCGCGTCACCTCCACATCTAGAAAAGGCAGGATTTTATCGTCGTTTTCCAGCTCCATTGTGAACTTAATTTTACTATGGAGTGAATTTAGATGATCCAGAAATTCGTTCAATTTCTCTGTTCCATGAGGCCAAATGGCGAAGACATCATCGACATAACGCCACCATACCTTGGGAACAGCCGAAGCTGTGTCTAGTGCCACTTCTTCAAACTTCTCCATGAAAAAATTGGCTAGTACTGGCGACAATGGACTGCCCATCGCAACTCCTTCCACTTGCTCAAAAAGTTCATCCTGGAATGCAAAATAACCCGTTTTGAGGCAGTGTTCAAAAAGTTTGCAAATGTCTTCCTCATAGATCTCCCTGAGCATTGTCATGGAATCTTCTAGTGGCACATTTGTGAAAAGGGAGACTACGTCAAAACTGACTAGGATATCTCCTTCCTCAGTCTTAACCTTTTTGAGCTTGCTGATCAGATCTGCGGAATCCTTAATCCAGGATTCAGTTTTTCCAGTTTGCATCTGCAACAATCTCGAAAGATGTTGGGAAAGTTTGTACGTCGGTGCACCTATAGCACTGACAATTGGTCTCATTGGGATATCCTTTTTATGTATTTTCGGAAGACCGTACAGGGCAGGAGTTCTGGAGGCTTTTACGAACAGCTTAGATCGATCCTCTTTCCTAATGCTGGAAGCTTTTATTAACTCCCTAGTCTTCAGGTCAATTTTGTTGGTGGGATTGTTTTTAATTTTCTTATAAGTGCCGGCATCGCACAATAAGTTTTCCATCTTTTTAATGTAGTCTACCGTATTAATCACGACAGTGGCATTTCCTTTGTCAGCTGGCAGAACCAAGATGTCCTCATTGGCGCGCAATTCTTTTAGGGCCGCAAACTCTCCTTTTGTGATGTTTGGGCGGGGTATTTCAGCCCTTTTCAAAATATGGCAAGTCTCTTGTCGTATGTTCTCTGCTTGCGATTCTGACATTTTGTGTACTTTCATCATTGTATGTAGTGCTGTTTCCACACCACATACGATAGATTCCACAGGTATCTTTTTGGGGGCAACTGCGTAGTTCATCCCCTTAGCAAGCACTGAGGTTGCATCTGGGCTCAGCGCAAGGGTCGAAATGTTAATAACAACTTTATTTTGATCAAGTTGTTTTCGATCACCCTTTTTGGCTTGGTTGAGTCTCTCAAACTTATGTTTCTGTCTCGCATCCGTTGACTGCTTACATCTTGTTGGTAAGTAATATTGTCAATTTTATTCCAATCTTCCTCGATGAGGATTGCACTCAGATGCAGGTGTAAATCGAAAAGGTCCCGAGATATTCCATTCTCGCGCTAGTTGCCTCAAAGTCTCCCATAGATTACGTGATACAATTTTTTTTACGGAGAATAACTTGTGTAACAAAACAGGAAGAATTCAAGCCTCCAAGCCTGTTTTGAAAAACCCTTTTTTTAATTTCTTATTTGTGTAGGAACCATATTTAAAAAAAAAACAGCTTTTATGAGGAATTATTAGTGGAAGTAGAACTGGTTAACCTGATTCACATGAGAATAAATTATTCGGACTCTTTAAGTTTTTATAGCGTGATACCCTATTCAGATATGGCGTAAAAAAACTTTTGGCTTCTGTTTTGTCGCCAGTGGAACGTTTGGGATGCTTTTAGCTGCTGTCATTGGCATGAAAAAGACTCCCAACTGTTCTTTTAATCCAATCTGAGTACGGCTTAGAAGTTAGCGCTCAGTAATTCACAAAACAGTCAGGCATCTTGATAATATTATCACACTGTACGTTTTTTCAATGGCGAATGCAAAGGAAGATAAGAATTAAAGATGAACATAATTTGAATGCTCCTAACGTTTTTAGTGGCTATCTAGAGAAAAATCGCCCGACAAAATGGCGTGGCTACAATAACTATCGCGTGCCTCCAGTGAGATTCCATTTATCATAGTCAGGATCACGTTAATTGCTGCCCGGTTAAATACTCCCTTTGCGAAAGAGGCTTTATTTAATATCTTATAAAGATTAGAGCACAAAGCGTACGTTTAATTTATTTTTCGTGATTTTTTTTCTAACTTCACGAACACGCTTCCTTAAGAAGTGTTTAATTAATACTTCTCTAATTTTTTCAGTTGGATACATACAGCCTGTCAGAAATTATCTCTCTCGCCACTGAGGACATAAACCGATAGGAGTGTGTTATGGGCGTGTACATGTGCCCGAAGTAAGCTTCTGATAAAATTGTGATTTAAGATTTCCACTGCCAAAGGTATTTTTGTTATTTATTTTTGGGGTGTTATGCCGTGTTGCGCTACCCCTTTTATTTATGCAGAGTTGCAGTATCCATCGTCATATCCATGTGTAATGGATAATTTCCATCATCAGGCCAGATGTCGCATCTGCCGTGATTATGGACACTGTAACGTTGTCCGAAACGTTGGCTAGAGAAGGAGGTTGCGCTACACGGCATAACACCCCAATAATAAATAACAAAAATTCTGATAAAATTTACAACATTTTAAATATCGATTTTTTTCTTCGACAGATAATCAATTTCATTGGCCTGTTTGGTAAGGCCGATAAGAGTACAGGCCTGGGCTCGCGACGGCCAGATTAAGAAGGCCGCTAAGTAAAACTCACTGTTAAAAATACTCTAATCACTAATCACTCGTTTATTTAATATGCTTACAAATCAGCAGTAATGAAGAGTATCAAACTTTCACTGCGCGATGGCATTGACTTAATCACGTGATTTTGTACTTTTCAGTCTTGCTGTCTGGGGTTTTATGTATTTTGACGATTTAGTTTTCTTTAAAATCGTTATAGATAGAACACTTCTAGGTTTTTCGCCTATTCCTGGCACAGTTTGTAAAGCACATTGTTTAATTATAATTTGAACTGCCTTACAGGAGTCTAAAAGAAATATAACACTAATTCGTCAAAAATACTTTCAGTGAAGATTCTGCCACAAGTTCCGCTGTAAAGAGGGTGAAACCATGTTTTATGGTCGAGATTAATGTAAAATTTTAGTGTTCTTGTTTTTACTATCCAACTTTTCACAATTTTTCAACGCTTTTTTCGTATGGAGCTTGAAAATTATAAAATAAAATATAATGTACTTTTGCAGACTCGTGAAAAATCGCGCGGATTATCGACAAAACATTTCCAATTTTTGAAAATGGGTTAAATTATTTAAAATGGTTTTCTGATAAATATTTTATTAAATAGGTAGGTACTTTATTGCTTGTCTGAATTTAAAAAAAAAACACAAATCCGAGTTCTAGAGTTCATTTAAATCATTTGTGCCTTCAATTTAGGAGGCGGAAATTTGTACCGTAGCCCCGGGGACCATTTATTGGCTAACCAACACCTCTGCTATAGATCACCCTAAGTGGTTCGCTACGTTTGGTGACCTAGTAGTAATGCCCGGATTCATGGGGTGAGGTTTGTCTAGGTCTTGGCGACGGATGCATCTGTCCGCCTTGTGCGTGGCGGGCCGGATTTAGCGATCGACTAAATGAGGTTAGCCTTTTGACCTCTCCTTGCACCGCAGTTAAAGGGATGGATTCATACGTTACTCCTGGATACACTGACTACCAGATTTCTACCCACACCCATACTATTTCCTTCTCAGAACTTCCTCTCCTTAAAATATCCCCCGCACAGCATCCCCTGAGACGAAATAGGCCCTGAGGGAAATTATTTTATCCATGTGAAAAATGTGAAAAATACCAGAATTACGTAGGTCAGCTACTAAAGCGTCTTATTTAAAAAAGTTAAATAATTATTTCAAGCCCCATAGCGCATGATGGAAATGCCATCGTGGAATGAAAACAGTGAACATTACTACAAATTCTTTAAAATTATAAACTAATGTCAATTTGTTACTTTTTCCTTTTCACATAAAAAATTATATCGTTGCTTAGTATTTGTTGTTCGAAAAAGTGTTTACTTTCAAATGGCAGAAATATGTAGATTATTTTTTTAAAGGTTATTAATAGTAGGCGGCTAGGCGGTGGCAAAACAAAGAATTCCAAGTCGCGAATCTGCAAAAACATCTTTGGGAGATATTGAGGTTTAAAGTTTAGAATTGTTTTGTTATTTCAATAACATATCAATTCTAAACTTCAAACTTCAATATCTCCGAATGATGTTTTCGCGGATTCATGACTTGGAATTCTTCGTTTAGCCACCGCCTAGCCGCCTACTAGTTATTAATTATCATTTCCTCGTAGAGAATTTATTCATGTTGGTGACTAATGGATTTTGAATGGTCAACAATTAAATTCGTCATTGGGAGTTTTGGCCAGGAATCCCGGAAAAATCAATAATCCGTCGGGTTTTAACCCACAACTTCTTCGTAAACCCCGGACCCAGTGGAGTCATAGTATATTTACCACTCTGCCACGGAGGTCCTCGAGACCCTTAGGGGGCTCCGCTGTAATTAGCATATTTTCCTGTACAGCACTCAAAGTTGTAAATCGGACGTACGACACCATAAACTTGTGTAATTACGCGCCTCCTTGTTTTAATTAGCTGCTCCATAAACCTCTCTTTAGGTTCCTTTTTGTAACTTTTAAAAATATTTGGACCGTTTGCTTTGTCTACAATTTTAATACCTCAGGCTAATTTGTTCGCTTTCGTGAACAACTGATAAGGGTCTCGTAGAAATCGTTTTGTATCCATTACTATCATGGCGTGATATATGATATAAACGGTGTTAGAAAGAGAAAACACCACGGTTTATATTCAACTAGATTGTACCTACTGTGAAAAGTAAAATATTCTATCAAAAAAATATATCTATAAGTTAACCACAAAATAATTAAAATGTACACTTTTACAAAACCAAAGTTTCCGAGAGCTATTTGAAAAAAAATTTATGAAAACGAATAAAAAATGAGATCACGATAACGGCTATTATATATTTGTCTAATAAAATGTGTTTTTTTATTTATTATTTTTTTTTTGTATAAGAAAAACTCTCTTTTTTTAACTTTTGAGGGTTATTCCCATCAATATAATATATCATTGAAGAATTATCGGTATTATTATATTTTAAAGATTATCGGTTAGACTTGAGGTTCTGGGTTCGAGTCCCAGTTGCAACCATTATCCTTTATTATTTTTCTGTGTCTTGTTCATTTTCATACTATGAAAAAATTAGATTATTATTGTTATCTTCTTCTTCAATGATATTTTTTACCTTTTTAGTAATTTTAGTTACAGAAAAACGTAAGTTGAGCCATTTTTTTTTAGTTTTTTTATGTTTGCGTACTTGAAAAATTATGTGTATTTCTAGTACTTATATTGTTTGAAAGCGTACCTATTCAAATACAGTTTTTTAGTTTTCGGATACGTTCATAAATATTCTATTTATTTGGATTTTATTGCAAAACGCAAATATTCTGACGCCCTAGTTTGAGGGGTTAAAACACGGTTCAAAATATATGTTATAAGGTTTTTATTTTCAGCGCTTTTAAAAAATTCGGGGGAATTTCGGCGTACCGTCGACTGGGACTTATTCAATATTTACATTATGATGTTCTCCAGAATTTTATTTACTCCGTAGCGAGCTGTCAACCGGGATATTGTTTACACCGTCGCGTGCTGTCAACCAGAATATTATTTACACCGTATTGTGCGGTTAATCAATACAATATTTACACTTATGTATACCATAAAGCCCTGTTCAGACACAGCTACAAACTATAAAAGATCCATAGCACGCCAAATATCGCTCTCCATACAATCCCTTCAGACCGTTCACACCTAAGCGCTTTATGCGCAGATCAACCATAGACAATGTACATCTTACGCCGATAGGCGATATACGAACAGATAAGCGCCCCCCTCTCCCACCGAAAATAGGAGAGGGAGTCATTTTTATTAAAACACGCGAATGTCAGCTGTCAAATTCTCAGATGTAGTACAAAATCTACAAAGAAATGGTATCTCGTATCGAGCTATCTAAATTCATCTGACCCCCACTCCTACCGTAGGCAGAAATATTTGATAGCGTCGTGTGAACGGTACAAAATATAAGCGCTCGCGGTTCAACAGATATCTGCACGCGGTTTATAGCTGTGTCTGAACAGGTGTGCTAGCACGGTCGCTCGATATGAAGTTACCGACCGATTGTCGGTAACTTCTCATCGTTCCCTAGGACAACTGCAGATCTCAAACGTACAAACGACAGTTGATATCGAATATATTAAAGACACTTAGTCATTGTGAACTGTCACCTATTCGTTTGCGATCTGCAGTTGTCGTGGGGAACGATGAGAAGTTACCGACAGTTATCCTATCGATCGTTATAGAGCAAGCGTGCTAGGGCCTCAGGGGTTAACATGCGTTCTACGGTGATATGTGTACTATAGCGTGCGGTCAATCAGGATAATTTTATTTACACTATAAGTGCAGTCGTCCAGAACACAATTTAAACAAGATACAGCGCCCTTGAAGTGATATATAAACGAATTTTAATTTATGTCCCCTATAATTTCATCAGAGCTATACAGCACAGACTATTTATTTTTCCAAGGGGCAGGACCAACCTACCAATGATCATGCCTTTGGGGAGAATTACTACTTTGCTAAACCAAATTTCTTCTGTGATTGACATATTCAATTTAAACAAAAGCGAATTTAAGATCGCAATAAATATATTCTTTAACATAAGGCTCCATCTCATCTGATATTATAGATGTACATACCTATGTTATTAAATGTACATATTTTAAACTGTAATTTGTGAAATGTAATTGGATTATATTGTTTTTCACAATAAATAAATAAATATAAATCAGGCAAATATTATTATTATTATAGCACGCGGTCCATTGGGGGCGCTTAGGTACATTATGGCATGCGGTCCATAACAATCTACTTATTTTTTTTTATATTTAAGATCTGTACGTGTATTATAACTACATTATGATTTTAAACTATATACATAAGCCCCCTTACTCATAATCGTAGTATAACTAATACGCGTCGTATTACGTAGTTACTAGTAATAGTGATAAACTTGACTTATTATCACTGCGTATGTATAGTTAAAACGGTTTTACACCAGGTTTACGGTCAACATTACCAAACCAAAGATGAGTCGGCGGATACCGCAATCATAAGTAAGGGGGAACATATTTATAGTAAATAAAATAAATGTACTTAAAAGTGTTTAAAAATAAAATAAAATATATGTAGAATCTATAAAAGTACATAGAAAATCAGATTTTGAGAAACCATATTTCATCACACGGAGAAAAATGTTATTCTAAAATACGAACAAATTAACAGTGTTTCAATGTTTATTGGTGGGAAAATATAAGAATAATTGGTTGGTATACGTACGAAATTACATATACCAACAAATTATTCTTACACGTTCCCGCCAATAAACATTGAAACCCTGTTAATTTGTTCGTAATAACCGTTTTTACGAATAAAATGATCGTATTTTAGAATGAAATTTTTCTCCGTGCACAAGAGTCCAAACTACTCCCAACCGTCTAGAGCCAGTGAGACTAAGATATCCCCAATTATTGGGATATGTTTTAAGCCTCAAGGGAATTTCGAGCAACGTTTCAATTTTTAAAAAATGGTTTTTCACCAGGACGATACCGACTGTAGCTTTTACTCTTAAATGTGCCGCAATTTTACATTACATTATGTTAAATTATTAAATCGTGTAAAATCAAATAAAGTTTACTTGCGCACGGATTCGGGATTCGAAACCGCGACCTCCTATTGCTAGTCGAGAGCCTTACCCCTCGACCATGGAGGTCTAGATAAAAAAGTAGCTTAGATAAAATTCTGAATATTATTTACATTACAATACGTAATCATCATATTTATGAGGATATCTAAATTTTACATTTAATGTGCAAAACTCAAACTACGTTACTGATGAATATGGCGATGCAGGAATCTGGGATAATGGAACAATGTTAGACTTGTAATAAATAATAAATAAATATTATAGGTTATTTAATCATCTTTTCTTATCACAGTAAAGTAATCTGACACCTTCGCAGAAAAACTTTTCTTTATGAAACAGCCAGTTTCGTCTCCGCGAGTTATTATAATGTATGCCTTTCTGGCTCCCTGTAATATGTGGAAATAATAACAAAAATAATTGCTTTCCGCTGGTACAAGGGGGGCATACAGCTGTAACAGGGAACCAACTCCAGCGGGAGACAAATGAACCTGTCGTATGGCATTATGATATATCTTCGGACTACCTACTGACAATGTATGCAACATTGTTTTGTGAAATGAAACCAGATATTATATATTTTTGTTTTTGTTTTAAAACGTAAACTACGAATTAAATATTATAGATCTACACATTTAAGTTTACAGTCGGGGGCGGCGCCAATGTACATTTTTTTGTTTCCATTTGTGCGATTCCTTTGATCTCCTAAAAGTTCTAGTATTTGAGGCGAAGCTTAGTGCTAAATCACTAATTTAGATTCATAATTAATAATTACATTATAAATACACATAAAATGCTTTGGATAAATTGAAGCTTTTCCTACCGTGTCCATTGAGTAGAATTAACATAAAATTGTTAATTACTTTATAAAGAATTAAAGTGTAAACTACTAAATAGGGTATGTTTTCATCAGTAATGTATGAACGCATATAAGAAATAACATTTAAAAATTACAATTTTATGACTATAGTTATACTAGCTTCTGCCCGCAACTTCGTCTGCGTAGGATTAGTACTTCGAGTAATCTATTTTCTTTTCCTAGGTCTCATCTATGTTTATACCAAAATTCTTAACCTTTTTATTTGAAACATGTATAATTCTTGATTCGATTCAAAGTATTAGGCGAGTACTTCAAATAAATTCACTAATTTAAATATATTCTGAAATAGAATTTTGATTTAACAATCATTGTTTTGCAAAATGTCATTCTCAAATTTTGACATTTTCTACTTAATAATAATTTAATAATAATTAAACAATAATTATTATTTTCAATGTATTGAAAATAAATAGCTAGCTTTCTAAATTATACCCTGTATGTTATTCTGATGTATGAGTTATATTATTGTGAAGTTTCATTAAAATCCATTCAGTAGTTTTTGTGTGAAAGAGTAACAAACATACACACATCCATAAAAACTTTCGCATTTATAATATTAGTAAGATAGTTAGAAGTAAGATGTGACGGTTTCGATTGAATTTACATTTTCTTTCTCATAAAATAATTCTTAAAATAATTTTTTTTTAAAAACTGCTTCTGCGCTTGAAATCATTTTCTCTGGACTCCGTTTTCCAAGCGATTTATATGCCTATTACCTATATTTGTGGTGATATAAGGCACACTAAGAATACGGTTTCTTCTTAGAGCTATGTGAAGCTTTACTACCTGGTTTCTATCACGATTTTTATTTCCGATTTTTTTAACAAATCAAAAAATATGTTTAATTTTTAGTATATAAAGACTCGGTAACTCAGTATCTCTTTGAGCTATTAAATTCAAACAGACATGGCTGGCGATGCCAAGTTATGTCTTATCACTATTTTTTTACAAATCTACAGTTGATATTTTAAAGCTCTATTGTTAATGATTTAAATTACTTTTAGGGCTGAAAATAGTTGAAGGAAAGAAAAAAAAACATAGAAACACCAAAAAGTATATGCCATCCAAATGTAATGTCTCCAGAGCTCACCGCTTGAAAGTTTTTACTGCTTCAGAAAACAGATGTCTTGTATTATAATTTTGTGCTTTTCAAGTTCGTACAAGCACGTGACTCGAAATCTGGAATCGTTTGAATTACGTAAACGAAATCATCTTGGATTTATTATTTAAGATTAATGTTTATATAACTCACAGAATTGAGTCTTTTCAGAGAACTCTGGAATATAATAAAGTTTTCTTTGTAAAATTGTTACCTTTTCAGAGCATTTTCCTACTCGACGGAGTTCTATAGGTTTGTCCTTTCAAAATATTTACTTTATGAAATTATATTTTGAAAGGCTTCATTCCATGTTTTTTTTCTCGTGAAATACATCGCAGTAATATTATGTTAATATGCAAATTTGTGGCAGAATTCTACCCTCCGCTAGTGTTGACATTTGAATATATAATGTCGTTGAAGTAGCAAGTAACATAGTTTGACATTTGTAATATTATGCATGGAATTTGATTACCTTTGTATGTTTATGTATAATTTAATTTTTCAACTTAACGGGCGTGAATGGGGAAGGTTAGGAGTTACCTGTCTATTCAGATCTAGCTGCCAGTAGTTTGATTTCTAAGACTTGGGTGTTTGATTTTCCGTACCATTTTTGAAAAATTTCAGCAAACGTTAGAATTTTTGATATTAGAACAGTGCTTTAACCACCGGTTCTTCCACTTCCAACTTTTTATCAAATCTAATGGTTTTATAAGCCGTTTCAAGCATAACTTCGACATTTATCCAAACGCTGACGGGCTGAGAACTGTCTGTTAACGGGGACCGCTCAAATATAAAATAAAAAAAGGATGACAACGTCAAACGTGATCAGGGAATGTAATGGCGTGTAATCAGTAAATGGCGTTGTGTTTCATTAGCCACAGCAAAGCGTGGCCGGGACAGCTAGTAAATTTATATGAAAATACTTTTTGTTTTATTCAATCCTTGCAAAATTAAATTAAATATTATAACATGTGATTATAGTGTTTTACACAAAGTAATTTGTTACATTTAATTATAAACACTGTTTATGACCCTAATAAATAAAATAAAAGTGTTTTGTTACCAGATTTAAATAACCATTCATTAGTATTAACCAAGGTTTTTTTTACCTTTCCGGGTTTTGAACCCATTGTCCTATGAGCACAGTGGCTACACCTTTATATAGTTAATATTTCTCAAATATTGACTGTTAAATGAGGTCTTCGGATTGTATTATGTTCGAAGACACCCGATACTTTTCGTATTAACGAAAATAATGACTTAGTCCAAGAAAAACATGATGTTCCTTTTGAATATTTGATACGAAATAAATTGCTTATACTTTTTATATTGAAATAAGCGTCCGTGAGAAGTACTGACTAAATAGATTTTCACAAAACCATTTGTAAAAGTGAAACGTCCTACGGCACAAACACGTGAACCGAATAAGGGCCGGGAATGTACTTCATCAATAACATTTTGACAGGCCAAAGTGACAAAGAAGTGGAAAGAGGTCAACTTGTTTTATTCATAGCACGGTCCCGGTTTACTTTGCTGTATTTTTTCTACACTCAATTATTTACAGAGGTTACTGTGTTTTATCTTGTCTTAAAATGGCGATTATTCAAATACAGATCTGGCCCTCTAGCACGGTCGATCGATTAGGATTGATGGGATAACTTTCGGTAACTTCTCATCGTTCCCTAGGACAACTGCACATCGCTAACGTACAAACAATAATTGACGTCAAATATATTAAGAACACTTAATCGTTGTGAGTTGTTACAACTTATTCGTTTTTTTATGTTTTATACTTTTGTTATTCGGCGGTATATCCTCTCTGCATACCTCTTCGCGGACGCTTAACTCCTTTCTGTTTAAGTAGATATACTCGTACCGTATTTTCCCTAAACCGATTGCGTAATATATATAAGTATGCCGGGTGGCCAATTTTCGGAGCATCATCTGTCATGGAACCGTGAAAATTAGATCATCGTACTGGGGTGTCAGCACCCCCCCCCCCTCCCCCTTCTCCAACCCTCACCACGAATTAAACTGCCTCTCGTGTCAACCCTAAAATATATTTATTTTTGTTTTTAGTTTTTTTTTTGTATCGTGAGATTTATCGTATGGAAATTAATTAGATCGGGTTTAATTTTTTCCAATTTATATTTTGTAGGTATCTGTATTTTCGTTTTAAACCATTTTTAAGCTGGTGTAACACTAAATACGCATTTAAACATTTAAATTCTTCACGGCGTATGTTATAACTGGAATTATATTAGAAAATTCGTATTTATTTTGCAAAATTGTCATTTATCAGTGATAAATCGTTTCCTGTCATGGTGTCAAAGAGAAAGAGAACGAAAACAGTGTGCAATATAGATGTTAACGATGAATACTTGGGGCAGGTGGATGAGTTTGTGTATTTGGGAAGTAAAAGCTGGGAAGGAAAGAAGAGTAAATGCAGGTAACTCCATTAATGGAGGACTGAATGCTGTTGGCGCTATCAAAAAACTGTCTAAAAAAGCGAAGCTAGCAGTCGACAATGGAGTGCTGGTACCTACCCTGATATAAGGCAGTGAGGCATGGACCTGGCACTATTTATTGGATAACCGACACCTCTGCCATAGGTCACCAGTGTGTTCGTTACGTTAGGTCACCAGTGGTTCGCTACGTTAGGCAACTTAGCAGGGGCGCCCGAGTTCTTTGGGTGAGGTCTTGGTGACGGTTGCTCCTGCTCAGCTTGATGGGCTGGATCGGGAGGGGTTGGTTTAGGGAGACCACTGACTCCAGATTCCTACCCATCCCTCGTAACGTTTTTCTTCACAAATCTTCATCTCCTTCCTTTCCTTAAAAATAACCTCTACACAACATCCAATAAGATGACAGATGCCCTAAGGGAAATTATTTTCCTCGGAGCTAATATAAAAAAAGCTTAATTTAAAAATTTCTTCAGAAGACAAAACAATTAGTCCCATTATTAAATACGAACTAAAATCACTTTGTGTAAAAAGTTTAATCATGAAATTCTGCGTATTTAATATTTACTCTGCTTGTTAATATTAAAATTTTTAGTTAATATAATTTGCTCCAAATTTTATGCGGCTTTTTTTTGTAAAATTATGTAATGCTTTTTGGAATTTTCGTAAAATATTCACGTTCAGACGGAAGGATTTAAATGAGAAAAAAGTGTGTTTAAAATTTAACCCTCCATTCCATGATTTAATTTATGTCGAATAATATATTGTGACACCATGTTTCTTCTCATTTAAGAGGGTGTAACCAGAGGATACCGGAAATTTATCCTTTTTAAATCAAATTGTTGACGTATTGAATTTTTTTTACAAAAAAACATAAGTTGATTTCAAAAGATTGTTATTTTATCTGGTAAATTTATGTTTTAAATTTTGAAAAACCAAGTTTTTTTTTAATATACTTAGTAAGGTTATACTGTTGGTCGTTGGTAGATTTGTTAAATTTTAAAACGAAATATTGTATTATACAAACACATTTCAAATCATATATAATCATACAGTAAAATAAATCAATAAATAATCTAATAAAGCCACTTTTCAGAATTTTAATTTAAGTTCAATTTAAATCATTAAAAAATAAATCAGATAACGTGTTTTGTGGCGAAAATACCTCAGTTTGTCTATTTATTTAAGGTCTTGTAAACTAAAATATTTAAAATGTTTTACACACTTATTTTGCTTATACATATTGATAAATCATAAATACTTATGATCAAAAATACTTACAAGTACTCGATATTAAAAAATTCATCATCACGTGTTTAAGAATTTTTATTGCTTACTTGAATATATTTAAGTAAATTTTGAATGAAATAAAGTCGATATTGAGTTATTGGTTAAACTTTTGGGTACGGATTATAATCAATCTTTCTCATCGGAACCGCCCTGTACAGTTGCAAGGACACGCTAGAAAGTTCAAATTTGAATTCTCGGCCGCTAGTTAACAGACCTTAAAAAAACTTTCTGTTCTACGTTGAAATAACTGTTCTGCTCAGCGAGGATGGGCAACTGTCATGTTACATAATGCATTGAATAATAATAGGCCACTATGGACTACAATGCAGTTGTAGTACAGTGGGAGAGCAGTGGCTGTACAGTGTCTGTACAGTGTGACAGTTGTGCAGTGCACAGGATACAGTTAAGTTATGGCAGCCAGACGGATAATAGGCCATTGAATATGTCAGTGGGGAATGTTTGCAGACATGCTTCCATCGGACTGAATAATTAATAGAAAATGACCAGCTTATCGTCAAGAATAAAGCTTTTTTACAAAAAAACATAAGTTGATTTCGAAAGATTGTTATTTTATTTGCTAAAATTAGATATGTCTTAAATTTTGAAAAACCAAGTGTATTTTTAATATAGTAAGGTTATGTACCGTTGGTCGTTGGCAGATTTGTTAAATTTTCAAACGAAATATTATACACTATATTAACACACAATTCAAATCATACATTAAAAGAAATCAATACATAATCTAGTAAAGACACTTTTCAGAATTTTAAATTTAAATCATTAAAAAATAAATCCGAGAACGTGTTTTTTGACGAAAATACCTCAATATCTATTTAAGGTCTTATAAACTAAAATATTTACGAAAATTACACACTTATTCTTAGACACCATTGAAAAATCGTAAATATTATTAGAACCAATCTCTTTTTATAACTTTTTAAGGTTATTCTTATTAATGTAGTATATCATTGTAGAAGAAGATACACTTATAATCTAAACGACAAAAAGAGCAAGACACAGAAAAATAAAAGATAATGGTCTCAACTGAGACACGAACCCTGGACCTTTTGTCTTACTGGGACGATTGCCTCTACCAATTCGGCCACTGGTACATCTTATTTAAACGTCAAATTTGTCAATCTGATATTTAAAATTTCAGAATTGACAATAATTAATTCAAATTAGCACCACTTCCTGTCAACATCTCAATGTTGAATACGGAGCTGTTATTCGACCGTGTCCGAACCTTATGAAAAGAAAATTCAATCATGTGCTAGTGAGCTCAATTTTTGATGTGAGAACCAGCGGATATTAAAAAGCGTAGGAAGAAAAGCGGTAAGTCAAGAATCCTGTCTTATCCATTTTCCTTCCGCTTTGCGGGACCGATTTCTGTCCCCAACATTTGTTTTTTTAGACTATTTTTTTCCCATGTTATTGGCAAAAATATTTGTCATTGGATACAACTGTTCTATGATATGGTTTGTTACCTAGATGTATCTCGGATAAATATATCTGATTTTATTTATATGGGCCACCTATTGACCTTTTTGTAAAAGTCTGAATGAATATGCAATTTTTATTAGAACAAAAACTGTCTTTTTATAACTTTTGAAGGTTATTCCCATCTATTGGTTTTATATTGTTAAATATTCATACCCGCTGTGCTAACGAAGCGCGGATTTTTGTAATAAAAATTGTTTTGCCCTTTAACGATTTTTAATCTGTGTGTTACACGCCCAACGCGAATGTTTTAGCGAGTTTGTCTCAACGTATAATTCCAGGGTGGTATGTACTCTCTCTAAACACCGCCATACAAAACCGAACCATGTTCTAAATTGGCAGGTAACCCAAACTTCCTCTGTTCAATCTCCTTCCTCTCCGGCTCTCCCCACTCTGTTCAACCTCACAACATACCACAATTGAAGATGACATAGTCCCAATGGCTCAGGACAGTCTAGACTTTTGTCGATATTAAGAGGCTAGACTTTGCACCACACGCGGAACGTTTAGGTATTTCATTGTCTGTCGTTGACGGCCGGCGTTGTCCAGGGGCAAGACTTTGGACTCCCATTCCGAGGGTCGCGGGTTATTTGATTAATTTGTGTTCTTTCAAAATTAATTAATTAAAAATAATATATATGTAGTATATTTGCGGCACGTTTCAGAGTAAAAGATACTCTCAGTATCGTCCTGGTGTAAGACCACCCTTCAGAATTGAAACGTTGCTTGAAATGGCGTATATTGATTTCGTGGAATTTTCGATGTAGAAAAGTGTTTTTTCCCGGGCGTCCTTTTTGTATGGGCCGAAAAGCGAAGTCTCATGAAAGCTACGAATTTCATGAAGACTAAAATAAGTAAAGTTGTAATTTTATTTATTTATTATTTGATTTATTCATATACATCAGTGCAGGATTTCATTTAATTATATCAGTGTAGAAGTTCTGGGACTAACTACCGTGTGTATTCGTCTTTGCTCGGAATACTAACGGAGGGAAATAATTGTACCGAGTCAGTGGACACCTTCAATTTACAACTGAACAAATAGAAAATGTTGTTACTGAGGAGGATAAATGCCCCTAAAAAAGTGTTAATAAATTAAATAAAGATGCATAAACTCATCAAGGGGCTAAAGAATCTGTTTAAATGTTTTTTATTTAGCCTTTTTGAGTCTTTTTTATGATTTTTTTATAAATTTTTTGTTAATATGTGGAATTTTTTTTTTCTGAATTTAAATTAAATCAAATTTAATGATGTTATTCTGCCAGTATTAACCATGATTATTTCAGAACCTTTTAATAATATTAATAAATTTGGTTTACATTAATTAAAAAAAACACTGATATACGTATTTTTAAATTGGGTTAAAAGGCTGTATTTCAAGATACAAATTCTCAAATTTTTGACAAAATCATGAATGAGCAGCAAAATCAGTGTGAAATTTCACGTTGAAATTATTTGTCAACGCTTCTATTACGTTATTGGAATATTTGGAGTTATAAAAACATTCCTCAATAATTCCGCCCCGTCTCTTTTATCTGAGCTATTTTCGTAAGAAGTTTGACGAGACGGGCTCGGATCGATTACCACAACAACACGCGGGCAAATCTCTTCCATTCTCCCGGGCCTTCCTCTCCTCTTCTCCGTCAAGCCCTCGTCTATTCTCCTTTGTGCCCTAACAAAACTAATAATGGTAATGGCCGCGAAAATTGTTCAAATACAATATGGCGTGCCATGTTGACAACTTTTCCCGGAAAACGGGAATGCCAAGGCTTTATTGCGTGGCGTCTTTACTTTACCGCCATACGTCCACTGATCATCCATTCCCTAGAAGAGTTATCTATAAAGCCAGGGACACACTCAGCGTTAAAAGCGCCGGCGTTATTTGGCTTGGCCTACTTCACCATATCGCTCGCCATACATTTGCGATTGGAATGCCTGGCGAGGAATATGCTGAAATAGGCCAAGCCAAATAACGCTAGCGCTTATAACGCCGTGTGTGTCCCTGGCTTTATGGTTTAACCCCTCGGGTTCTAAACTAAAAAAACGTGTACCAAATATTCCCGCTTAACTTTCAATTTCAAATAGATTATCTGTTTTTTGTGTAATGGTTTGGCGGTTTTCTGTTTTATATAATTACTAGCGTGAAATTATATTTGCAGGATTGATAATTGTATGTTACCTAAAAAGTGCAGATCCGTGAAAAATCATCGGATGGTCTGAATTCTTGACTAATCATTTCCAATTTGAATATTTAAAAAATTAATTTTCTTTTATAATTCTAGTTCCTGCCTATTATCATAATATTGGCAGGAACTTTACCACTTCTCTGAATTCTTCACACAATCAGTTCCAATTTTTAAATTCAAATTCAATTCATTGAACCAAGAATTACGCAAGGCGAATATATAATTGGAAGTAATTTTGATTTTCAAATTAATTGTAAACTTTTAAATACAAAGCGCTTTAAAGCTTGTTTTTTTCTCTCTAATTCTGTTATATTGTATGTCTGACCATAATACAAAAGGAGATTAAAGAACGAGTTTAAAGAGATTATGTCATTTGGTGACAAGCACTACGTGACGCGAGTGGTTAAAAGTAAATTGATGTCGTGCAGATAATGATATTGATTTTCTTTTCAAGAAATAATTTCTATATTTGAAAATGTTTTTTATCAAATTAAAGTAAATTTAAATTAAGTTTACTTCGGGCACACGAACACGTCCACAAACCTCTTCTACCGTTTTACCTCTTCAGGTCTTACATCCATACATCTAGTAGCTCCGTTTCAATCCCTCTTCTCTCATAAATGACGCATGTATCAGAAAGAGAGGTTAGCGAACGTACCCATACTACGTGACCCACTTTTTGCAATTTAACCCCCCCCCCCTCAGATACCACGTGTAGTATATTCCAAGACCCCCCTCCCCCCTTCCCCTACAGTTTTCACGTTGAAATTCATAAATATGGTTTTGAATCATTTCATGCTAATAAAGTTTTAAAAAAATTACTTGGCTTATATTTGTCTTTATTATTGTCAGTTTTCAATCAGCTGACGTCTCGGAATATGTACGTCCGTGTTGTCACCTGCGGGTTTAAAAAGCGCCAAACACTGCGCGCCATATTTGAATGTAGCTCGAAAAAAACGTGAGATTTCCCTAGAGGATATTGACTACGTGATAAAAACTTAAGCCCCCCGCCCCTCATTGTGACCAAGCGTGGTATTTTGAAGAACCCCCCCCCCCCTCCTGAACGGATCACGTTGTCACGTAGTATGGGTTGAAGAATGAATATCCGGAGAAATTATTAAATCGAAACTTCCTTAGTAAATGTAATATATTTGTGGTTCTAACAAATAAACATGGTTTAAATGAAACAAATTATTTTGTGTAAACCACTATAATCACATGTTATAATATCTACATGTTTCAAAACCGATAATTTCTTCGTTAGAATATGAATTTGTTTCATTTAATTAAAATATGCCACAAAATAATTTTGCAAAGATTGAAGAAATATTGTTTAATTTATTTATAACAACATTTTGATTATTTGGTTCTATAAGGCACTATGGTTAGTGTCGTGATATTTATTTTGTATTGCTATCAATTCTCGACAGTTACACTTATATAAGCAACCTCATCAGCTTTCGGAAGGTTGAAGGAACCAAAGCTGAGAGTTATTTCGGAGTATCGGGATCTGAAGTCTGTAATAAACTGTCACATAATCTAAGAATGATAAAAGACTCGTCAGAATTCATTTTACCCTACGAATTCAATTATGCGAATTTAAATATGAAAATGTAATATTATCTCATATTGAAAATTCTATTTGCGTAAGTTTGGAGATTAAATTCATACGCCATACTTAATCCCCAGCTCTCCCTTGGTGACGAAACTTTCGTCTGGTTTCATTCTGTCATTACATCTTCTTGGGTTTCCTTTCAATCGCATATTCCGGCCTCTTGTTACCGCTCGCTTATGGATGTCTGAAACGGGGGTCGCCAAGTTTCTCATATAAAATAAAAACAAATTAGTATTTTCAGTGATATAAATTTTTCCGGCCTATGGTTTTTTTAATGAATTCGTTTAAAAATTTTCACGAACATAAAAATATTTTTGATTAATCAATAAAAGGAGTTTTTTAATTCATTTATATAATATTTCAATTTGAGAGGCTGGCATGGGTACCTCCGTCCTGGCCACCATTCATTGCATAATCATCACCTCTGCCGTAAGCCACCCTAAGTGTTTCGCTACGTTTGATGACCTAGCAGAGGTGCCCGGGTTCACGCGGTAAGGTTTTTCTAGGTATTGGCCGCGGATGCATTTGCCCACCTGCGTGGCGGGCCCGGGTTAATTGCGGGACCCTTTGAGAGGTTACGTGGTTTGCTACATAGTGGTGACTTAGCCGTGGTGCCCGGGTTAATTGGGTGAGGTTTGTCCAGATCTTGGCGCCGGATGCGTCTCCCCACATACTACGGGTCGGGCCGGAGGGCATACGGCGTGGAGTTAATTTAAAAACAAAAGTCATTAAATTACATTATTTATCTCCTTTGAAAAGATGTCGATATCGATAGGTATCTATGTAAATAAAGGCATTTATATTTAGGCTGGAATTTTATTTTCATTTTAGACCAAACTTTTAATTGATGTTTACAGAATCAATCTCTTCCAACCTCTAACATTGTTGGCAAATTTTAGATAACGTTTTTTGGTTATTTCTTTCATGAATTTAGAGATAATTTTTGGAATATATTAATGACTAAAATCTCAAATTTTAACCCTAACATATCACGCAATGATACGGATAAAAAAGGTGCGTTAAAAAATGAAGATAATGTTGGCAGTACTTAGTCGAAGTATGATACAGTTAAATTATACCGAATTGGATAAGGTCGAATTAGCCAATTAGTGGTTAGAGCATAGCCCCAACCAGGCTGAAGTCCTGGGTTCAATTCCTAGATGCAACCGTATTTTTTTTCTGATTTTTTCGTTTCAAATTTTCGTTTGAAAGTCGCTAATATTGTCCCCAATGATTAAATTTTGCATAATTTCGACACTTAAATTCCTAGCTTGTTTAAAAATAATCAGTTAAGGGCGCAGGTTTTACGGTAACATTTTGGAAATTTATTCAGTAATGAGTGGACATTTGAGGGGAGAGGTCGCGCGCTCGCATTGCAGTTCCGTCAAGCAATGAATGGGGGAAATGGGTGTTATACAAGCAATGTATAAATTAAATAATTAATTATTTTATCGTATAAAAATTAATGTTTCTTTGTTTGTTCCTCGTGCGGAACCTAAAGCAGTTATCCGATAGCGATTTGTCGTGTATGAAATTATTTACTATCTAGCGTTATGAAATTATTTCCTATATCATTTATCCGATTGTGATGAAACTCTGGTGAGTTGTTATGTGCACACCCGCCAATGTTTCTATAAATAATAGTGAGCTCTGGCGTCATGAAATTTGTAAAAAAAATACAAAAAAAATTAATGTTTCTTTGTTTGTCCCTTATTCGGTACCTAAAGCATTCATCTGAGTGCGATGAAACTTTGGCGGATTTTTCGTGTACCTACGTGTACATGCCTTTGAAATTTTCTATATATATTATAGTGCAAGTGAGCTCTAGCATTATGAATTTATTTCATGTACTATTTATCCGATTGCGATGAAACTTTTGTAAGTTGTTAAATGCACACCTTCGTAATTCCTTATACGGTACCTAAAGCATTACTCCGATTGCAAAGAAACTTTGGTGATTTGTTGTGCACATACCTGTAATGGTTTCTATATGTAGTGCTGAGCTCTGGCGTTATAAAAAAATTCCTATACCATTCATTCGATTGCACTGAAACAATAGGTGATTTGTTGTGCACACGCCCGCGAAGGATTCTATATACATATAGTGGTGAGCTCTGACGTCATGAGATTTGTAGAAATAATTACAATATTTCCTTCTCATCCCCATTCACCTTCAGCCACACAACATACCCCAATTGGGGATGCCATAGTCTCACTGACTCCAGAGGGGGACTTGAGGTGGGACTTTTGTAAGGTATTCATATAAAAAAAAGAAGTGGCGGACGTATGAATCCATCTCTCCCACAGCGGGGCAAGGCGATGAGTCGAGAGAGTCAAATAAATTTTGGGTAATTTGTACACGAGCTGCCAATAAGAAGGAACAGCCTCAGGAGCACACGTGCTTCAAGAATTATTCAGGGTCGTCTACCGCGATGGAATCCTTGTTCTACCGTTATTTCAGACATGGAAGATGCTTCAGAGAGGAACTAGCGTCATTGATCCCTTCAGCACCGGTGCAAAGCCGGGAAACACGCCAAATGCGCGCCCAACATATATACACGGTCAAAATTTCTCACATGAGAACGGGTCGCTTCTACCACTCGTTCTTGAGTTCAACAGCTCAGCTGTGAAACGATTTGCCGGCCTCTGTGTTTCCTCCTTCATACAATATGGGTCTCTTAAAGACAATTTTTCTCCGAGCCTCCTGTGCGAAGTTATATATAAAAATAAAAAAAAGATTCTGCTATTATTGTTGAGAGGTTTAAAAATTCCGTACGACTGACACTGTTTAACACAAGTACTAAAGATAAAATTAATATCATTCTAAAATCCACAAGTCTTGGCAAATTTTTGTAGGATATTATGCTGAATATTTGCATACAAAGTTTACATTTAGTTGATTTTATATCAATTTGTATTAAATTTTGTGATTTTTCGTTTATGTGCGTCATTCTACTTTTTGTTTATCTGAGCTAATATTTTGAAATATATTCTTTCTTGAGTACGAAAAAATTTGTAGAAATAAACTTTCAAAAACAAAACCACCTTTTGTCATTTCTATTGCACGTACTTAAAAATATTTGTCCCAACTTTATTTTATGATCTCCCTTTATTCACACCCATTATTTTCCGGTAATATTATAAATACAGTTATTACCATTTTATAAACCATACAATCTACGTCAAAACACCATTAGATTCAAAGTCTCATTGAGTAAAAAACGGAGACGTCAAAAAAGGTTCAGGGCGTAAAAGATGTTTCTATCTATCCATTCCATTGCTAATATGTCTGTCTAGCTGTATCCATTATCTAGTAAACAAATTTAAATTTTATAGAGCAAGTGTATTTTTTATTTCGTACTTTATCAAAATGCTAAATGGTTTACCAATTTGGTGTCAATCTTACCCGAGTCTGCCCCATAGACGGCAAAAATTGTGGTTCGCTAGCGGGGCCGTACAAGTACCAAAAATACCTAACTGCAGTGAAGCCGAGTTTTGATATCCCCCCCTTAAGGTGATATTCGAAAGAATTCATATTCTACTTTTTCGTAATGGCGCGTGTATATATTTTTTTTACTTATAAACGCTTTTTACAAGTTATTCTTTGAAATATTAAGAATAAATAGTTTTGTCAATTAAAAAATTCAAATCTTTCAAGAAAGTCTAACAAATGCAATATTGCATCGGTGATTCAATTCAAGATTGTATTTGTTAGTCTTTCTTGAAAGATTTGAGTAATTTAATTGACAACATGTTCATATTGCTTGTGTACTTGCGCAAACAATTATTTTTTCTTAATATTTCAAAGCATAACTTGTGAAAGGCGTTTATAAGTAAAAAAAAAAATATATACGCGCGCCATCTACGAAATAGTGGAATATGAATTCTTTTGACAATTACCTTAATCTCGCGCCATCTAAGAGAAGATTGTAAATTATTCTAAGTATCACATTAACAATGAAACAAATACTGTTTTTGAGATCGCTCTGTTTGTTTTAATGACCCTTAACTCTCGAGAGTTATTTTTTTTATTTTATTTTTATAATTTGATGTTTATTTATTAGTACTTCGATTGGTCTATTTTCTTTTCGTAGGTCCCATCTATGTTTATACCAAAATTCTTAACCTATTTATTTAAAATATCTATAACTCTTGATTCGATTCAAGGGTGAGTACTTCAAATAAATTCACTAATTTAAATATTTTCAAAAATAGAATTTTGGTTTTACAATCATTGTTTTTCAAAATGTCATTCTCAAATTTTGACATTTTCTACTAAACAATAATTATTATTTGTAATACATGGAAAATTGCAAGCTTTTGGTATTAATTATAGCCTACATGTTATTCTGATGTATGAGCTATATTATTACAAAGTTTCATTAAAGTCCATTAAGTAGTTTTTGTGTGAAAAAGTAACAAACACACATACATCCATACAAACTTTCGCGTTTATAATATTAGTAAGATATTTGACAATTATTGGTCGGAAAAATATGATGATAGATTATAAAACTTTTGTGGAAAAAAATTATTTTAAAAATAAATTAACGCTGTTTGCCGACCCCCGCCCTCGGCTCTGAAAGTACCAATTTTCCTCTCCTACATTCATAATTCTCTATTCATAAATCCATAATACCTTGAATAAAATATTTGGCTACTTTATATGATTTAGGTATTATTGAATGAAATAATATAATAGATCCGTGTTGCTTATTGCCGCATAAAAAAATCTCATAACTCTCCCAGCATATTATGGTCGCTGTGTAATACCAAAACGAGTCGTATGATATTGTTGTATTTTTTTCTTTGTTTTAATGAGTTCAATGAATCATGGAACTCACTCTAAATAAACAGTGTTAATCTCAAGTGACCTATCAGGTAAATATGGTCCTGTATTTTTTAATTAGAATTAAAATAATTTTCTCTTAAGAAATTATTATATTATAGGTAGGTACTTTATCGCTTGAAATATACGAAAAATATACGATATACAAATTCATTGAATCACAGTTGCAAGGCTCACAGACAGACACACTACTGAAATTAGTATGATTCGAATTAGTTATACCTAACATCCCTACTTTTGATCATTGAAATATATAAGCTACTAGCTGACCCCCCTACGCGTTGCTGTGGCTAACGAAACACAACGCCATCTACTGGGTGGTTACTTAACCCAGATAACAAAGTGTTGTGTCAATAAATTAACTCACACTGCCATCTGTCAGAAACTTATGGAACTTACAAATAATTTTAAAATCATTGTCCTATAACAAACGTTTAATGAACATTTAATTCGCAATAATAAATATTGAGATCAATAATTGAAATAAAAACTATCCTATATTTTAAGTTGGCCAAATTACACACAGCCAATTTTCATAAAAATCGGTTAAGTAGTTTCGGAGTTTATCCTGGACGAACATCGTGACGCGAGATTTATATATATAGATGGCATACATCCTGTTTGGTTATTAGAATAAAAGACAAAGGCAAGTAAAAATATTATGTAGCTTGAGATAAACAGAAACTCAACCGAAAATTTGAAACAGCAAAAACAGAAAAAAGATACGGTCGCAACTAGGAATTGAACCCAGGACCTTAGCCTTCCCGGGGCTCTGCTATACCATAGAGCTAATTCGACCCTATTCTCTTCGTTCCCGGTCATATTTAACGGTGTCGTACTTCGACTAACGCCGTTCTTCCATGGAGCTACCTTCAAGCGACGCGATCGCCGCTCGTCTGTGTTTTCCATACTATTATTAGTGTTTGAAAACGCCGCTAGGTGCTACACTAGCAAATTTGTTTGGCAGGTAGCGGTAGCGTCGCTTGTGAATAGCTACGTGGAAGAACGGCGTAAGAACTACCAACATTATTTTTTCTTTTCTTAATTCATGACGTTTCGAAGGGGATAGGGTCGAATTAGCACTGTGATAGAGCAGAGCCCCGGCAAGGCTAAGGTCCTGGATTCAATTCTTAGTTGCGACCGTTTCTTTTTTCTGTTTTTACTGTTTCAAATTTTCGATCAAGTTTACGTTGATCTCAAGTTGCATAATATTTTTACTTGCCTTTGTTTGTCTTTTATTCTTACAGGGTTTAAATTCTGGATTGATATTTTATTCTCGTATTTCGAAAGTAAATATTTATTGGCATTAATATTTTTATAACTAGCTCTCGTATGCGCAAATAAATTTGATAAGTAAATAAAATATATATGTGGTGGTGCCATGATTTTTTTTTCAACACTTCTTTCTGTAGATTTTCACATCAACTGTATCTACTTCTTAAAACATTTTCAATATTAAACACACACGAATTGCAAGTTTCTTACATCCAAGTGAGATGTTAACAGCCCTCCCCGGGTTTGGGGTGCAACTCCCCGCCTAGCAACACGGCTAAATTGGCCCCTTGGAAACCGCTTTCTGTTTATAATATTCATGAAATGGCTGCCATTACGCGAACTCTTGACCCTGACGCGTCGGGTGGGCACTTCACGAACACATTACGTACAAATTCAAACGTGTAATTCGCGATATGTTAATTTTTAAGGGATGAATGTGTGTGGGTCGTTTTATGTGTATTTCACGCTGTACAACCGCACGTGTGGCACATTTTATGATAATTAAAACGGTACCTCGCAGATTATTATAAATCCACCACGCTTTTGAAATTTGTTAATGTTAATATAGTATGATTTACATCTTTTTTTGACGCAGATAATGTTTTGTTAATTTTTATGACCATATGACATTGTTTTTAAAATTTGAATTTTTAAAATGAACCGCACAAGATTCCCAACTTCCTAAAGCCTGTGGGACTATGGCATCCCCAATTGGGGTATGTTGTGAGGCTGAAGGTAGGGCGGGAGGATAGGAGATGATTTTTACCTTTCCACGCTAGTCAATACTAATTTCGGTTGTTGTGCGTCCTGCGTAACTCTTTTATATGAATACCGCACAAGAGCCTCTCTGCTCCCGTCTGAAGCCAGTAAGACTATGGCATCCCCAATTTAGGTATGTTGTGAGGCTGAAGGTAGTGGGGTGGGGAAGGAGATGGGAGAGGAGTGTAAGAAAATTCTTGGCTATTCAGATCTGGTTACTAAACACGGCTTAAGTCATTTCAAGCAACGTTTCAATTCTGAATGGTGGTTTTACACCAGGGTATTACTGAAAGTATCTTCTACTCGTGCCGCAAATATACTATATATTATTTTAAATAATTAATTGTGTAATTACACAAAATAATCTAGTAAAATTTATTTGCGCACGTCGGGTTCGAACCCGCGACCTTCGGATTGGGAATCGAAAGGCTTGCCCTCGACCACGTCAGCCGTCAAGTCTAGTTTAATGAAGTCATATTTGTTTTCAATTTAAGTGTCATCTTCACGACTGGAACTGATTTGTCAACCAGAAATACTGCCATATTATCATCATATTTCTACCAATTAATGTACCTTATTAAATTAACTTATTAAATGTGTATAAATGAAACTTTTAACTTTTACCTTTTACCTATAACCTTAACTACAAGTTTGCTGAAACTTGTAACTTTGAAACAAAATGTTTGCTTTAATAAATATCACAAGTACAAACCTACACTACTTCTACTTCCTTGAACTAGAAACACGAATTGAGAATTCCTTTGTTAAACGTCGCTTATATTCTCGTATAAAGTTCACTTTTTCTGCGCGACTTTACTTACTTATCCGTAAGTCTTTTCGCCACAAAAATATATAAAAAAGAACGGTAAAGAAGTTATAAATCAATCTCCCTTTGAAGGGCAGTTTTTATGATTCAATAATTTTTTATTCAAACTCGATGGATTTTCAGATTGAAAATTTCCCTGTAGAACGACATAAAAAATAATATCCTGAAAAAAAAAGCAGTCCTTCAAAGCCACTGAAATCTCCCGTCGATATTTTAAAAAAGTTCGCCTCGATTTATTTTATTACCCAGGTATTGAAAATCCCCTGTCCTTATTCTCATCCAACGTTTTGCAGTGTTTTTTTAACGTTTTATCCAGTACACCAGCTGGAAACAAAGGAGTAATGTATAAAAGTTGCGTGATAAATGGGAACACGGCGCGTGTGAATAGGGCCCCACGATGGAGTTTTGCTCTGCGGGATAACTTATGGGTTACTGCTTTGGGAATAAATTCGCCCAGGGCTTCCCAACTTTGGGATTTCAAATTAATCACCCTTACCGGCGGCATAATAGTTACCGATAATGTATTTCCCGTTTAGGAGCTATTTCAAGAAAAGTAAACGGTTTATTTGTCTGTTCTTTCAATCTGGTGATCAGTGATCTGTAAAACGTTTTACAAGATTTCTCCTTTCACATTAAGAGAAAGAGTTTGATACAATGTTTTAGAGTACGTAAGATTAATCAGTAGCGTACATCCATTTCTCTCCTATTTTACAGAATAAAACATTCAAGATTGTTTTTTTTTATTTTATTTATTTATTGGTATTATGTTTAATGTGTAGATCTCTATTCATATTCACATATATTGTTAATTAAATTTAATAATCTTAACCGCTTGGACACATAAGCTTGTTTTCACGATAATTTGGAGGGTTTTTTTAAGAAAAAGAAGGAGAGGAAGTTCTGGGAAGAAAAAATGTTTATTGGGTAGGTAGGAATCTAAGGGTTAGTGTTTCAAAGATTGTCTTATCCTTGTCGCTACTTTGCTAGGCGATTTGTCGAGAGATACCAGTCGGAGAAGTCAACGGGTCTCTGTTAACTATAAACTAAATATATACGAATGTGGTAGATATAATGAATAAATTCGGTGTAATCTCAGTTTCAAAATGGATAAGTAATACTTAACATAATTAAATTTTATTTACTGTAAATTAACAATTTATATGTACATATACCTACAAGAGATTGGTATTATTTTAACCCAAAAACTGTCGTGAATGCGAAATGTGACCTTTACACGACCGACAAAAAGCTCTTGGGAAGGGCCTGGTTATTTAGTACCTAACTGCTTTATCCCATGATATTGTAGCGTGTTTACAGTAGTTTAGTAGTTATTTTTATTAAAATAATAGTTCCCCTTTGTTTATTGTCTCTAATTACATAATTTCCACAACACATTACTACTATCTGCAATCAATCTTAATACCTTCACCAACCCCACTGTTTTCCTACATGTTTTCCCTCCAATAATCCATCTGTCAAAAATATTGCTTTGTTTTGGTTTTTATGGATCTATGGATATGGATTGTGTTGGAAAATGGATCGCAAATGTTTTTAATAAAAATCCCACAAAAAATATCCATTTAAATTTATTGCATATTTTATTTTTTTCGAAGCAAAAAAATCTGGCAGCTGGCGTCGTGTACAGAATATTTTGGGTCAATGTTGTATTTTTAGTTCCCAACGTCGGTTCCACCATGATCTTTGATATTAGGTAATTGAATAGTTACAAAAAAAATTAATTGTTGTACATTGCTAGTCAATCGAAGGGAGCTTGCTATGCCTCAATACATGGACTATCCCAACAAAATCGTAGTTTAAGCAATTTCCTTACTAATTTTTCTTACTTATTCGAAAGAGACTAAATTGGACATTGTTCCGTTCTTTCTCACGTTTTTAAAATTCATGTACTTAATTCATTTGATTGCTTTTTTCCTGAAATTATACTCTCTGTGGTCTAGAATTGGGAACTTTAGATCACATATTATGTTTTGGCCGTCCCTCTGTATCTCTGAAGAAATATCCTCTCTTCTAATAAGCTTTTTCTAAAAATGCCTCCCCCCCCCCCGTAAAACATCCCGTCTCTTCTAAGTCTGAAATCTCCGCGAATCTTACATATTGTTATGAAATTAGTTCATTTCAATAAAATTTTAGTTAAATGTGGGTTGATTTAAGGTTATGGATTTCGGATTGTACGTGTCGATCCTTACCTGATCGATACGTTGATAGATCGATTGGGGATGTTTTTATGATAAGAAAAATTAACACTGAATTTATATTTATTAGAACGATATTTTAGTTACATCAAAACGCGACAATTATTTTACGCGAGGTTTGCACAACACAGCCAGCCTGAGTGACGTATGAATAAGAATGGCGAACTTTTCGCGCTCTCTTTGGTTTGTCGGCTGTCGGTAGGGTTTTCTGATCGAGTGTTTTCATATTAAAAATAAATCTTTTTGGTTGTTCAGTGTTATATAGATAGGTACTGTCTACAAAATCAATGTACATTCGACTTCAATCTCTCCATAATTTGAAATGATGGCCTAGGCCTAGAATCCCCTTGAAGGGCCATAAACTTATGTCTTGTGCTTAAACTGATAAAATTTTATAATTATGAATTTTTAATCGGTGTGTTTTACTTACGCCGCTATTCCCACAGCTAATAAAATAATAGCAAGTTTATGATTTAAAAAAAAATCATAACTATCTCACGTTACATTAAAAAACAAATCAAATTACGTAACCGCGTTTCAATGTGGAAAATTCGTTAAATATTCATGTGCAAGTCCCCGGGGGCCGGTCCTCGCGCAAGGCAGCTGTTACGCCACTGGTTACACCAGTTTTCCAACAATTCCTACACATTTACATCCCCCGTAATGTATTTTCTATTTTCAATAGATGATAATATATTCGCTGGGCTATATCGTGCCGTGTACCGTCCTGGGAAATTCGCCTAATGGATTGCTGTTAAGTAAATTAGTTGGAAAACCGTATATATAATTATTAGACCTCTAAACCCAACCTGTCAGGCAACAGGTTCAGTAATTGCATAGTTTCTTTGTGAACATGGTTCAATGTAGTTGGCACTTGTGATGAAATCTCAATCTACACCGAAGCCTTTTTCACCAATAAAATACTGAGTTTAAAAATACTCAGTTCAAAAATATCTGTTAACGTATTTTCTTAGTGGCTACTAGGTACCCGGCTTTGCCCGAGTTTCAATTAACAATTCAATCAATCAAAACACAATTAAAAAAATATACTGAAAACTACATAATGAAAACAACAATAATAATAACTAAATAAAATTGGTCCTTCCTCCCACACACATAACCGTAGCTATTTTATTAAATAAAAAATGTAGTTAAACAATTATTAAGATTTTTATTTATTTATTTATACTGGGTTTTTTTTTACAGATGTTCGCACTTACGTGAGAACATCCAATTATAAAAACTCAGTTATACAAATAGAGACATACAATAACATAAAAATCTACAAGTACATACAATTAAATACAGATACATTAAATTAGAAAAACATAAAATGAAAAAAAGATGAAATGTTATTTGAGTTTTTTTGGCATTTATTAAGAGGCCTGCGTCATGCGAACATTTCAGTGGGGCAATAAAATCATGTTGCATAAGGTTCATTGCAGTAATCGGATCTTGGTGTGATATTACTAGTTCCGTATCATCTGCATTCAATAATGTTTTATTAACCTTTAAGTACCTGACGTCGGTTTCAGAGATTCTGGCGATTTTGTTTTTAAATGGTAGTTATTACTTTGTTTATATTTTTTGTTTGTCAATTATGTTTATATTTTGTAAAAAAAGTTATGCCAAAAATAATAATAATAAATTTAAATATGTGGGTCATGACGTATTGGCTTATTTTTGGACAGTTTAGATAAACAGAAAACACTCAATGGTGTAGATTTAAGTAGACTCAACAGAATTGCCTCGAAATCCCTAAGGCGCGTTTGTGTGTCAAAAACACGAATTATCGTGGCAGAAATGTGAAAATTCGCAAAGAATGCATAGCGGACGTTACTATAATGAATCAGATTAAGAAAGAGACGCTTAGATAGTTTGGGCACGAATAACGCGTGAACGAAAAAAATAGTATAAGGATAATGTATGACGCAAATGTGAATGATAGAAGAAGTCGGGGGTGCCCGAGGAAGGCATGGCACGATCGAGTGAATCAAATGCTTGAGTCGAGCCTTGTCAAGAGTCAAAATAATAGAAGGGTTTATATGAGACGATGCATGAATGTGAATGAAACAAGTGTGTGGCGAGACCGAGCGATTTGACGGTCTATGCTCTCTGCCTTCCCTTGCAGTAAAATGACCTGATGGTTAGTTACTTAATAAGTACATAAATCAACTTGCAAGTTTCAACTTGTAATACTGAACATATATTATTACGAGTTTTTCTCTCTTTGTAATTTCTATATTTTTTTTTGGTAAACGTTTGTATTCATTATTATATTATATTGAGTGCCAATCAAAATTACTACCTGAATTTGACATTTGAAATTCAAAGTTGAATTATTTTTGTCCCGAAATATTTATCGTAACATATTGCCAGAATAACAAATTAATGTTGAACTGTCGCTCTTTGGGCAAAGTCAATTACTCAAACTTACGATTTTAATTAATCACTACGATTTTAGGTGTTTGTTGGTGTAATGTATGTGGTTTTGAATATAAGTACCCATACATTCGAGGGTCGATCAATAGTTGTACATAGAAGTTGTGCTTGATAATTTTTAAATTGTGGCTTGTTTCAATAAATTAAGCCGTTTTAGTTATTGTCACTAAAAATACAATAGTTACATTTTAACAACCTCGTAATTACCCAACCTCGACTAAGTGGTTCGTTACGTTTGGTGACTTAGGTTTTGGGGGGAGGTTTGTCCGGTTCTTGGTGGCGTTTGCTTCCGCCCAACAACTGCATGGCAGTCCAGATCTGGAAAGGCTGTTTGAAGGACTAGACACCACCTGTTTGAAGAACCAGACCCACCACTCAGCATCCCCAAATATAACATAGGCCTTGAGGGAAAATATTTTCCTCCTGGCCTCCTGTGTGGAGTTAATGTTAAAAAAAATAAAGAATTGGAAAACTCTCCTGGTCTAACCAGGAGATAATTTTATTAAAATGGTGGCCAATAGACATTTGTATTTAATTATTTTGCATCACTCTTGTCTCTTTTTGTGTTTCGTGTAGTTTTTGTGTAACTTTTTGTAATTTTATGTGTTTTGTAACTGAAATGTTGTAAATAAGAATACCTGTAAAAGCCTAGTAGGTGTATAGATAAATAAGATGAAGAATTTTTGAAAATAAGGGGATAATCAGTATTTTCGACAGTAATACAGCGCTTGGTCTTTTTATCAAGCGTAACAGTATTTTACGGCTGATCGAAAGCTGAAACGGGCCGGGCGTTTAAAGTAATCGTAAAAAAATTCAAATGTTAAAAAATCAAAATCAAATACCAATCAATAGCCAAACTGATTATCTGCATGGTAGCAATTGCTAGACATTTTGTTTTTGATGTAATTTATTTTTACAGTGTACATTAATTTATTTAATTTTTATAATTCGCTACCGGTTTTGACACGTTCGAATGTACCTCGGAAAATAAACCAAGTTAATGTTTAATACCTTACACACAATATAATTAATAGTCCAAAATATATTACGTACAAATATTAATCACTGTAATGTTACATAGATTTTTTTTTAAATTCCTTACTACGTCTGTAAGACCCATTTAATCAAACAATCAACAAAACCCTACTCAACTTGACAGCGACCATATATAATATTATGTAATGAATTAGGGACAATATGTTTTGTGCAACAGTGAAATTTAAACCCTGATCCTTCCGACTCAAAGGCAAATGCGTAGACCACTGCGTTATGGAGTTACTAGGCCAAAGAAAGCTTCAGTGCAAACTGAATAAAAGTACTACTACTAATATAATAATACTTCGATCATTTGTATAGCGCCGCTTTTGTGAAAAATCACCCCAAGGGCGCTGTACAATTTATTGTGAGTTCTTCGGCTCTATTTACAAACAAATACAGAAAACATACTTACCCGGCAGCAAACATATTTACCTTTGTGTTTATATCACTGGAAGTCAAGTCAATCTTTTTCTGTGGTTTAAATGTCTACTTGTTTTTTGGATGTTTTCCAGTGTGTTCCACAATGAAACGATTTTCAATTGCGAATTGCAACTTGCTGTAATTTTATTAGCTCGTAAAACGTCGCGACGGTCATTTTCCAAGCAATTACTCTGTGCTGCGATGTCTTTCCCGAACTTCAATATTAACTCCCAGCATCTACAATGTGTTCTTGTAATACCTCGCACAATCACGGGAGATGTAGTCTGATCCTAGTTGAAATACAACGCACCAGATTGACTTAACTACAGAAATTACACCAATTTGTTAAATAATCTAAATCCTAATAAAATTGTATGAAAGTAGGATTGTGTGTGTTAATTTGTCACAAAATATCAAACACTGATATATCTTTGTATTTCTCTTTAAAAGCACACTCCTTTTCTTTTATTTAAACACGGTGTCCGGAAACTAGTTTACTGTATAAGCTGGAAATTAGGGAATCTGCATAACATCAAAGAGCCCGAAAAATCATTTATTTTCAATTTCCGCATTTAGATTTTTAAATTTTCCTAGTACTTTTTTTCCGTAACCATGCTTTGACACACTTTAAAATATAATAAACGGCTTATTTAACCCCGCAGCGACTGATTATGTTTAAATTTTACCTAAAAATTCCAACTTTGGACTCCATGTACTCGAAAGTAAAAGTTCTAAACTCAAAAAAGTTGTTATTTATTGTTATCAAATTTAATTTGTTGAACTCCGTTTTATTTTTAATTTCTTTTATGTTATATTCGATATTATTATCTTATATTTTTCTGTGTCTTGTTCGTTTTCATATTTTCATTTAGATTATTACTGGTATCGTCTTCTTCAATAAGTATTATTATTTAATTTATAAGCAAGTTCTGTTATGTAATTATTTTTACGCGTAATAATCATTAAATAATTATATAGCAGAACTATTTTATGACAAATATGTTTTTTTTTTAAATTAAATAATAATATTATTGAATACGTAAATAAAAATTTAAAAAAGTAGTATCAAATAATCGAATACGATTTTAGTCCTGCTGTCAAAACAGGATTTCCAGCGAGACAGACGCACTAGGTGGTACCCCCGTGTACAGTAATGTAAATAAACATGAAAAAATAAACAAAACACAATTATTGTTTATGAGTAGAGGTCTCATCTAGTGCAGTCTCGATCGGCGAGTCTAGCAGAGACCCGACCGGATATCAGACATTGGTCTAGATTTGCATCCCGGTCCAGACGTGTCCGGAATCTCCCGATGCTCTCAGCGCGGGTGGCGGCCATCGATCGCGGGAGGCTGCGCGCGCCGTATGGGGTGGGTGGGGGGGGGCACGGGAGGAGGGGGGTCACCACCCTTCCCCCCCACCAGGGGATGCAAGGCGCCAGCGATGCGCCGCCGGGTGCAACGTACATAGGTCAATGATTTGTTAAACATTTCAACCCCTCCTGAATCTACGCAAAGCAAATTATATGGACCCGAGATAACTTGATACACAATGTCTGTAAGCATACAACACCTCACACCCATAAGATGCGGGATAAAGTTATCAAACATTATTAAATCGATTAGATACGCCAAAGATGTTTTTATCATCCAAAAGAGATTACGAAAAATTAAAAACTCTGATCACCTGGATTCACGTAGACCCATATTTAATAATCTTAAGCTTCTGACATTGACAGATATATATTTAATGGAGTTATGCCTGTTAGTTCGATCATCTCCAGAAATTTCCCACAGAAAAAAAAACAACACATAAATACTGTACAGAAAACTTTTTAATACAAAAAGCAAACAAAACTATATTTCAAAAAGGACCCAACTACATGGTCATTAAAGTGTATAAACCTCCCACGTAACATTAAACAAATAAACGATACAATTAAATTTATATCATTACTAAAAACTTTTCATTTATCAAACATCATTACATTATAAATTAATTCTTTACATAAATTAAATACTTCTGTTTTATTTTATGTGCGTATAATATAACATGTAATTGTTTTATAATACAACATGTATTTGTTGGGTTAGCTGTAAGAAATAGGATGTGGATACCTATTAGTTTTGAAATTAAATTTTTAATTTGAATTTGATATCATAATTTCAATCCAGAGTAGCTGTTGTTATAACTATTTTAAGCTCGCTATGTCTTCATCGCTTTGTATAAGGTATATCTTAAATTTTATCAAAAAAGAAAACGGGAAGCCATATTGTTTGTGCCATTTTGTTGCAATTGATAAATATTGCTGTAGTCGTTGCCACAACTTGTTCAAGATACCGTACGGCAGAACAGATCTAGCACAGCTTACCATGACAAGAGAAATGTTGCTATTGAATGAAATTTATAAAAGAGCAGATATGTTTGATAACTCTTTAAATAGACTTAAAACTCTTTCCAAATGTTAAGGATGTGTAAATATGAAAGCCTACGTAAACAAAATAAAAAATTGTTAATATCTCGGGCGATGCAAAATTTATCGGGATTCAAGGCTTAGCAGTTCAATACCTATTTGAAGGATTATTTACATGGTTTTAAGTCTATTTGAAGTATTTTATTTATCAAAAGTAAACAAACCAATAAAAATTATTGATTTCGTAGCGTCAATACCATAAAATTCAATACTTTCGCAATCTTAGTCTGACCGGGAAGACAGAAAACATAAATCTTTGCCTCTTCCACATCCATCAGTCACACAAATGTAATATAAGGTGATAATAATATACGACTTGTGCTGTGTTGAAATTCTCGCTCTATATCTCTAGAATTCTAGAATAGGAGTCCATTAATCTCCAGTCTTCCTCCCTCACTTAGTCTCGTGTTGTCCAAGTGACAGAATTCCTGCTGATTTCGTCCTTCGGGACCAAGTTCCAAAAGTGTGTTATTACAGTTTTGTCAGATACCCGGCGTATTGAAGTCCCTCCACTTCTACCCCTATTCCTTTATATTAATACATTTATCTTGCGCAGTCTTGTGATATTTCACCCCATTTCATATTTCTTTCATTAATTTATTCTTAATATATTTATATTACAAAGGAATAGTATATTGTCCTCCACGCTAAGAGTTCACCTGTATTGTAGAGGACATTTTTCAATTATAAATTATAATTTGAACATGGTAAAACAAACAGTGGGCTTAGTTACAGTATATAAAAAAGAGAAACAATAAAATGTTAAAGTTATATGTTTGCTTATATTTTCTTTTCAGGGTATAATCTAACTTAAATATAATTAAATATATTCAAAGCTCTGGAAAAACCGTAACTCTGATTTGGATTCCTGGACATGTTGGTATCGTGAGTAATGATATTGCGGATGCCTTGGCAAAACAACGAGCGTCCAACCCCGTTGTTACCCTCGTAAACCACATTCCCCTATCTGACATTTTTTCTATCATCAAAGATAGATCCCGCAATGTTTGGACAGAGTATTGGCACATTGATAGTCAATCCAAGTGAGCCTGCTATGCCTCAATACAAAGGACTTCCCGTCAAAACCGTGGTTTCAACAATTCCCCCGTTTTTCTTTCCGATAAAATACAACAGAACAAGATACAAACAACAAAAAAGAGAGAGATTTTTTATTTTTTTATTATTTATATACCTTACAAGAGTCCCAATTGGGGTATGTTGTGAGGCTGAAGGTAGGTGGGGAGGGGAAGGAGATGGTGTAGAGGAAGGTGGTGAAGTACCTGGCTATTCAGATCCAGTCACTAAACACGGCTAAAGCCATTTTTAAGCAACGTTTCAAATCTAAATAGTGGCCTTACACCAGGGCGAAACTGAGAGTAACTTCCACTATGGAAAGTGCCGCAAATATTCTTTGTATTATTTTTAAAATTATTAATTTGTGAAAACAAAAATCAATCAACCAAAATTTATCTGCGCACGCCGGGATTGGAACCCGCAACCTCCGGATCTCTAGTCAAGAGCCCTGTCCCTGGACCACAGCGGCCGTGTTGTGTGTGCTTTTGAGACATTAAAAAACAGTTGCGAAAATCCAAAATTTTAAAAAGCAACTGTTTGATGTAGAAACTTACCTGCATAATAAATAAGTAAGTCAAACGTGAAAATATTCTGTAATAATATATTGTAAGGTTTGTTAAATTACAAAAACCGACATAATTATTAACAATACGAGTTCATGTAAAACTCTTCGAACAAATTAATCTCGCAAACTACGAATTAAAAATGTTTTTGTTTGCAGCTGTGCCACGTCTTCGTTATTAAATCACTCCATTTTCCACATTAAATTGAAGGCCATTACAAAGAATCGTTACAAATAAACATCCGAAATCATTAATTGTTTTTCTTTTGAAGGACTTCCGAATAAGATACATAATAATAGTGTAACTAACTTAACCAATCAATCTGTTTTTCCCGGGGTTTTTCTCTCTGTATTAGTCTTTTTCTTTGTTTGAAAATGTTTCGGACAGCCTCCCTGTTTATCTAACGGCGACGCGGAGGTTCGACAAATTAGAATTGACGGGTGTAATTCGCGGAGATTTTTCGGAAATTGGACGCTTTTTCTGGTCTATTTCGACATTCAGGATTTTCTTGTGTCGGGAATTCGGGTGACGAGATTTTGCTAATTTTTCCGGCGCGAGAGCTTTTGGGGATTTGGCGTGATGAGATTTAAGTCGTGGGGATGAGAGCACTCTTCTATTTTTAGTACGATTATTGAGTTTTGATAGTTAGATTTACGAATCTTTAGAATTGTTAGTGTTATGTGCGAACTGTGGTGTGAACTCTCGCGAAGCTCATGGAATTGAAATAATTCGTGGTATTTTAGGCTTTATTTGTATTTCACGGGTTTTTGGATTTAGAGATTGATTCAATGGAAATTTTCTAGTGTTGTGTTTATTACCTGCAGTAATTACAGTTTATTACCTACACCAACAGTAGTTTAAGCAATAAAAAAATCTTCATAATTATTACAGACATTTTAAAATATAACGTGTACTACAGATTGAAGACAGAAAAAGAGAATTTTTTATTTATGTGAATACTGAATAAGAGTGAAGTGTCCCAACTGTTTCCAACCGCCTAGTGAGTGAGACTATGGCATTCCCAATTGGGATTATATTGTTAGGCTAAAGGTAAGTGGGAAGGAGATGGGTAAGAGGGAGGTAGGGAAGTACCAGACTATTCAGATCTAATCACCAAACAGCTAAAGACATTTTTAAGCAACGTTTTAAATTCTGAATTGTGGTCTTACACCAGAGCGATACTGAGAGTACTTTTCAATCAGGAAAGTAACTTAATTATACCTTATATTATTTTTAATTATTGAATTGTGAAAACACAAATCAATCAAATAAAAATTAATTACGCCTGCCGAGATTTAATCCCGGACCTCCGTATAAAAAAAAACAGCAGAATATATAAAAAGTTTATACTTCTAAAATAATTACGTTGTGTGGTTTAAAATAATTAATAATAATTAGGATTTATTACAACATTTCTTTAGAATTAAATATGTGTAGGTACTACGAAAGCAGGAAAACCGAACGAAAAAAAGATAAAAAAACGATGGGAGAAAGAATAATTAATTATTATTATTAATAATCACATTTAATTTATTATTTTGAGTAGATAGTAAGGCTAATGAGTTATTGTAGAAAATAATCGGCTTTGAATAAAAACCTTTTATTTCATATATCCAGTTGTTTTTTTTTTATAATCCATCTCCTTTTCCTTCAACAAATTACCCCACAAAACCACAATTCACCGTTCAAATTCACAAATCTCGAAAATTAATCGTCCACCGCCAGTGGAGTAAATTTTAAAATAAAATTTCAGTCCGCTTCTCTCTCGATTCTGAAAACTTACGTCATTTATCACGTCGTTTTTATATCATTTTATTTCTTCTCAAGTCGCGGTTTTTACATCCGCCCTGAGTGCTTTCATAATTTCAAGTAAAAGCCTTTTAAAGGGTGTGTTTTTGCTTCTTTGATAATCCTGGTGGATGAACTGTCTACTGTTATAGGTACTGTTGATAATGTGACGGAATTTGCTGGAATTGAAGTTTATTTCCTTTAATCCCTCTAATTTTTCCCTCTAGTTGTTTTCAAAGGCGAACAAATTAGGTTCGCTTTTGGGAACAACTCACATATATAACAAATCACAACTCATATAACACATCACATGGGTCTCATGGAAATCATCTTGTCTCTCTTACTATCATGGTGAAAAATATAGTCTAAACGGTGTTAGAAAGAGAAAACATCACACTTTACATTAAAATCTAAAAGACAAGAACAAAATAATTAAAATGTACCTACAACTTTTTTAATCCAAAGTTTCCGACCGCAATTTTGAAAAAAAAATTAAGAAACTTTGGAATTTTTTTATGAAATATTTTTACACGATAAAAAAGTGAGGTGATGATAAAGTTCATAATACATTTGTCTAATAAAATATGTGTTGGTTTTTATTTTTATTCGTTATCAGTAATTTTAGTTAGAATTTAGTAAAGTGACCAATTTTTAAAACTTTTTACTTTTGCATTAAAAAAATTAAATGTTTCAAAATTAATTTGTATATTTCTAATTATATAATTTTAAAGCGTATTTCATAACTTTGCAAAAACAGTTTTTTTATTTGGATTTTATTGCAGAGCGAAAATATTTTGAAAAAGGACCCTCTACCGTATTTAGTATTATAATATAAAACACTCATGACACCCCAATTGGGGTATGTTATAAGGCTAAAAGTAGCGAACAGGGGATAGAGATGGGGCAGAGGAAGTACCTGGCTATTCCGACCTGGTAACCAAGCACAGCTAAAGCCATTTGTGAAAGAAATTTCTAATCTGAATATTGTTATTTCACCAGGGCGATATTGAAAGTATCTACCACTAAAGCGTGCCGGAAATATAATATTATTATTTTTATTGAAAAAAAAACTGAAAAAACATTACTTAATTAAATAAAATGTACTTACCTAAGCCGGGGTTTGAACCAGCCACCTCCCGATTCGTAGTCAAGATCCCCGCCCCTCAACCACGGATGCCATCCAAAACACTCTTCTTTTTAAGTATCTTCCTGGGGCGTCCCCGACTTTTCATTCGATCATGAATTGAGTTAGTTGTTATATTCATAGCACGACTCGAAAAGAACAAAACATTTTTTTGCAAAAATACATTATTCATGTACGCCACCGACTCCATTTGTCTTGTCTCCGTGAAGAGGGGGCGGATTCCCGCAGCGGCACAGCGGTTGTTCTTCTCCATTCTCGCTTCAACTTCACATTCCGTATTCCTGCAGCTCATTCTCCTTCCCCTCCCCTAATAATATTTAGTGTGGGCGATGTTATTGATGAAGGTGTAGGACTGAGGGCGAGAGTCTCGGCTAGCTTTGTTCTCTTTATTTCATCGCGACGTATGCTAAGTACCTACTTTATTATATTAAACTTTTTGTTAGATTTTTTTCGTTGTTTGATTTTGGGGGTGTTATGCCGTGTTGTGCTACCTCCTTCTTTACGCTACTTTCGTTGGACATTTCGTTACATTTCTCCGTGGACGGGCCCCAGGCTAACGTAAATACTGCGCTTTCACAAAATTTCCCTTTCAAAGTAGTTCCCTTTCACTGAAATATCTACCAGCTCGTAGTGGATTGAAGATGACGACACGGTATCGCTTCCAAGTAAATAAGCACACACTTAACACAACAATTTCACATCGTCGGATCTGCCTGATCTGCCCTGATGATGGACACTGCAACGCTGTCCGAAACGTCGGCTAAAGAAGGAGGTAGCACAACACGGCATAATACCCCAAAAACAAACAACGAAAATGCTTTTGGCCGTGAAAATCTAAAAACGTATCTTATTGTTAGATATTTGACAAAAGAGAGACTTCGACATTCTTGATCAATTATTTTTTGTCCTGAAATATCATTTTTATTAGTAGCATTTAATGTCTAAAAAAAATCTTGATCTATTTTCCGACTAATTTTCCAATTTTCTTAAGAGGATTAAAAAAAATGCCAGTTACAGGATGAATTGGATCGTCCGATATTATTTTTCCAACGATATGGTTATTTTTGGAATCGGTTTCTTTTGGCTTTTATAAAATTCGAAAATTATAGCTGCGCCTATAAAAAAATGTATCTAAAATTATATATTATAGCTGACCCTGCAACGTGTTGCTGTGGCTAACGAAACACAACGTCATCTACTGGATGGTTACCTAACCTAGATAACCAATTGGTGTGTCAATAAATTAACTCAACACCGCATCTGTTAGAAACTTATGGAACTTACAAATGATTACAAAGCATTGTCCTATATACAAACATTTAATTCGCATTAATAAATATTTAGGTCAATAATCGAGATAAAAACTATCCTATCCTTTAAGTTGGACCAAATTTCACACAGTAAGCCAAATTTCGTTAAGCAGTTTAGGAGTTTATCTCGAACAAACATTGTGACGTGAGATTTTATATGTATAAAGATAAAGATATAAATGGTAATCTTGAATTTTTAGAGCTGGATGTATTGTCTCTATTCTAGGGTATTTGGTTGAGATTGTTTTTTTTTCTGTGTTCTTATTTGTCTCTGTTCTATTTTGCCACGGACCCCACATTATCATATTTTCAAAATCAAATAACAATGAACTAATTTTTATTCTCTTCTTCTGCAGATCATCGCCGCCCCAGCAGTGGCTGGCCTGGCCGTTGGCATCGGCGTGCCCATCCTGCTATTCTACGTGTACGGGGTGGTGCCCGTATCGCTGTGCCGCTCCGGGGGCTGCGGGGTTTCCACCAGCCCCCGCGGAGGGGTGCGCTTCGACTTTGACGAGGATGAACTTCCCTCCAGGGCTAATGGTGAGCATTCAAATATTAACTCTGTACCTATGTTATGTAATAACTCTGTCATGTTTGCAGTAGATAACTATTCTGTCATAAGGTGGACTATTTAAGGAAAATTTATAAAAAAAGATTTCATAACAAAACACAGAGCTAGTATTAAATTGAATATTAAAAAAATTATATGTTAAATATTAGAGAACAGTGCTATGTAAACCGTCAGCAAAACCGTTCATGTGTTGTGAGTGCAATGATAATTTTTGCTGGTGGATATGTATGCAGATTTTCTTTAGTTAAAATCAGTCTTGTGTTCAGAATGCAATATAAAATTTGCGGATTCATCTGCTGTCGCATTTTGAAGGAAACCATTATCATATTTCAAAAATGCAGTAATAAAATAATGTTAGCTATGTCTAAATGTCGGTTTATGATTTTAAATAATGACAAAAGAACACAATTTTTTCTTTGCTGTATATAAATTTAAATAGTTATACCTACATACGTAAAATATATATAATATAAAATCTTAGTAATTTTGTAAAGGAGTGAGAATGGTTCTTAATCTCAAATAATGAATATATTATGAACTGTTGACAGATTCACGGTTCTTTTGGCTAATATAATATTTTCCATTATTTCTCTTCCTCTCGTGTTTATTTTCTCCTGATTTGCACTTGTAACATAATTTCTGTAAAATTCAACTTCAATTAATTACATAACCTCACTTTTTTCCTTCTAAACTGTTTTTACCCTCCAATAATTAACCTGTGAAAGCCAACTTTGCAATTTGTATGTCCAAATGGAACACTTTAAAATATTGTACAAATTGTGCTTAGAAAGTACCTACCCCAATTCAATTTTTAAAGTACCTACTGCAATTACTTAACAATATTTAAAGTACCTACCCCAATTACGTAACAATTTTTAAAGTACCTACCCCAATTACATAACAATATTTAAAGTACCTACCCCAATTACATAACAACAAACAAAAAAGCTTGATATTTCTTGAAATTAACCCTTTCGTGTACCAGTCTTTATGGTACTTTTACTGTTTTTGATATTGTATGTTGATTATTTATTGTTACCTTAGTTGAAACTATCTTTATCTTATTATCCTAACATATTATGTTAATCTACCTCATTTATTTTTAGATACAGGCAGTCCTGACGGCCTGGGCGCCAGCTCCGGAGGGGCCAGTGGACTGGGCGGGGGCGCAGGATCTCCAGGGGGCAGCGGGGGCGCCTGGGGCTCCCCTATCCCGCTACCGCTGCATGAGAGACTCAATGCGCATCATAGGTTAGTATCCACTATCACTTCCTACTCAACATTCCTGATATATAAAAGAAAGTACATGGATCCACTGAAATAAAAATCACAATTGATTTGAATAAATAGTTTTCCTCTGCGCATACCATGGTCTGGTGAATTTCACAACTATTGTTATACTAGTAGTTATAACAGTAGGCCTTGAGTCGAAAAGGCATGATCTAATTTTCTCTTATTTAATAAATCAAAACCAAAATTTGATCTAATTATAAGATTTGTAAGTAGGTATTAAATCCCGCCCACTTATAATAAACCTAATTATACTTTATGTATTTTTTTTTTATTTCAAATAAGGAGTTGTACCATTTATCCAAAGAAACGTCACTATCTCAATGACATTTCGTTTTTCATATTTTTTTCAGGAAGGAAGGTGTCATAATATTGAAAAAATGGATAATAAGAAAGTCCAAATAAATACAACGTTTCCATTTGATAAAAATAATCTTTACTGAACCAATAAAACGGCTACCATCTTGGACCTGAAACGGAACGTACAAACAAATTTACTGTCGGATGAAATGCAAAATGGTCGAGTTATAACTACGCTCAGTCAATTATATCATTCTGTAAAATCTTCACAACTTGCTGTATATATATTTTTTTATTCATGGCAAATTATACTCCGGTGACTAAAGAATTCTGTAACTAAATAGTGATGACCCGTGTTTATTCAATTTAATCTGATTATCAACCATTTTTCCAACTAACAATGACTTATTTTATGTAATGAGTATAACCTGACATTTCATTCCCCAGGCTGGAAGTGACTGCTGATGTGGTGTCCGCATTGAGGCTCAGTCTATCTTCAGAAGCAGCCAGCTTGTCGGAGCCAATCCCTCCTGATGATGCTTCCACCAGAGCTCTCGCCGGTTCACTCCGCGACTATAAAGTAAGTTATTTATTTTAACGAAGCTAATTATTTAGCTTCAATTCAGAGCTCCTTAATCACTCTCTTCATATTTTAATCTTTAAATTAACACATTTAATGTTTTGGTTTCAGCAAAACCAGTCAGAGACTGTGTCATATTCAGCTTCAGTCGTGGGAGAAGACGGAGCATCAGAGCGTGTCCGCTTCGATGACAACGTCTCCATCATCGGCCCCTCCAGCACCGCCGACTTCTTGCCAGACACCCTCGGAGACAAGCACAGCATCTGCAGCTCGCGCTCCTTCCGGAGCTTCGGCAAGAGCTCCATCACTGAGGAACTGTCCGAAAGTTTGGACAAAGCCAGCATTGGAAGCGGAGCCCGAAACGTCATATTCGAAGAGAACTTAGATGACGCAGAAGACAGTCACGAATCGCCCAACTCCCACAGGAGCAACAGCCAATCTTCCCTGCCAGGAACTAGACGTACTCTTTCCAAAATTACTTTGAAATCAGCCCATAAACAGTACACCTCTTTTGAAGAGGATGTCGTCAGCAAGACGCCGCCTGAAATTGCCAAATATCTCGAGAGGACTGATAAAGTTATAAATCTAAGAACCAAACAAAATAAGCTAGTTTTGCTGCCGGATAAAGTTGTGGTTTCATCCAGCTACACTGACGGAAGTGCTCAATGCACCACACCTACATCGGCGGAACCAGGATTGGTCGAATCGCCCGAGTCATTGTTAACTCCCGTCAACGAAATAGAAGTCAACAAGCCTCTGGCTGGAACCTTCCAGACTTCTCCCGACAGAGATGTGGAAACTGGCTGCGAGATACCCAAGCGTCCTCTATCCAAGGTGGCCATGCTGAGGAACATATTCTTCCACGGAAGTCTGGTGTTGGACGGAGAGATAGAGCAGCTGGAAGACAACCTGCTGAAGCCCACAAATAGCGAGACCTTCAGCCGAGCTCCTGCCAAGGAAGAAGACAATAATGAAACAATCACAATTGTGATGGATTCCCCCACCAAGCTGTAGAGTGTGGAAGTCCTAAAATCCCGTGTTTGCGTTCAGGCATTCGTTGATAACCCAAACAACGAAGTCCCCTTAAATTACTTAATCTGATAACAGACTGAATTCTTTGTAAGAGAAAAATGAACTTGAGATTTTATATAATTTTTATATTCGACCTTCTTTGGCGGCATTCACTAGGCATTCTACGTTAAAATAAAACTTGTCCGCATTCATTCTCCTTACTCTAATATGAATATTGTTACAACAACTGTTGCCACAGTGCAATCATTTTAAATAGAGTCTTCTTGGTGTGATGTATAGAGGAACTACTGCAGGGTAAGAGAGGACTGTAGGCGGGTGTTACAAAACTATCTCAAACCATTTTGAACCACTATCGGTGTGAACAAATACATTCAAACGTACGCTCTTTAAAATGATTTGCCTGTACTGTTAGTTTAAGAATTGTTTATATTTGCAGCAATTCTGTGTGTATTTAATATTTGTGTCTAAATGTTTAATCTTCTGACTGTCTTAACCAGTAATGTTATTAGAAAAACTGTACCATTATTATTATTAGTAATTTTTTTACTGCAAATTTAGATGGCCTTCGTTGAAGCAAAAATTTGTACTTCTTAGAAACAAAGTTTAGATACATTATCTTTATAATAATAGGATGTTTCATTGTCATTATTGTTGTTCTATTTGTTTTAATTTGTGTTCCCCCTTATTTTGCCAAATGGATGTGCTCATTATATTATAATAATAAAGTGTGTAAAAAATGATTTTGAAATTACTTGCACCGATAAATGTGCAAGGAGGTATTATAATTTGCATTTTAATTGGTAATATTTTATCAGTTGATAATAGTATTATGAATATGTGGATGTTTTGTAAAATAATATTAAATTGTATAATTAATCGGTGTATCATATCAAATGCGACACCGTTTGGACACTGGTTGGATGTTTTAAAGAAGCACGAATTGGCCTTCTGGTTTCAGTGCATTTGTGATAATGATAACTACTCTGTATTATGCTTAACAAATTTTGTAACTTTTTTAATGGGTCTATTTATTTAAGGATTGAAATTATCCAATAATCACGTTGTATTATACTGAGATTTGTTTGCAAATTATAGTAACAATATGTATCTAGCTATTAAATAAATGTATTCAAATCAAATTACTTTTGTTTCATTTTGTAGAAGTTACTTCAAGTCCTACAAAATATTTTTATTATCTACTTTTATTATTCATTCACTTATGTTATTATGCACTCCTTTTTATTGTTCACTGGTGTGACTTTAATTTAAAACTTTTTTCTCAGATTGCTAAAGGAAATTTTTCTGCCCACATAAAAAAAAAATCATACCTCCGTATTTGAATATAGACATTTACAAACTGATTATAGTTCTATATAGCCAATTAATTCACCTATCTTTTGTCTATTATCACATATTAGTAGGATAATAGACAAAATATAGGTGAATTAATTGGCTATATAGAACTATCACCTATTAACTATTCACCTATCTTTTGTCTATTATCACATATTAGTAGGATTTATAAAAAAATATTATAACACCGTTAACTTTAAAACATCTTAAAAATCTAGAGAATATATGCCATATTTTGGCAACAAAGCAATCTGTGGTTTTGGATTTAGTGCCATATTGTGGCAAAAAGCACTCGAGTGGATAAGCTGTTCTGACCTTTTTTTTTTATTAGTCACAAAAAGATACATTAATTACAAATAAATTTCTTCCAGTAATTAATTACATAATAGATGTATTTGACATAACCCCATAAATAAGCAGTGTAAGATGTGCAGACATGTGGTCACATTGCTTTTGTTTGTTTGTTTTTGAATCTTTATTCAGAAATATGCAATTTTTTGTAAATCTAGTAAGAAAATATAATAAATACACTTTAAAAATACAGTTACTTTTTCAAAAATTACGTTTAAGAAAATATATTTAAACAATTAAAACCAAATTAAATCAAAAAATATTTTTCACATTAAAAGCACATCGCCTATGAAAAGTGCTAAGGTTCGAGGCATCCTTTACGGCATTTGGTAGGTTATTATAAAGTTTTTGCTCTTTATAAAACACACTGATTTGTGTGCACAGTGCGTGGTATGTAATTATGCAAATTAAGATAGAGGTGAATCACACTAAGCTGCAAGTAGGTAAACTCATCCTATTGTCCTTATGTTTTATATTTCAATACACATGACTTACATTTCTATACTTTTATTTGTCTCTTTTTCCCTGCAAGATTAGTATAAAGCACGGTACAGACTCGAAGCGCACATACAAAGATACTGTGTTATAAAATATCTTTTCTACTGACACACAATGTTATAAAATATTTCTTCCTACGGCAGAAGGGGTCAGTTAAAATCGGAAGTGGTCGAGAGAATATCATTTCTTTGTACTAGATATGTCAAATTGACCGCTCCGTGCATATTTGTTGGTGTATTCAAAATGACCCCTCTCCTGTTTACAGCGAAGGGGGGTCACGAAAAATAATGCCGATTAGCGAAGACTCAAACCACGCTTATAACACATGATCTTTTTACGTCTGGCGGGTCTGTATGGGATTGTATGGCGAGCGCTACTGTGTTATAAGTATCTTTTTGATGTGAGCTGCGCGTCTGTCGGCCCCATAATATGAATACCAGTGGTGCTACTACACCAACAACATAATTTATCCCTTCAAAATTTATTTCAGGGATAAATTCTGTTTTAAATTATGTAATAATTATCTTCAAGGATCTACAAATTTATTTGTGCAGTCAGGGGCAGCTACCGTAGGCATTATGGTTTCCTTGAAAAAATAATCTCTTCTCCGCTTATTACTTCTTTGTCAGTTCTTCTTTTGGGCACCTGCAACGATAAATCTGTACAACTAATGGCAACATCAACTGACAAAAATAGGACAATCCAAAATCATAATACTAAGCAAATAAAAATACCATTGGCCTCGAAATGCTAAAAATCTATAATAATATTTTACCAAGGAACATAAAAATTATAGTAAAAAAATTAATTCTCCCTCCAGCAAGTACTTTGAGGTATGGTAACATTGCACGACCACCATGGAGTTTAATAATTATTATACAAAAGTAGTCTCTATAAAAGTCGCAATAAAGCCTGTTATGGTTTGCATTATAAAAACTACTGGTTTGGTTGTAACGTAAGTTCTACTTACTAAAAAATAGGTGACAGCGAATGACAGATATTTACAAGATGGCTTCCTTTGTTCTGGCGATGGGAGCCAGGTGATATAGATTTATAAACTGTTTGACTACAGGTCAAATATAGTGATCTGTATAGTGTACATATTTTCAGTATGATAATTTGTAATTAAGCAGCATTAATGGAAGTGCACAAGCGAATACACGAAAGCAAAATGCCCAGCATCCGTAAATACAGACGTGACACAAGTGAAGTCAGCTGTTGCTTGAAATATGTTATATTCAGCTTCAATGTCTTATTTTGGGTAATTATTTATAATTTCTACGATTCCTCAATGTGTTTTGCAATCAAATATGTCCTCAAACAATATTTTCTCAGTCGTTTTCCCTTCACAATCACCGCCTTTGTTGTGCCAGTAAATGTCATCCGATAAACAAATGAACCATTTGCTTATTTTCATTTATATTGATTTGCACAAATGTTTAAAAATATCGTTAAATGTACTCTATTACGGTATAATTTGACAAGTTATACTTTACTTCGAATCTTCTGCTACATCTTGTTAAAAATGCCTCATTATTCCTTGCCTTTTTCGTATTTATGTCAAACCTAACCCTCCCATACAACAAAATATTTTGCACGATAACTCATAAGGAAATCAATGTTTTACGCATATTTCAGTAACGCAATATCCATTATTAAATGGTGAGCTAATATTTGCCTGCAAACACCTTGATAGTAGTTTAGACCTTGTATTTTTTTTGTATAATGTACCTGTTTCCTGATTTCGAATTCATGCATTCTATGGCGAAGAAGCAACAATATCTTATTATTGTTTATTTGTAAACATTTCATCCACAAGGAAATGAATAAATAATTAATTTTAAAAGTTTATTTGACCTACATTAATATTAACCATTCTCTTCACTGTAAAATTCTTATGGTACATTACTTTGAATTAATAATAAATTTTTCTAATGTATTTAAACACATTTCTTCTGCCTTCTGGTAGGAAATGAGTCATCTTGTACTAATATACATCCTTGCTTTTTTTGTGAGTAGGTATTTGGCCATGATATTTTTTGCAGACTGTACAATTTCTGCCACCATTTTGACATTATATTGAGATCGAACATCCCTCTACTTTTTAAAAGTTTAATGACCTCTCACCAAAACCGATTTCAGTAAAACCCGCATTTTGCAAATTATGTAAATAGCTGTATTGTTTATTTTATAATACCTAAGTTTATAGCTAAGTAGAACATTTAGTGCCGAATACCTAGGCCGACAGGTTGTTTCACAGAATTTTCTGTGAAAGTCCTATTGAATTTTGATTATTATTAAAGTACTGTGAAACAACCAACCCATGTTGAAAACGCGATGCCCAGTGGTTCAGTGGGCATCGCGTTTGGGTCCCACCCAGGCGTTCCTTGTTCGATTCCTCAGCTGGCTAAGTCCTCCACCACAACACAAGCAACATCTTCCGCTTAGTGTGGTGGTAGTAGGAGATTTTCAAATGTTGTTGGGTTATTCGTAACCCGGGAATGTTTGTCTTTCTTTTTAAAAAAAAAAAAAAAATATTACAGAACTTGAATAGAACGATCGCAGAACTTGAATTTTAACTTTAAAATTTGAAGAATCTGAATCAAATTCTGTGAAACAACCCATCAATAACAATCATAAATATTTACCTAACCGCCGCACTTCTCTTGAATGTCGGATGACAGTTAGAGGTGAAGGCCGTATTTCATAGAAAATTAATATCAGAGCATTCTGAGGAGCTAGAGTGCTCTAATAAAAAGCAAATTCTAGAATTATATTGGCGCAAGCGATTCTGACCTTATATAGTTTATAAGGTAACCTTATATAGTTTCTGTATACATAAGGGTTAAAATCGCATTTTATTTTTTAACCTCTCAGCTGTCACCCGCCCGCTGGTGGGCTTACGACAGATGACTGGTTAATGGGCATATGAGTGTTCAAGGCAGATCCGCATACAGTTTTCCCGTACTCTACAATTGCATAACTTTATACTTAAATGATTATGAATTATTCCAGTTGCTGGGTTTGTGTATTCTGGCGGTGGGGGTGTGGGCTTGGAGTGAAAAGGACACTTTCAACAACCTCTCGCGGCTCACCAACATAGCCCTGGACCCCGCCTTTATCCTCATATGCGTCGGTGAGTCTCTCTTCTCTATCACTCTAGTATTCTTTTTATTTATGCCAATAATCCTAACTAGATCGCATCCTCAAATGCACATATGCTGAAGGGATCAGTGGCCCTAGCTTCTCGGAGCCTCTTTCACTGAAATACTGGTAGAACGACAGCATTCCCATCCAGTGGCGGCCGGTGGTCAAAATATTTGGGGGTTCACCAGAGTCATTAAGTCAGACAAATAAATTTAGTAAAGGTACATACCTATTTATAAAGAAGTTCTATTCTCCGTTCCTTTTGTTTAGCGAAGACCTCTATGACCTTCTTGTTAAAATCAGGAATTGACTGAATTAACCTTTTTTCGATGCTTAACACTGATAGAGCATTCAGTCTATCCTGGCTCATCGTGTTTCTTAAAAAGGATTTTATACGTTTTAACGTTGAAAAACATCTTTCGCTTTCGACTGAGGTCATTGGAATGGTGCACACAAGTTTTAGTAACTTCACAGTCTCGGAAAAGTCTTCTAATAAACAAGTATTATAAAAAAGTTGTAAAATTGACAAAGCGCATTCGGCATTAGAAAAATCGTCACGGGCGTAAATTGCACAGAGTTCACCTTTTAACTGAACTTTATTTAGGAAGTCATACGTTTTTATCGTCACACTAAAATCATGTTCTGGGAAATTTGACCTGTACTCGCTGAATTTTTCGCAATCGAGTAATGTTGCTGCAGAAAGATGTTTATTGAATTCGAAGCGTTGTTTCATTTCAGACAGAATTGTATCGCAAACCTCTTTACAAATAATTGATTTCGTAGTTTTTATTCGTTTAGTAGGTGGCTCAGGAAAATTGTCTGTGGAATTGCGTACATTTTGAACGGATTTTTCAAACTCATTGAGGTTATTTCGGATTACAACGGGATCTAAGCTTTTTAACTGCAATTGTCTGAATAAAATATCACAATGCGGCATAATTTTTTGAAAAAAATTCAACCAATATAAAAAGGTTTCATCATTGAGATAGCGTAATAGCATATCAGCTTGATTGATAGTGTTGCTATCATTGTCGGATTCTAAAATCGTCTCCATGCACTCAATGAGGGAATCGCGATTCGTAGCAACGGTTTTAATTGTTCTTATATTAAAATTCCATCTCGTTTGTGAAACAGAGGGAATTTTGCGTTTCACTATTTCACTTAAAACGTCTGTTCGCTTTGACGACCGCGAAAAAAACTTGGGGAATGTATGCAAATTCGAGAAAAACATTTTTACTTCTTTACTTTGGGATACACTTTTTTCCACAATTAAATTTAGTTGATGGGCATAACAGTGGACATAATGTGCATAAGGAAACACATTTTGAATTTTAGCTTTTACACCTCCAATTTTCCCACTCATTACTGACGCCCCATCGTAACACTGAGCGATTAATTGCTTCGAAGATATATTTAAAATGTCAAGTTCTTGAAACAGTGAATCGGATAATCCATCGGCACAATGGGATTTTGGTGTTAAATACTTCCAAAAACGTTCATAGATTTTTCCATTCCGTTCGTACCGAATGATCATGACCATTTGCATAACAGTGGATACATCAGTTGTTTCATCCGCTTGTATCGCTATGAAATCACAATGCAAAATTTGTGATTTTACTTCGTTGTAATACACTTCCAAAATTGCATCTAATATTTCATTTTGTATTGTCTTTGAAGTACCCTTGAATAAAGAGTTTGATTCCAAATGTTGCTTCATTGCCATATCAATTTCTACCACAAAATCAATTAAACCACGATATACTCCGGGATTAACCGAGTCACTTTTCTCATCGTGTCCAGGCATAGCTAATTCAAATGCACCACAAAATTTTACACAATCAATAAGTTTGGACAGAATGTATCGATTTTTATCAACTAGCTCATTATGATGTTTAACGTGTGCACGGTAACCTGAATCTAATTGCATTCTGATATCAACTTTTCCTAAAACTTTTAGGTTCAAAACGTTTTGTAAATGTATTTGACAAGAATTATGTTTTTTAATTTTTTCAGAAAGGTGATTTAAATCAGTTACACCGCTGATTGTCCACACCGAATCTGCACCATAAATTAAACAAGGGAAACAAAATAGACTATTAGATTTTTCAGATCCACAGAGCCAGGAAGCTTTATTATACATTGTTTTGTTAAATGATCGAGTAAACTTTTTAGATCCAGATTTACATTCTTGTTTTATTATGAGTTCAGGTTGAGGCGGACCGGCATTTTTTATTTTCACTTTGTTTTCAAAACTCGACCGATTGATCTTAATATATTCTACATTAAAACTCATTTTGAATGTATACAATGAACAAACACAAAAGTAAATACAGGTTGACGTAACCTGCAATTAAACTCGGAAGAAATGGTCAGAATTCGACAGACAAGGGCCGACCCGGCCGACTACGCACGGCGACAACTAAATGAACTAATTCTATAATCTCATCTCATCCCATTGTCCCGTAGTTTATGTTTATCATGTTTTGACTTGCAAAGAAAGAGTTCGTTCAAAATAGTAGCTCTGCTGTTAAATTGAAGACAAAATATCGGAAACAACATTACATATTAGCGTTCTTGTTTAACACGCGACTGTGCAAACCGCTCCTTTCGACGTGGGGGTAAAACCCGGAACTGCGTTCGACGCGAGCTAAAATTTGCGAGCTAAAATTTGAATCATATGTTTTCACGCTTTCAACTGTTCAGTGAATGGCGAACAAAGTTAATAAAATATTGGAACGCAACCGAAAACGAACTGACATGAAGTTGGTCCTAGTCTCGTCGCCCTTCGAGATGGCGCGCATAATAGGTACCTACCTACCTACTGTACGAGATCTTCAGAAAATATTATAAATTATAACCGAACCGAGTTTCGTATTTATGATCTTTTTTTGTGGGTTGTTTGTTGTTCTTTTTTCGTATTTATGATCAGTTTTTGTGGGTTGTTCGGCGCACGGGAGCTCTTATTAACTGGCCGCCACTGTTCCCATCTGCCGACGCTAAAGATTGCAATTATTATAAGCAATAATTATTAGCCTGAAACACTCATCCATATTGAAAAAACCTCCCGAGAAAAGGTACATGCCGCCGACGGGACTAGAACCCGCGCCCCTCTGATCCGGTCAGGAGCTCTACCCACTAAGCTACGGCGGCTTATCTCTTATGATTCAATATATACTAATGTTTCATTCAACAATTACCGCTTATTACATTTTTTCACCTGCAAACAACCAACTTTATTTTTATATGAGAAAGGCATTGTAAGGCGCTCCGCTGATGAGGCAACTGAAAACCAACTAAAACCGGCTGTTTTCTCTGTCTTGATTGGTCAAAAAGCTTGTTTAACCATAGACGAAGAACAATCAGCTGACAGCTGGCAATTAGCAACAGCCGGCCAGGGCATTCAGCAGTGCAAGTTGCAAGTCACCGCTTGCGTTACGTGTTTGAGTGATTGTGTAGTGTACGGGCCATCACATTGTCATACAAAGACAGTTGGCAGTTAAGAGTTTTCAGTTGCCTCAGCGGGCGGAGGCGCTTAGTGCTAGATTTCTGACTAGGTGGCGTCGAGACATATGATGTCTACATTTTTTGGTGAAATACTTTTAACTCGTCAAATATTAATTATTATTATTTTTTAAATTGATAAACTAATGTTTAAGACATGACTTTTTATGCATAGCACAAAGGGTAACAATTATTATAAGCAATATTTTTACGCACCAGACTTTTAGGTCCGGGTTTAGTTTTCCCCATAGGAAAAACTAAACCCTTTCACACACTTTTCCATAAAAATGATCATCTAGTAAATCCACGCTATGCAAGTATATTATAACAAAGCACTCTTCTTAGGGTGAATTGCCTATTCCATAAAAAAAAAAAAAGTATATTATAAAAGTATAATTTATACAAAACAATACAAGAACAACATGTTAACCTACGAGACTAAATGGGAAAATAATTCACCGACTCCAGATATTTTCATATCAGAGGGTTCGGCTCGGTGGAATTCCTAATTTGACCGATAAATCCTACTGATCCCTCAATATAAATATTTAAAAAATCTTTCGCAATCCTACATGTAATGATTATAATAATTAGTAGGCGAATAATTATTGCTTATAATAATTGTTACCTTTTGTGCTATGCCCCTGTACGCCCTTGAGGTGATTTTCTCACAAAAACGGCGCTATATAAATTATCCGAATTATTATTATTATTATTATGCATAAAAAGTCTTGTCTTAAACATTAGTTTATCAATTTAAAAAAAATAATAACTAAAGATTGCAATCCGTTTGTTAAGATAGCGAATCTATCAAACGGACCGCTCGTTTCTGCACAGTCAATAGACATTGTGAGTTTTCTATGGGAAAGGAACTGTTATTTGGGTTCCACAATAGAAAGGGCTTGGAGTGTGAGAGACCTACACTGCCGTGATAAGTGAAACACAATGTCTTCCTTGAGAGTCTCAAGTATGACATTGTGTTTTTACATTCCACGGAAGTACATAACCTGATATGTTGATACGACATAGCGCCAATGAAGCGAACTCCACGTGATTACTACAATAGTGCATTTCATTCGATTTTGTATTGTTAGTTCGAGTGATACGGATCTGGACTACATTTCATCAATATCAAACCAGTCTCCTTACGCAACACCATTCCCCCTTATAAAAATGGTAAAAACTCACACTAATGAAAACAAAACATACAGCTGTCATATCAAATGTTATTACAGGCTCGGCAAGGGAGAAATCTGTTTGACCATATGGTAATAAGTTCGAACGAACGAAGCTTGGTTTTTAGCTAAGTACCGAACCAAAGTAATCAGTTTTATTCCACAGAGGGCAATGGTAGCTGGTTATTGATTTTAACATGCTGTATAATAGGTTTTTATAAATGTATCTTGATTGGGATGATTGCTTACAGGCACCATGACATTCATTATTGGGTTCACCGGCTGTGTGGGAGCCCTGAGAGAAAACACCTTCCTGTTAGCATTGGTAAGAATTCAGATCACTTTGTTACACAACTTATTACAACTTTATTTGACACAACTTTTTTAGCCAATCATTGATCATGGAATTTCTTGAGAAATGTTGATTGATATGAAATGTTGATACATATTATTATTATGTATGTACTAGTGCAAATTATAAACTGTGAAAAATCAGGGGGTATTACGTTAGTAAATAACGCTTCCTTGAAAATGGAAAAGGCGCAGGTTTCCTGCAAAATCACCAAATCTGACTTTGTTTCTCAAAATAAACCCTAACGCCGTTCTTCCACGTAGCTACTCACAAGCGACGCTATTGCTACCTGTCATACTATTTTGCTAGTGTAGCGCCTAGCAGCGTTTTCAAACACTAATATTAGTATGGAAAACACAGACGAGCGGCGATCGCGTAGCTTGAACATAGTACCATGGAAGAACTGCGTAAGAAATTTAATAATAATAATAATTTTTTATTCCAGGATGTGAGGAGGATAGTGCAATCCCACACGTCCCATGTAGTTTATAAATACAGTTAAATTATAAATAAAGTAGAACAATTATAAGTAGGTACAAAGTTATAAATAGGTAATCAATTTCTGCGTGGTCTTGAGGAGTGGTGCTTAGGAGTGGCGCTTGGTGCTGGAAGGCTGCTTTCACCACCATTTAAAAGAAAGAAATATAGAATTAGAATAATTTTGTGGTAAAAAAAAAATTATATTATAAGTCGGAACTTAAATTGAACTGAATTCTTCACACAATCAGTTCCAATTTTGAAAATGACACTTAAATTCATACCAAATTTGAGTTCATTGAACCGGAGTTGCGCAGCACGCACAGGCAACTGAAATTACTACATATTTATATTATTTTTTAACATTTTTGAAAAGTGTTGTAATTACATCATGAAGATTTAAACTTGTTTTTTTTTATGAACAAGTGGAAAGTTTATAGTAATTTTCATTATACTCATACATTACAGTTACTTGTTTTACTAATTCCTTTGCGTGGATATTGTCGTTATTCACTTGTTTCCTTATTTTATTCCGTTTTAATGCATACAAACTTTTGCTAAGTTAATTTTGTTTTATTTTCAGTATGCCATATTCCTGGCTCTACTGCTCCTGTCCGAGATGACAGCGGGAATACTGGGTTTCGTTTTCAAAGACTGGGTTAGTGCCATATCTTGTGACTTAATTATATTTTGGTAAAATGATTATCAACTGTTAGAAGTTAATAATGTGTTATGGAATGGGTTTTCAGATAAAGCAGCAAGCGACTAACGGCTTTCAAGCTTTCATCACACATTACCGGGAAGATCCCGATCAGCAGAATCTCATCGATTGGATCCAGGAGGATTGGGTAAGGACAATAACATCTCATTAGAGATATTTTTAGAATGAAGTTTTGGAGAAAGATGATGATTGAAGAAGAATCATCAAACTCGACAATCTGGTGACTGCACAGTTGGCCCCTCGAAATTATAATTGGTATAAAATTATCGTTTTGTACCAATTTCAAATTACAATTTACTTTAAAAATATAAGTTGGTGTGGATATAAACTGAATTTATTTACAGTGTCGATTTTTTTTTCTAGGCTAGCTTTACACTTGTAAGTAAAATTTACGGCTTAAATAAGTTTTTGACAAGTTACTCACAGGGGCGTTTATATATGCATCCGACTTATGGGAATTAATACTCACAGAAGTTGTTCGGAAGTTCAACTTATGTATGTGCTCATAGCGACGATAGCGACCGTTGACATCTGTAAATTCATTTGCGGTAAGATGGCTTTCTGTCAACTACGATTTGCTGCTGTCAATTTTATGCAATTCTGTCAATAAACACGAAGAGGCCCAAATAAAGTATTGAAAGAGAAACTGGCTTGAAGTAAACAATTCTCCACGCACTTTTGTTTCGATAAGCGCGGAAATTAATGGAGTTATTTTTATTTTTAAAGAAAGACAGCTAGGTACTTGACAGCAACCGACTTTGAATTCAAATACGTAATGTTATAATTGGAAACATTGAGATTAGAAAGGATTGGACTGATAATTAAATAGAAGGTTGCTCATTTACAGAAAGCTTTTTTCCACATGAAGAATAAATGATATCTCTTCGGTTTTTACAATCAGAAATGTTTCCATTAGTTTTGTGAGTAGGTAGTAGGTAGTGCTTAGGTAATTATTAATTTCCTATTTAAGTTTTATCTACACATCTGTATCTAGTTTTATTTTATATTGTTTTCGAAAGATAATAAGGTGAGTAAATATCCACTTAACCTAATCATATTTTAATTAAAATAATAAGTACATACTAGTTTTCATAGGAAAAAACTCCTACAAAAACACCTATCTTTTCATTTTTGACATCTCGCACGACGCATTTTGGCACCATTTCTTACGGAAAGTCTCTCAACTTATAAAACTGATTTTATAAGCTGTAAGAAGGCTGGAAGATCGCGCGGACGCCGCGGACACGATTAAACCTGCCAAAAAACTTTCACAAAAAAACTTCTGTAACTTGCTATAAATTAAGGTAAGAGACTTTTGGTGTCGTCTACATTCGTAATTTGGCCGGAAGTCACTTCCGTGAGTGATTTACGGGAAAGAACTTACAAGTGTAAAGCTAGCCTTATACTATGCTTATACATATAGATCCTCGATGGATTTGAATGAAAATATGTTTTATTCTTTTGCTGGTTGGCCGTACATCCTCTCTGCACACACTTTGTTATGTTTTGTGTATGTATGTTTACTGTATTTTCCATAAACTGACTGGATATTGCATAAAGGTATGCCGGGGGCCAACTGTCAGGGGAACAACTGTCATGGAACCCGACAATCTATCCCATCATGCGGCATGTTTTGACACAATGGCAGTGAAACTCTCTTAACCCCTAGGAGCCGTAGTCCTGCAATAGCAGTGTTGAAGAATTACACCTATGCACTGTGTGAAGCACTGCAATTGCAGTGTGGACCTTATAATTTTGTCTTCTGATATTACATGTACTGGGTTAGTTAAAGATAAAAATAAAAGTGTCACTTTATCAAGTATGGTGTTGTCTTCGTGTTGGCTTTAACCCGTTTAATCACAGGAGACCATATTTGTCCCAGCTCACATAGGTCTCACAGAAATCGTTGTTTCTCCCTTACTATCATAGTCAGAAATGTGATCTAAACGGTATTGGAAAGAGAATACAACAAACTATATATTCAAATCTAAAAGAAAACCACAAAAAAATTAAAATTTACCCCTTTCTGAAACCAAAGTTTCCGATAGCAATTTGAAAAAAAATTATGGAACTTTGTAAATTTTTTAAGAATTTTTTTTACATGAAACCCAAAAAAGTGGGGTGACAGTAAGGTTTATAATTCATTTATCTAATGAAATAAGTATGTGTTTTATTTTTTTTTTCATTATCAATAATTTTAGTTAGAAAAAAAAGTAAAGTGAGCCATTTTGAACACTTTTTGAAGTTTTTACAAAAAAAAAAATTATTTAATAAAATACATAGTAATTTTTAATATAGAATTTTGAAAGCCTATTTCATCACCTTTCGAAAACAGTTTTTAGTTTTCGAATACGCTAACAAATGTTCCATTTATTTGGATTTTATTGCAAAGCGGGAATATTTTTAGCCTCTGACAAAATACGCCAATTTTTTTAAGGGTTAACCCTTAAAAAAATATTTTTATTTATTGATATTTTTGCCGTCCCCTACGGATTAAGAAGTTTTCAAAGCGACCTGGAAAAAACTGCAGGAAAACCATATATGTGGGATAAATTGGGCCCTTCAATCTTCAAGGGACTGAAAAAACCAATCTGCTCGTGCACGAAAACTTCTTAATAGGGTTTTACTTTATGTGTTTTAGTTAAACTTCATGGATCACAAAAGCGATAACTACATATATATAGTTAATTTCTAGTGCATGATTGTTTACAGATACTAGTTTTTTTATTTAAACAAAATAAATTGTTTTTATCTGACCAGTTTCTTTAGGAGTTATGTAGAAATCCAAAGTTATTGAACCCATCATTCCCCAAACCTGTCGGATCAGAAAAAGTCCATCAGATATTCATCACTTAGTAGAATATCAGTATGTTTTGATTTCTGATTTTTCCTTCCAGTTGCAGTGCTGCGGTATAGAGGGACCCCGCGACTGGGACCGCAATGCTTACTTCAACTGCTCCTCCCAGTCCGTGGGGTCGCGCGAAGCTTGCGGGGTTCCCTTCTCCTGCTGCCGGCGCCGCGAGCCCGTGCGCAACAAGCAGTGCGGCTACGATGTGCGCAGGCCCACCTTTGTAAGTTCCACACAACCTAACCTAACCTAACCTACCCACAAATTCACCTTTTGTTAGTGCAAACCGATCTAACCTGACCCCTTGATCAAAACGTTTATTTCTTACTGTACAACAACAGATCAATTCCATTAGTTGCACAATACTTAACAATTATGTAACATTATGAAATAATCATCTATTGGTGGTCGCAGCTTTGTAAATGAAAACTTAATTCTTAACAAATTAGTCATGCATTAACTTGTTGAAGGCCAGCATACAAAAAATATATTTTTTCAATACGACGTAAAATATTTGACAGTTCTCACCTTTCTTACGAATTCAATTTTTATAACATTTCTTTTGTGATATATTACGAAAATTACATCAAAATAATGTAGATAAAACGAACTTCCTAATAATCTATGCTTTCCACAATGAATCTATATCAAAAACAATGAATAAATATAGAGTTCGAATGTGACAGCTATCATATTATCAAGCGGCAGCCATTTTGACCGCTATCTTTGGTGCCCGGCGTGTCTTTAGCAATTAATATGAATTATTCGGAGTGGCTAAATGCTATCCAGTAATTCGTAATGTCAAGAACGAGAATGGCCCAAGCGATTCTGACCTTGTTCTTCATACAATTTCTTTATACATAAGTGGCAAAATCGCTTCAAACATCCGGACCCGCCGGGGGAGCTGCGGCCTACGAGAGGTTAAAACTAATTCAAAGATCTTCAATTATCTGTGAAAAGCAGACAATTAGCTAAAAAAGTTAACAACAGCTTTAAAAGTATTTGGGCTCTTGAATTATCAACTTACTTTTATAATTTTAAATATTAGTCCAGCTTTTTGTTTGTGTTAACTTTTTTCTAGACAAATTTGTAAGGAACTGATCATTGAAGATCTCTGTCAAATAATTTCAATTTATCACCATTGAAAGGAATTTTAACATCAATATGCTACTCTAGCGCATCTATTGCCCAGAGTTGTGGATATTGCCAATATTTTAGTGGAATTTGATGAATTATCAATATGATGGGGTATTTAATTATAAAAACAGGCTGTTGTTGACATAATGTATGTGTTTACTTACCCCAGCCGGCCGACAGGAATATCTACGAGCGAGGATGTCTGAGGGCAGGTTCAGAGTGGCTAGAGACCAACATGCTCAACGTCGCTGTGGTGGCCATGTCTCTAGTCGTCCTCAAGGTGACGTCAAACATGCGTTGAATGCTATAGGCATACCGCCGATAGCTCCGTTGCTACATCTCAATCTTTCTCTCAAACCAACCAGAGACAGAGATTACAATAGCTACATTGCAACCTCTCCCTCTTGGTCATCAATGAACCATGTAACAGAAAGAGTGGTCTCAACGGAGCTCTCAGCGGCAGAACCATAGTGCCGCCCAATTTTCGCATGAGCCGAATGTTATGTATTCACCATGATCACAGAGTACAGACATTGTACGAGGGGTGTCTGATGGAAATTGTACCTAGGGCAGTAAAATTCAACAGAATTATTTTTAAATCTGTTGAATTTTAGTACTCTAGGCTCATTTTCCATTAGACACCCATCGTATCTCCACTTTTTGGCGTAAGTTAGTTTTGAAAAAATTGTTCCAGACTGTTCTAAGGAGAACCCTAATTATTACATAAGTGTTAAAATATGACAAGTCTAATAGAGTGTGTCAGTTTTTATAATTTTTTTTCAATTAGGAGTTATTTGATATCTCAAAATTTGCACAGTTCTTATTTTCCTTCCAAGATGCATCTAAAGAGATATCAGGCATCTTCTTTTAGAAAATGTGACATAAGTTGACACACCCTAATATCTAATGGGTGGTCAAAAATAAGTTTTGTTTTTAATCTGCTGTACTACGGATAACTTGCCTCTAGCACAAACAATTAAAATAAAAATATATAAAAAAATTAGTTGAAGATAATATTGTTAATTCTGAAATTTGAAATATGAGATTGACAAATATGACGTTTAAATAAATATTGGCAATAGCCAAATTGGTAAAAGTGTTCGTCCCGGTAAGACGAGAGGTTCTGGGTTCGAGTCCCAGTTGTGACTGTTATCTTTTATTTTTCTGTGTCTTGTTCATTTTCATATTTTCGTTTAGATTATTAGTGTTATCTTCTTCTTCAATGATAAAAAATATTTATTTTGTAGGTATGTGAATCATGCAATTAACTAAAATAAGAAACCTGTTGTTTAGTTTCGCATTTTTCCCTCAAAATTGTAATGTTTGCTTTAAATATAAGTAAGCGTTATTTTTGCTGTGGATCTTAAAGCATATAACGCATGACCTTTGATCTTGAACTGTGGTTTTTCTTTTAAAGAAAGACAAACATTCCTAGGTTACAAATAACCTAACAATATTTGAAAACATCCCGCTGCCTTCGTTATAAGCGGAAGATGTTGCTAGTGCAATGAATGTAGCAGAGGATTTGAAAGCATGATGCCTGGATGGGGACCTGACCCATTTGTGAACTTGGCCACTGTGTCATAATTTGTGTGAAAGAGGGCCAGGGTCACAAACAGGCAAATCTTCTGTACTAATGTGAACAGGTTTTTCTTGTCTTTGCCGATTACTTTCTAGTCAATTTCAGAATTCACACACCAAATACCTTCAAAGTTTATCATTGGAAGTTTCCACAACCATTAACTTGTAGAAAGCCAGCATACAAAAAAATTTTTTTTTCATTATGACGAAAAACATTTGACAGTTCTCTTATTTTTTTCTTACGAATTCAGTTTTTATAACATTTCTTTTGTGATATAATACAAAAATTACATCAAAATAATGTAGATAAAACGAACTTCCTAATAATCACTCAAATCTATGCTTTTCACAATGGATTTATATCAAAAACAATGAATAAATACAGACTTCGAATATGACAGCGTTCATATTATCATTTTGTTCGCCATCTTTGGTGCCCGGCGTGTCATTAGCAATTAATATGAATTATTCGGAGTGGCTAAATGCTATCCAGTAATTCGTAATGTCAAGAACGAGAATGGCCCAAGCGATTCTGACCTTGTTCTTCATACAATTTCTTTATACATTAGGGGCAAAATCGCTTAAAAAATAAAAAAATCCGCACCCGCCGGGGGGACTGCGGCCTACAAGAGGTTAAGCTACGTGCCAATTGCACCACAAAAGTATTTAGGCCCGGTAGTGTCGCTATCAACTTTAAAATAAGTTACTAAATTTTAATTCGTTTAAATTAAACCGCCATACGTAATAATACATAATCTTTGAAAATATTGCATAAAACGTGTGTTAAACACACCAATGGCGATCTAATTCATTTAGCAAGAGCCGGCGTCTTGGTATATATTTTTATACGCACAAAAGAGTCACTCAATTTAACGAAGCCTGTTTACTACTAAGGCTACACCGCTTCATACCACGACACAAATGAACTGCTAGGTAACAGTTATATGATGAACAACAATACTTACTTCTTCCGTATTCTGTGAACCGTAACTTGAAATAATATAATATGTTTAAAAATAAGGAATAGGATCTACCTACTACTTAGAAGAGTAATTATTTATTTTTTGTATTTCTTGGGCATTAACTATGTAACAATTTCTAGACATTTTGTTTTGAAGAGTTTTAATTTTCAATGTACTATCGTTACTTAAATTTTAAGTAACGATAGTACATTGAAAATTAAAACTCTTCAAAACAAAAAGTAATTATTTATATTAGAAAACATACAATGAAGTTTCAGATTTATTTTGAAGACAAAATATTAGTTTATATGGTCAGTGGCTGAGTTGGCATCGTGTCTGGGTCTCATCCGGTTCAATTTCTCAGCTGGCTACGTCCTCCATCACGACACAAATTAAATTTTCTGCTTACTGTGATGGTAGTAGGAGATTTTAAAATATTGCCAGGTTATTCGTAACCTGGCTTAAGTTTGTCTTTTTTTTTAAGAAAAAATATATGTTGAAGAAATATTCTTGCAATGATGAAGGCAGTAGGTATGCGCAATATTTTAATGAGATAAGATGTTATGAATTGAATGATGGTTGAATTGGTGAATCGAAATGTATGAATGAGTAATGAAGAAACTCAATTCAGAAAATGATTTATGCTAAGAATGTTTTTAGAAAAACAATTAGTTTTTAAAAATCAACTCAAAAAGCTCAAAAGAGTCACAGCTACCGATTTACTATACTACATTTTACTGTAGGCTCACAGGAACTCAAAAAGAGTACAATTGTGCGGATTATCGGATACCAATGAACGCTTTTATTATTACCGTGACGACCTGCCGAAATGGCACGGCGACGGTAATGGCTCGCGCCATCTCATTTCTTTAATACTAGTTAGGTAGGTAATAAAATGATTGCATCTCCCTCACTCATATTAAAGAAATGATTTGCTGCAAGCCGTTACCATCGCCGTGCTATTTCTGCGGGTTGTCACGGTGAGAACAGGCTTTCTATGGAATAGAAACCTAAAGTTAAATCGACTTCAAATTTCCTTCTATTAATATAGCATAGATTCTCATAGCATCACTTATGCCCCGTTCTGACAACGTGTCCGAACACCACAATTTCAGTAGAGTAGGCTAGTCGGCTCTTTACAAGGCATTACAGCTACTTATTTAGCCATCTTGATTTATTCCACACTATAGTGGTTCGATCACATAGTGGTTTGATTCATTTTAAAAATAACATCAATTATTTGAATTTCACTATTTTTACAAACTTCAAAGGTGATGGATGCACCACCACCTTTATCATACCGTTACACGAGTCAGTATTCCCATCAGTATTTTAATACCATGGACATACCGACTCGTTTAATTGCAAATACTGACAATAATACTGATGCGCATCTAGATATTTCGATCGACCTATCAGTATTGGTGAAAAATGGTAGGAATACTGATGCGTATGCATGCTCATCGCCTCAGTATGTCAGTATTTCTTGTGCCATGGAAGACAGTGCTGCCTTGTCTGCAGAAATCGCATCCATCGCCAAAAGCTACGCCAGATGGCGATGACAGTGTTTGCATCAGTATTTTAATACTGTTGCGAATACTGATTCATGTAATGGCAAATACTTACGTACTGAGAACATTACTGATGTCAGTATACTGAGATCGTGTAATGGCATACAAATACTGAAAGCTGTTGTCAATATTTTTACTGAGGGGAAATACTGACATGTGTAATGGTACGAATAGATATATACCAATTATTCAATTTTTTTAACTTATATATGCACTGGAGGCAAGTTTTCCGTGGTATAGCAGAACAACAAAAAAACCTACTTATAACCCACTCTAATGTCTAAATCACACTATTCTAAGAACTTTTAAATACATCAAAATAATTGTTAATGGAGGTATGAGGGGTGTCTGGTGGAAAATGGGCCTGGATTAGTAAAATTTAACCGATTTCAAAATAATTTTGTTGATTTTACTACCTTATGCTCATTTTCCACAAGACGCCCCTCGTACATACAATATCTGAACTCTAAGCCATCGAATTTTTACTTTATGTAATTTCTTAATGTTAGTTGAATAGATTTTGTTTTGTTTTTAGCTACACGTCGCTTGCAGCTTCAATAGAAATTATTTTAATTTTACATAATAATTGTATTTTCCACCTTTTTTTGTTGTTGTTAACCATTTCTTTGCTTTTATTATGATTTCGTATTATTTGTCTCCATCCTCAGCAATATGACGTGGCCAAGACAATTTACGAGAAGGGCTGCATAGAAGCTGCAGAAGAATGGTTTGATCGTAACTTGTTACTAGTGGCCTCTGGAGCTGTTTGTGCTGGCTTTGCCCAGGTATTAAAAAACCCCTATCAAATTTATTTAACAACAATGGTGATAGATTACTATGCAACGTTTTTTGGTATTTTTGTAAAACAACACAGTTATAAACGACAGCAAAGAAAGGTGTTTTACCGTGACTTGCAATGCTGTATGATCAGAGGTAGGCTGTGTGGAGTTTTCAAGTTCGGGTTGGAACTGATGGAATATTAAAATTGGCTATTTTATGTAATAGTCCTTGGTCGATCGTGAACTACTCAGTAATTGTAACCTGATCAAGAACCACCAATATTCAATCTGGTTACTTTTAAAAAATAAATTTAATCAGGTACAACGGGTACTTTGGAGTTACGATGGCGAGCGGCGTATCACTCTCTCTTGACTGGCATTTTTTTCAATGTGTAAAATTACCCAATCGAAAGTAAAGAGCGGGTACTATCGACCCAATCACTTCGCAAGTGGATTGACCCGAGTTGTGTAAAATGATCGATTGATTCAGCTCTAATATAGAAACAAGTTATCAATGTAGAACATTTACATAAATACTCACAAATTTATGTGAAAAAGTACATTGTTCTTTTATTTTCTTTGTTTTTAGATTGTTTGTCTTAGGGTAGGCACAGTTTTTAAACTTTTATTAACTGCACCCCACTGGTGTTTAGTAATAGAAAAACAACAGCTTTTCCATTATTTTCACTTCCCCGACAAACATAATATATCCAGGACTTGTATAATATTTGAAAACAAAAGTTGTATTCATTATAATGACGATGGAGATGAATTTAAATTTTACGCTTATATTAAGGTTTTTTTTAAAAAAACTATTTGAGAGTAGGTATATTATTCGGTGGAATATGTAAAGTTTTTTTCTCACCCTTATTTTATTTTTTGCATAAATTTCTCAGATTTTTAGAAGCATGTTCATTTAACTTTTATGTGTTTACTTTTATGTAGGTATAACTTCAGATTAAATATGAATGTACAAGTAGTTAACCTACCTGATGTTTCTTTCTTGTTATGTGTTTATTATTTCATATTCGTAATAAGCATTAACTTTGTGGCTCGCCATAATTTACAATAAAAATATAAAAATTTAAAGTGGTCTAAAATAAATTTATATATTTTTATTTGTTTGCATGTTTCTTGTTCAATACTGTCACCCAAAAATATTAAAACTCAAATCAATCAACAGTAATGAAATTTTAAAAATTACTAGCTTTGATTTTTTTCTCCCTAGTTCTTTCCCAAACATTTCTTTTGTATTAAAAAGTATTTAATAACTCAGGTATGGGGCATACGTCATTCCTATGTCTACCCACGTTAAATTATCGTGAAAACAAGCTTATGTGTCCAAACGGTTAATAATATGCTCACTGTAAAACACCTTAGAAAATGGCACTATAGAAATAATAGTAAAATAATATTTTTTATTGTTTTTCATAGAAATTAAATGTTAATATCTTTCAGATGATGGATGATGTATAACTTCATGAGTGTTATTATAATCCGTGTTTAAATCTTTCAGGTGCTGGGGATATGCTTTGCGCAAAATCTGCGTGCTGACATTTTTGCGCAGAAGGCCAAGTGGCACTGACAGTTGCCCGCTCCTGCGGCCGTGTGAGGCGCGCACCCCAACCCAACCCACCCACCCTCCATCTTTATACACGTCGACTTCACCACCATCGTACGGGTGTTGTGCTGCCGGGACCTCGGCATCGTCACCATCTCGCACCAAACCATACACCCTCACCCTACTCGGAAATACAACCACTACAGCGTAGATGACCACAATTATAGTCACTACTCTGCGGAAGATGACATGAAATACAACCAGTGCACGGTAGAGGGCCAGAAAATAAGCCTCAATACTGTGGAAGACCAGAAATACAATCAAGACCCTCTAGGTGACCAGAAATACTACCGGTATACTGCGCAGGACCAGAAATATAACGGACGCACCGTAGAAGATCAGAACTTTAAGCAGTACTTCGTTGGAAATCAGAGCGATCAGTATACTCCACAGGACCCGAAATACCAACAATTTACTACACATGACCAGAAGTATTCTCCGTTTTCTACACAAGACCAGAAATATAGCCAGTATCCAGCGCAAGATCAGAAATGCAGCCAGTATTGTGCGCAAGATCAGAAATACAATCAGTTTCCTGCGCAAGATCAGAAATTCAACCTGTATACAGCACAAGACCAGAATTATAACCTGTTTGCTGCAGGATACCATACAAACAACCAGTATTCAGCACCAGATCAGAAACACGACCAGTATTTTGCACAAGATCAGACATACAGCGAATGTACTACACAAGAACAGAAATTTGATCAATTCACTGCGCAAGTCCAGAAGTACAACCAATTCACAGAAAAAGATGAATTCTACGATGGCTTCTGTCTGGAAGGATTTACAGTAAGACGCCTACCGTCCCTTGCGCAAAGTGACATCTCCTTCTCTTGTGCGCAGGAATCTTACACAGAGATCGCAAAAAACAATTTCTCCATATTTCACTGGTTTTCTGTGTGTGCACAATCATCCAATAGTGCCAAACAAAGTGACAGCTTTAACCTTCAGCACAACCGGAGGAAAACTAACTGCGTTCTAGACAGGGTACTGCGCTTGATTAGACATAAGCAGGAAGGTCGGATCAAGACATTGACACTCAAACAAAAACGAAAGGATTTGAAGAGTTTGGCTGCCAAAAATGAGAAAGCCAATCTTTCAATTCATGAACAAAATGCGTCTGTATTGCCAAAAGAACACAGGATTTGTTTTCCCGCTCCATGCGGTTTCGGAGGCTCTCTGGACCGACATAGGACCAGAAGAAGAATCTGTATTTGTCCAGCGTCAAACAAAAAGCAAAAAAAATTGGCTGCGTTCTTTCGGAAAGAGTTTCCACATAATCAAATTCCTCTCAATGTTTGATGTTGAATCGAAGAAGTAATTCGATATTGTGAATTAATGAGTATCAGATCAATCAATCAATCAGACGATGAATGCATCCTCCTAAACCTGAACCTCAGGATGTGCATACAAATTGAAAGAATGTGGCTTTTACAAGCTGCAAAAATTTGTAAATCGATTAAAAAAATGATTTGACGAAAACATCTTGAACTCTTAGTAAATTTGAAAATACGGTTTCGCAGGTGTCTTCTTCCCAGCGAGCCATTGATAAGAAAGTGTTTGAGAATCCCATCTTAAAATTTGATGTGTCAGGTGAATGTGTATTGTAAAATGGTCCATGAAATCGTCACAATTGTTGTATTTGACAGTATAAATAATATTATATCGTATTGAATATGGTGATATAATAATAGAAGTGGGGGGTGGCAACGTATATCGGGTGAGTGCGGGCCGCAGGAGCTGTTCCTCAGCGAAGGAAACAAACAAACTCTGTACATTATAAGGATCTTTTTTACATGTAATCATTTTTCTAACGTATCCCATTAGGCTACTACTCCGGCAACTGTTCACTGCCAAATAATTGTAGTTATTGTCTCCAATTAATTAATGTGATTAATGGTACATGTCTTATGTTGTAAACTGTCTCTCCGATGTGAGGAATGTTTTCCAGATTTCAGAAATAATGTATTTTTAATCAATAAATTGTTTATTTCTGTACGTAATGATATTACCCAACTTGTATTAAATTTTACCTTTTTAAAAGCTGGCAGTAGATTTATAGAAAAGGTAGCTTTTTCTCGTAATCAACGTAATCAAACATGATTTTTTTATAATAAGGTCTGATTATCAAAGTTTTTTTTTTTTACTTTGTGATTTACCAAACGAGATCTTTGTGTTCTTTTATGAGATTATAATCTGAGATTTTTCATTATCGATCAATTTATGAAATGCTTTTTTGTTTTCAAATTTGTCTCAAGATGATGAAAATACATTCCATTTGTGATTACCGTCTTGTACTGAAATTTTTTTTCCAATGAGACGGAAATTTTTCATGAAATTCTGTAATTCTTTATCAATATTAGTTATTGTTTAAAATTTTAATCATTATAAAATATTAATTTAATTATTGATTTAAAATTCATTTTCATATTTTATTTTATAAACTTACTTATCTACTAAATATTATTAATTATTCTTGTGAATATCCTTTTTACAGTATTCACAATAATTATATGCGAAATAGATTTACATATTTACGATACTAATTTTTTTTACTATTATTTGATTTTGGAGTTTATATCTTTTATGTATATGACAGTACTATTATTTAAAATGAACTAAGCACTACAGTGTAGATTTAAATTGTTTTTGATCTGCCCACTTGTATGTAAATATAATCCATAATCATGAAATATAAAAGTTTCCCAAATAGTCTGTAATTTGTTCAGTTTAGATTTGAAAATATTCATCGTAGTTATTAAGGTTACAGTTTCATTAATTACCTTCATATTATAAATACATAATCTCAGCTGTGAAAAGACAGAAGGCTATAAACCTACATTACATCAATTTACATGTGATTTAAAAACTAGAGATGCAACTGATATCCAGTTATTATCCGGTATCCGGCCATTTTATTACCTTTATGACCTGGTATGAAAAATAAATAAAACAATTATTTTTCTCTTAGCATTTATTATAAACCATGAACATTTATGTACTTAGTATTAAAAATTTAGGTAAATAGAGACAAGTTTTTTAATTGGGCGCAGCAAACAAAGTTGAGCAACTGATCATTGTTTCGTGCCATCAACTTTGTGCCATGCCACCTGCCTTACAAACCGCGCATGCAATTTTCCAACGAGTTTAACTTTGAACATATCATTTCTTGCATGCACAATTATTCTAGCTCGGTACTGGCTGTATATCAGATACCACAAGTTTTGATTCTACGTTTAAACACGTTCTTGTTTTTAATACTGGGAAAACTGTATAATTAACAATTCTACGAAAGTTGAAAGTCGTTGGTCGTGAAAATGCATTCATATTAGAGTTTAAAAGGAAATAAAATGTGCATGTATGGTCACAAAAACCTAGTCAAATTACTGGAATATGCATGTAAGCAGTTCTTTTTGTCTTTTCACAGTCTATATGCCATCTGATCCGCTATCATTCCTATCAAACTATTATTGTAAATAGCTAAAGGTTTTAAACACAGTTAACTATGGACAAGAAATATTTAACACTGTTTTTTATCCGTTGCAAAAGAATAATACATTTTTATTATCTAGATTGATGCTTCCTCGTTTCCTTAGTATATTACGAATTACATATAAAAAAAAAATACCTATGAAATACTATTATGTATATTCAATTGGTTACTATTAAAATACAGTACATTGCGCACAAAAGCTGTGTATTCCATTTAGAATTATTTCAGTAAATACATATTTTAATTTGTTAAATGATAATTAACGTATTGCATTGTGTATTACTTTTTTTATAAATGATCTATTATTATTATTGTTTTATGAAATAATTTGACTTATTCTGCTTACTGCTCAAAAATTATAATTATACTATGATTTTGTATTATTAATTAATGTCGTTTACTAACAACAAAATGTACTCTTAAGTATTAATGTGTGTATTATTAACATAAAAGGATCTCTTAACAGAATCAAATAAAATATTTCTTTATTATTAGTGTCTTTCATTTCTGGAACGCGCGATGGAGTTATATTACGATGTGTACATTAAAGAGGTTTTATATTTTAAAAAGACAAGGCTTAATAACAAACAAGAATTGCAGGCGACATTCAAAACAGAATGACGTTTGGTTCAACCGCTTCGTCATTGAAAATGTGCAGTTAGACTCGCAAGCGCTGCAGTGTGGCAATTCAATACACATCGCCAGCATTAAAGCCAGAACACGACCGTGGGGAGCAATATTGAAATGGGTTCAGAATGCAACTTTGTATGGTGATGATTGACCGAAAAGTGTGCCTCGACAGCGAACGCGCGCTCCGCCTTCGTCCATTCCATGATTCTATCTAAACCGAGCAGAGATAAAACTTCAAGCCCCGTCCTCTCGAATATGTCTGTTCCCACCCTCCTCGCAGCAACCATCGCTTCAGGCCGCCAAATTTAAATAAGCAAGTTGCTCTGCCCCATCCTGTATTATGAAAAATATTAAATTAAATTTTGAATTTTTAATGCCTTTTTAACGTTTTGTACAGGGTGGCGAAAAAGTTGTCACCCGGTGTTCTTTGGCTGTAATTTTTTTTATGAATGAAAATTTTTGTTCTGCTTTTGGATTGTGTTTATTTCTTAATTTTTTTTTCCATTAAGTCGAGAAAATGATATCGGCCAAGTGGGCGCCGTCAGAATTGTGACCATATGGGAGAACGTCTACCTACGTTAAATTATCGTGAAAACACGCTTATGTGTCCAAGCGGTTAACTCAAATTTGATTAAAAATATATAAATTTATTTTTACTAAGGAAATAATAATATCATAGAGTAATAATAACATTGTAAGTCGTAAGAACAGTAAAAAAAAAAAAAAGTTTCACTATAATATATTTAAATGTTTTAGTAATAAGCGAACAGTTAATAGCACTATTTCCAATACATACCTATTTTAATAAAAATAAACAGTTTATTTTATTTTTTTATTATTGAAAAACACAATTTAAATTTGAAATAAATTTCCAAATAATTTATTGTTATTAAGCTTAATTTGTTGAACTCCATTTTAATTTTTTTTTTTTTTACAAAAACAGTTTATTTTTAAACAAGTTCTGTTATGTAATTATTATTACGCGTGAGAGCTGTTTCGCCTTCTGAAGGCATTATCAAACTGTATAAACTACATAACTGTATCAACCTAATGGCGGTTTACCCTTTTTGCTTGGCAATGTTTGCCTTCCATTTGTGTGGTTGTTTGACAATTTCCTCGCTGATTCCAATGGTAGAATATTGAGGAAAGTTTCCATTCTTAGAATATGTAACGTCAACTAACAATAAATGGTTGCTACAACCCAAAAAAATAACTTATCAGTGCACGATTCATTGACGCTTCATCACGAGTTTGTATGAAGTATGGCGGCCATAATGAATAGAGCTTCTTGATTGGCCATTTGAAAAACTGCCGCTTTTGTGTCGGAAGGAGGTGGACACTGCCGTATTTGTTACAACAAAATTTTAAAGCCAAAATACTATGGTTTAATAACTCAGGTACGGGACATACGTCATTCCTATGTCTACCTACGTTAAATTATCGTGAAAACAAGCTTATGTGTCCAAGCGGTTAATGACATTTATGTTACAAACAGATATATTATCGAGAAAGAATGAACCTTTCTCTGTGAAACTGCATATTCAACTCATTTTTGACCTGTGGTGGACACTTCCATCTTTGTTTCTAGGGGCATCATATGCATCAATATGGACAATCCGAATATCATGTTTTTTATCAAGGTTTATGCAAAAAAAACAATTGAATCCATACTGGGTACTTACATGGATATTATATCGGACTTGCTGAATCAGATTGCTACACATTGATAAAATCATTATCACATCTCTGTAGGTACTGTGGATAAATCGACTTACAGAGCCAAAGACATTAAGAGATAACAAGATCTCAAGTTTTTAGGATGTTGTTAATATTTTTGATAAAACCATTAACATATCTGTGTGCTGGAAACATGATACTATAATATCATACCATTGGATCACTCCTAGTCCCACATCCTTAATGTGTGACTGCTATAATGTCTGAACATTTAAAAAATAATGTTTTCCTTATCTCTTCACAGTGTTGAACAAAGGAAAACATTATTTTTTAAATGTCTGAACATTTAAAAAATAATGTTTTCCTTTGTTCAACACTGTGAAGAGATAAGCATGATCACCACTGTTAAAACAATTACTCGCCATTGAAGTCACATGTGAAATTTAATGTACATTTTTTTTCCAATAAATAGAGAAAGAAGTAACTAGTACAAACAGGCACTCATCATCGGACACTACTCGGGAAAAGTACAAATTGTTTTATTTCATTGACAATATTCCCCCTGTTCCTGCAAAGGTCTCGTTAGTTTTACAAGCTGGACTCTACCTGAGCAACTCAGGAATCATGGTGTCCGTGTGTGCCGGAGCCATATTGAATTTATAGTAGAAATAAATAAATTTAAAAAAAAATAGCTTCAAGAAATTTAAAAAGCATAAATTTTTAAATTCCAATAGATTCACAAAATATACATTACTTTCAAATTTGAAAATTTCATACATACCATCCACAAAAGAAAATTATTAGTGTATCAAATAAATTAAGTCCAACAGATATTTTTCAATGTTTTATTTGTGAAATTGTATAAAATATATAAATATGCCTAAGAGATAAAATAAAATATGAATACTGAATCAATAAAAAAAGTATTCGTTTAATATTAAAAACAATATTCCCATACATTTATATGAGATAACAAATTATATTACAAAACGGTGCATTATTTTATCTTGACATAATATGTATTGTACATATCTTGACACATATTACATATTATTTATGTAATCAGTTTGAATAAAATCATGAAAACTTCAGTAGCCTCTGTAAAAAGGCATCGTAGATAGAATCCACTCTGAAACAGGAAAAATAACATGCGTCATTAATTGAAAATGGGTACATTAAAAGAATTTAATCATTGAAGACAAAATGTATTGGCGAGTCCCAAACAAAAATTTGAAACAGAAAAATCAGAAAACGATTCGGTCGCAACTAGGAATTGAACCCAGAACCTTAGCCTTGCCCGGGCTCTGCTCTAACCACTAATTAGATCCTATCCCCTACGGTCATATTTAACTGTATCACACTACGACACACCAACATTATCTTCATTTTCTTAATGCAAATTTTTATTGGTTGCTATCTTTATTAGAATTCCTAAAAGAATTGTAATATGGTCTTATAGATGGCGCTAATTAAATTATTTTAGGAAAAAACAACCTGCTAAAAAATTAAAGCGATGCCCCACGTACATTTGGAATCATCATCAAGCGCTAACAATAAATAAATAACTTGAGTAAATAAATAAAATTAAAGTACAGTGTGATTAATTTTCCCACACATTGTTAGATTGTAATCATAGCCTTTATTTTGAATTTATTTTTTAATGCAGGGACTTACATTAATTACGTGAGCAGTTTAAAAAAAATTTTAATACCCCCCCCCCCTTGGTGAGATTAAATAAGATTTAGTGAGACCCCCCCCCCCTCACGTGTTTTCAGCAGGCAAAATGGAACACTTCAAAAGAAGTGGAACAATTAATTTTTTTTTTATTATCTCTGTAATAATATATGTATACTCTTTTAAAGTTCCCCCCCCCCCCTCAGTATAGTGAGATTTTACTGGACCCCCACTATTTTTGCTAACATAATTAATGTATGCCCCCTACGATTTAAGACTTTCACAGCCAGAAAAAATATTATCGTCTTTTTGGGGATATTATGCTGTATTGGGCTTCCTCCTTCTTTAGCCAACGTTTCACACAGTGTTATAATGTCCACTGTCTGCACTGGCGTATTATATTGCCTGTTCATGGAATGAACCCTTGGCACAGTGCATACTCTGAGCCAGCTCTCGCTTGAACTCTCCATCATTATGCATGTTTTGGTTGTATGGTTGATTACTTACTTGCCGCTGGTGACAGTGTTCAGCAGGTTGGTGATGTAGCGGGGGCACAGTTCAGGGTGCATGACTCGTGCGTGGAACAGCAACCCCTGGCACAGCGCGTACAACAGCTCGGGCAGCGGCCACTTCTCCGGAAGGATCTTGTACTCGTACATCCGGCTGCAGAGGATCTGCAATAATCACTTTGATTAGCAAGCATTCTTCTTCGTATGGCGGAGGAGAGTTGGTAGAGATCATAATGGGATATAACGGGAGGAGCGGATTACTGAAAGAGAACTGTACTACTTTATTTCAACTTAATTAATACTAGAAACAACTACATATTTACATTGTGGAGTTCAATTTTTTTCAATCACAGTTGAAATTTTCTGGGTTTGACATGTTTGCTTAAAGGTTCCGCTTCATTCTAAATATGCACAAATTATTTAAATAACGCAAACTAAGAACTTTGTGCATATTTTTCCATCTTCCTCGACATAAATAGTTTTTTCTTTTAATAATTAAGTTGAAAAGAAGTGTTATTTCAATAATGTATTTACAGTGAAACCCTCTTAAGAAGTTCTCGCTTAAGATGTTTTCCTGCTTAAGAAACTTGGTTTTTTCGGTCCCTTGAAGACCAAATGGCCCAATTTTTCCCACTTATAAGGTTTTCCAGCCTAAGAAGTTTTTTTTCCGGTCCCTTGGAAAATTTCTTAAGAGGGTTACACTATATTAATATTTAATTTTCTGGGAGTATTTACAAGTAAGCGAAGTACGAAATTTTACCAAAAGTCTAAAGCGTGGACCATTAAACTATGGAGACAGCCAATTGAACAATTTATTTTGACTTACATGTAATATTGAGGTGATGGATGCCAGGGCGAAGGAAGTGTTGGGTTTGAACCAGAATGCAGTTCCCGCCAGGAAGCCGGCGGGGATGGCGTATTTGGCAGAGTCCTTTTTGTTGTGACGACACAAGATGCATGTTACCAGCTGGAAAAAAAGAATAATGCAGCAAATTCATTTATTTATTTTTCTGAATGAGAATGTGTTCTTATTGGGGTTCCCCATTTTAAGGTCATGTTATACAAATTAAAGTAAGTATCTATGTTTAAAATGAGAAAAATTATAAAACAATATCTAGAATAAAATAAAACACAATACAAGCTTTAATCTTTGTTTGTTTGCAAAATGTTATTAATATTCTTTCTTCCTTTCTCCATAATCCATATCTTAATGCTTCTTTTGAAGTCAGTTATTATTTTTATTGATTTTATTGCAAGAGGAAGGATATTAAATAATTTTATAGGTAGATATTGCATATTTCTTTGTCCATGGATATTTTTCTTGTAATGTGGATCTTGTGAATCGGCCCGAGTTTGTCTGAGTAAAGTTATTGAACACGTAAATTAGGACATCTTTTGTATATAATTGTTTTTGTGTCATTAAATTCATAATATAACATAATCAACAATGTATATGTATAAGACATCATTCTCATGTGGTTCCTTGGCAGCGTCGAATGCCCCATAAATAATATTTATTTCATTGTATGGGTGAACCAAAAATAATTTTTTAAACTTGTAAAGACAAAGAAGAACAATATTTTTGTCTTCGTCGCTAGAGTCACTTGAATTATTATAAGCAATAAGTATTAGCCTGAAACACTCATCCATATTGAAAAAACCTCCCGAGAAAAGATACATGCCGCCGTTTCATGGGGAGGTTTTTCAATATGGATGAGTGTTTCAGGCTAATACTTATTGCTTATAATAATTGTTACCCTTTGTGCTATGCATAAAAAATCTTGTCTTAAACATTAGTTTATCAATTTAAAAAATAATAATTTAGAGTCACTTGACATCGTATTAACTCCATGGTAGCGCTTAAAATAATTTGGGTAGTGCCGTGTAACGGAACCAGCTTTAAAGAGTGGCATATCGGTAGGCGACTGAAGGTTGCATCACAGTTAGACAAATTTCAGTCTCTGTGTACAAGGGCCCTTAGTGTCACCGCAAATGTAGGTACAGTGAAACCCTCTTAAGAAGTTCTCGCTTAAGATGTTCTCCTGCTTAAGAAGTTTGGTTTTTTCGGTCCCTTGAAGACCAAATGGCCCAATTTATCCCACTTGTAAGGTTTTCCCGCCTAATAAATTTTTCTACTCCGGTCCCTTGGAAAACTTCTTAAGAGGGTTTCACTGTAATAGGCATAAAAATCGCTTTGCAAACGGAGACTAGAAATAATCGATTATAGCTCAAAAGTGGTTTTCATTTATTTTGTATAAAATTTTAAGAAAGAAACAAGTTAATCAAGCGGAACTGTCACAGATAATCTTATCCATAAAACTGTATTTTTTTAAGTCGTTTCTTTCAAGCAATTGTACATTTCTAATGAAAAAAACACATTTTTTAGCAGTTTACGCTTATATTTTTTATAAAGTAATTAACATTTATATTTTGATTCTATTCAAGCCAAAAGATAGGAAAAGCTTCAATTTATCCAAAGCACATTTTTCAGTATTCATAATATAAACCAAGTCGTAGTAAAAATTTATCAAAAATAGGGACACAATAACTCAGGTCTGGGGCATACGTCATTTTTATGTCTACCTATGTTAAATTGTCGTGAAAACAAGCTTATGTGCCCAAGCGGTTAAGCGTTGCCTAAAATGAATATGTTGGGCTTACCCTATAGATTCCAATATATCCCCCTAAGAAGAAGCCGAGGTTGAACTGTTTGGCTTTGATTGACTTCAGCGCCTTCACTGGAGTGGCCAGCCTCGGTATTACGGTTCTCAGCATGGACATTGCGCAACCCAGCCCAAACATTGATACTGTTCCCTGGAAACAATTATAGCCAAAACACATTCATTATTTAAATTAAATGGAAACAAGTCACTTCGTAAACACCACTTTTTTAATCAAAATTCTCAACATGTTTCGAATCCAATCTTTTCTTTGTCAGGATAAAACTAAAATTAATAAAAATAACAATAGAGAAAAAGTAATTTTCCGAATTGGATAATATAATATTTTCAACAGAACATTATTTTAATTGCTATTTAAAATGTCTGTGCTAGTTACATTATGTATTTGAATGTGTGGGGGTTTCTCACCATTCTCTTCATAGCTTATCCGTAGGATAAAGTTTATTTTCGATTTATGATTTACGGTTTGTTTATTTATTTAATATAGACTTTGAAAATGACAGCGTTCATATTATCAAGCGGCAGCCATTTTGTCCTTTGGTTTTTGTGTGTATCTTTGGTGCCCGGCGCGTCATTGGTAATTAATTAGAATTATTATCCGGAGTGGCTAAACGCTATCCAGTACAGTGGTGCCTCGCATAACGAACGCCTCGCACAGCGAACGCTGCACACAACGAACTTCCTTTTCGTTCATTTCACGATTCATACAACGAACTTCGCTTCACACAACGAACTTCGCTTCACACAACGAAGTCGCCCACTTCACACGATCACTGCCGATTTATTGCATCCTTCCGCACAGGCAGTCGTTAGTCACTGAGCAGTACGCTTAACTTACGCACGTGTCGCAGCAATCGTTCATCATTACAACGAAGTCGCCCGATCTTCTACGATCACTGCCGATTAATTGCATCCTCCCGCGCAGGCAGTCGTTAGACTCGTTAGTCACTGCGTAGTACGCTTAACTTACGCACGTATCGCAGCAATCGTTCTTCATTACGAATTAAATCGCAATCGCAATCGCAATAATTTCCGGCAGATGTTGAAGAAAAGAGAGAAACAAACGACTTTGGACAGGTTTTTCACTGCACCATCGGCCAAAAAGCGGAAAATGGATGAAGATGTGCAAGATTCGATTATTTCTTAAAATTAAAAAATGTGTGTTTTTTTCATTATGTTTTTAGATGTATCTAAATAAAAATAATAACAAAAAATTTATCTTTTTTTTATGTCATCTTACCATATTTTATGCTACAGAACGAATTATTTTTTTTAACATGTATTGTTATGGGAAAACGCGTTTCACATAACGAACTTTTCGCATAACGAACTTGCTCCTGGAACGAATTAAGTTCGTTGTGTGAGGCACCACTGTATTTCGTTATGTCAAGAACGAGAATGGCCCAAGCGATTCTGACCTTGTTCTTCATACAATTTCTTTATACATAAGGGCCAAAATCGCTTCAAAAATCCGGACCCGCCGGGGGGACTGCGGCCAATTAGAGGTTAAGTCGGAGTTTGTATTAATTTTAGTTTGAACCAATGAATAGTGGCTATATATTGGATAAGTTGGCCGAGTTTTCTTATTATTACGATTATTTCATTTTCATTTTTAATAATATTCGTTATAGTATGGATAAGCATAAGGATGGTGAGAACCCCCTGAATGTGTTATACATATTTATAAATAGTGTAACTCATACTTATTGGGGTGTAGAGAAGGAATTTGTTTAATTAGTTGAATTAGAATTGTCACATGAAAACAAAATTGCTGAAACAGATTGTTTGGATGTTGTGTAACAAAAAAACTTCCTCATAAAAATACTAATTCATAAGTATATTTTGCTTTGTCATAATTCAGTATGTAGGGTACAAACAAAAAACAACTTTATACCTAATTTTCTTTCTAGGTAAGTATCTACTTTTGTGTTTTTTTATTGTTAACGTTGACTTACAATAAGTAATATATGTGGCATATTAAATTTAAATGTTTTTGTGTAATTATTGATTTCGCAAATAATTGTATAACTAGATTCCTACTAGTTGGAATTATTGACAGAGATTCTGTTTCGGAGAAATATTATGTTCTGTTGTAAAAATATTACAATAAAAAAAAAACAGCAAACAAGTAGGTACTGTCTGTTTTACTTAGTTGGAGTTTTTATTTTAAGTTATATGGCAACCCTTATGTAATAAAAAAACCAGTTATAGGAAGGAAATGAATTTTGCGAGTGAAAAAATAAGCAAGTAAAAAAAAAAAAATTGATGTATTATATTTAAATAAAACAAAGTGAAAAAATTGATTCCACTTTTTGACCTCCTAACGGCAAACAACCGTTTACTATGATGAATAATAATAATACATAACAGCGCCTCTAATTGAATAGCTCTATGGTTTAGAGGTTATTATTATTATATATAAAAATTTTGGCTTAAGGTTAGGTTGGGGCCAGAGGTGATTGAGGTTTGAAAAAATAATATACTTTTATGTTTACGTAGTAGATTTTGACAGCAAAGATAGCCTCATATTAATATTATTATCTTTTAATATTATCATGTAAACAGTGCTTTTTATAGCAACTAAATCGAAAACACGTATATCTACTGATATAACGTGATGACTTATTTTTGACAGCTATAAGTAGCACACTGATTGATTTCATAATAATACATCATTTTATAAAATTTCATTATGTTTCTGTAGGACACATTGTTGTTTACTAGCCCATATTACATTTTATCCAGTAAAGAAAATATTAAAATTACACTTAACACATTATTTCAAAACATATTGTTTGTTTTTAAGATTGACGATGTGACCAAAACGGCGCTGAGGCAAGCGCTTATACTGTCATCTATCATTTTCGGCTGGAACCATAATGCTCGCTAAAGCGGTTGCGATGTGGCGAGAAGTTCAAACCTTTTCTGATTTGGGTCAATGTTACCCTACTTGGCTAAAGTAAACCACATCGACAGTACCTACCTAATAAGCGGCTTTATTAATAAATAATATTCACGGTTTACTGTTTTGTAAAAACGATACTAGGAAGTTTGTTTGATAATTTAGTTTATTTAGTCTTAATGAAAATTGATAATAAAAAAATGTTTTTCTGCTAATAAAGCTTACGTACAAAGATAGAAGTATCAAATAAAAATAATTGCGGTAAAATAAAATATCTCATCACGTTTGGCATGCATAATTTTGATTGTTTTTTTTAAACACAGGTAATTAAATAACATGTCAAATATAATCCTTTTATCAGCATCGTTATCAGAATGAATTACTTAGCCGAGCCAATAATGTACATAATATAAAAAGGTTTTAATCAGATGTTGAATTAATTAATATCCACTACAAAAACAGCACGGAATACAAAACAACTAGACATAATCGAGTCCTGTAATACTTTTAACCTGTTGAAAGCCAGCATAGGAAAAATATATTTTTTCAATACGAAGTAAAATATTTGACAGTTCTCACCTATCTTACGAACTCAATTTTTATAACATTTCTTTTGTGATATATTACAAAAATTACATCAAAATAATGTAGATAAAACGATCTTCCTAATAATCACTCAAATCTATGCTTTCCACATTGGATTTATATAAAAAACAATGAAAAAATATAGACTTTGAATACGACTCCGTTCATATTATCAAGCGGCAGCCATTTTGTCCGCCATCTTTGATGCCTGTCACCGTGAATTAATTTGAATTATTCGGAGAGGTTAGATGCTATCCAGTATTTCGTTACGTCAAGAACGAGAATGGCCCAAGCGATTCTGACCTTGTTCTTCATACAATTTCTTTATACATAAGGGACAAAATCGCTTTCAAAATCGATGGTACACCGGAGTATGTACAGCCCATGACAGGTTAATGGAATCAGAATAAGAATGTAAATAAATCTAAATATTAAAAATAGTCAGGCTGGGAGAAATATCTCCCAAAAATTCAAAAGAGGTTAACTCGTTGTTGTATATATTGTGATCTCGGAGGATCCCTCGTTAGAATGAATATAAAGATCTATTATTACCTTTAAAATATAATCCCTGCAGTTGCCCGAGTGTGGGCAGTACATGGAGTCAGTGGTATCATTTCCAATATACCCGGTGTTTGGTGCAGGCTGCTTTTTCACAGTCGGTGGTGTAAAGAACCTGCAAACAAATACGTGCTACATATATACTAAAATTATTCTCTCAACAAAAAAAATAATTTTTTTCTGCTTCAACAACATCAATGATTTCAGTTTTTTTCAATCTTAACAGTCAGGAGTTGCCCCTGTGAACAGTAGACCTCGAATCCAAAAAAGTATGTTTCTAATTTTCTTTTATTTAATACATCAAAACCAAAATTTCCTCTGAAAACATAAGATTTATAAGTAGATACTTAAATAACTACCTAAGTACTTCATTATAAATAATATATTTTATGGAACATTTCTTTTTTTAAATATGGATTTATTAGACAATTTGGCGATCCACTCACTGAAGAAACTGAAACCAAATTAAGGCGCTCCGCTGACAAGGCAACTAAAACCAAACTAAAACTTCGAAGAACAATCGTCGAAGAACAATCATCGTTGCGTGACATGACAGCTGATTGTTCTTCGTCTATGGTTAAACAAGCTTTTTGACCAATCAAGACATAGAAACCAGCCGGTTTTCGTTTGGTTTCAGTTGCCTCACCTAAAACTTGCTGGTTGCTATGATTTCCAACCAAACTTCCTACTCAATTTTACGATTTCAATAATTATCTAAGCTTGTTTAACCATAGACGAAGAATCAACTCTCATCGTAGCCGCTAGCATGGTGAGTTTCGAGTGACTGCTTACGTTGCCATTGACAACGGGTTTTTGAGAAGTAGTGTGCGGACCATCACATTGTCATACACAGGATAGCGAGTTTAGTTGCAAACTGGCTTTTTTTCAGTTGCCTCGTCAGCGGAGGCACTTTGTCCAAAGAAACATCACTCTATCAATGAGAATTCTTTTTTCAAACTTTCCTAGGTAGGTACTGGTAGGCACCAAACAGGTAGGTACTGTTGCAAATAATAAAGTACGTACATTTGAAATAAGAATCTTTACAGACTATTAAAATAGCCACCATCTTGAAATGGAATCGGAAGATATAAATTAATTTACAAACAGACAAAATGTAAAACTGTCGATTTAAAACAGGACTTTGCATTGCTCAGTCAATTATAAAAAAAAATTTCATATCATTTATGGCACTTAGCTGAAATTTCGAACGACCTTTGCACCCTGATTTCATATCGATAATATTCGAAAGGTGAACTGAATTGCAAATTGAAAAATTATTTATCTCATATTTATAGATTGGTTTGATAGAGATAAGATTCATAAATACCAACTTTAATCTATGTAAGTACACAGCTGACGTTATTAGTACCCTAATGCCCGTACGGTTAAAATTTAAGAACCCGACTCCGAGTAAATCTCTGACACCACACTGTATGGAAACCGTTCTGGCCCGTCCGTGTATGTGCACTTTTTAACGGAGATGCTGCCGTGATATTCACACTTATCACTCGCTCAACATGCGGTATGCAAATTTAAGTGGCGCCATCTACAATAAATACTACTGAATGTTTCATATTATCATCTGACGTTATTAGTACCCGAATGCCCGTACGGTTGGTATTTAAGAATCCGACTTATTAAAACCAAATTTATTTTAACACACATTATTGTCCGGTGTTGGAAGTACAAATATGGGAGGAGGGAATGGGCACCGCTGTCCCGGAAACCATTTATTGGATAACCAACACTTCTGCCACAGGTCACCCCAAGTGGTTCGCTACGTTTGGTGACTTAGCAGGGTTGCCCGGGTTCATAGGGCGAGGTTTGTATAGGTTTTTGCGGAAGATGATGTGGACACATTGAACCCCAGAGTCCTACCCAACCCTCATAACTTCCTCTCCTACCTTTCCTTAAAAATACCCTCTATTAGATTTTTCTTGAGGCCATTCCAAAAAACTTGTACAATATTTAAGAATAATATTTTGATAAGATCTTATCCCAGCTGATTACAATGATAATAAATAATAAATAATTTTTTTTTTTTTAGATAAATCTGGAAATTTAACCGCTTGGACACATAAGCTTGTTTTCACGATAATTTAACGTAGGAATGACGTATGTCCCGTACCTGAGTTATTAATATAAGTTTAAAAAAGATCCCCCACACAGGTCATCTTTGTCGATGCTGTGTGGAGGGTATTTTTAGAGAAATGAAGGATAGGAAGTTCTGGAAAGGAAAAAGGTATGAAACGTGGGTAAGAATCTGGGGGTCAATGTATAAATGGTCGCCAATATGTAAACCGAGCGAAGGCGAACCACATGCCGTCCGCAGGGCTTAGCAGCAAAAACCCGCTGTGGTATAAATATATTATAATGAAAAAGAAATACAACAAACAATTCATAATCGGTTTTTCTTTTTTCACTGATTGGTGAAGGTCTCACCCAGCTTCTTCTACACTTTTGTCATTGGGAGATTATTGGATTGATGACACTAATGAAATCAAAAATAAACCAATGTACGTAGGAATTCGAACCACTATTTTATGATAAGACATTATAATATGTATTTATGTCATAAAAAAAATCTGTGGACTCGTGTAAAAAATACCAAAGTCTGGAAATAAAAAGGACTTACAACCCTGACTATTTTAATATGAATAATAATTGAATATAGTTATCCAGAAAGCAGCCAGTCCACAATTTTGCTAAAAATAAGATATTGGTGTCATTCAACAGAGTAAGGTCAATTCTATGTTCCACTAAAACTGGCCAGTCCGCTTTCGTACAAAAATTCATAATAATCAATTTCCGAAATTGTCTTGTAATTACATACAGGGTGTGTCCGGGGGTAAAGTGCATTAACTTCGGGTGGTGATTCTACATGATGGTAGGAGTAAAAAAGATTAATAACTTTTTTCGAAATTACAACTTTTTTTACTACTGAAAAAACCTTAGTGTAAGGTACAAACTTATCCGATAAATTTGCTGTGAGTCAGCCGGGCGCGTTGTGGCGACGTTGATTTTGAATGGCGCATATCGTAAAGCCTCGATTACATTGAGCGAGTTTACAAGCTACTAGCCGGCGAATTCACTAATGTAATCATATTTACTAGCTAACTAGCAGATTGTGAACAATACGAAGTTTACTAGCAGATAGTGAATTCGCCAGTGAATTCACCGGCTAGTAGCTTGTAAACTAACTCCGTCTCATCAATGCTTAACAGCGGAAAATGCCTAATAGTGAAGACCCCACACGCCGTACTAATTTTTTTTTACCAAAAAAGTACCTACCCCTAAAAGTTGGAATTTCGAAAAAAGTTGTTTATCTTTTTTACTTACACTATCATGTAGAATCACCTCCAGAAGTTAATGCACTTTACCCCCGGACACCATGTATAATGTCTAGAGCCGGTAAGACTATGGCATTCCCAATTTTTTTTTTTTGTAGAGACACCTCACAAGAGTCCCAACTGCTCCCTTCTGGAGCCAGTGAGACTATGGCATCCCCAATTGTGGAATATGTTGTGAGGCTGAAGGTAAGTGGGGAAGGGAAGGAGATGGGGAAGAGGAAGGTGGGAAAGTACCTGGCTATTCAGATCTAGTCACTAAACACGGCTAAAGCCATTATTAAACAACGTTTCAATTCTGAATGGTGGTCTTACACCAGGGCGATACTGAGAGTATCTTCCACTCTGGAACGTGCTGCAAATATAACATATATTATTTTTATTAATTAATTGTGAAATAACACAAATTAATCAAATAAAATTTATTTGCGCACGCCAGGTTCGAACCCGCGACCTTCCGAATGGGAGTCAAGTGTCTTACCACTCGACCACGGACGGTCATTGTGAGGTAGTAGGAGGGGGAAGGAGATGGGAAAGGGGAAGGTGGGGAACTGGGAAAGTACCTGGCTATTCAGAACTGGTCGCCTAACATGGCAAAATCCATTTCAAACAATGTTTCAATTCTGAATGGCGGTCTTTCAATAGGGAAAAATACAACATAAATTATTTAAATAAAATTTAATTGAGCAAGCCGAGATTCGAATCTACGACCTATAGTAAATCAAAAGGGTATTTGAAAAGGAGATATTTACCACAAAAGTGACATTCTCTTTCCCTTCTCCAATTCCTGTCTCATGAGATAGAAGAGATATGAACTACCCGCCATGAACAGAAGCGTTTCTTTGAGTGGAGTCCTCTTCAGTAATCCTTTGTGCTCTAATGTCCTTACCCAGTACTCTAAAACCTGGAACAAATTAAAATAAATGTTAGAAAATTTAAGAAATGGTAGATAAATTGCAATTAGACTGCTAAAGACTTTTCCGGTTGTCCAGGTGTGCTAGCACGGTCGCTCGATATGAAGTTACCGACCGATTGTCGGTAACTTCTCATCGTTCCCTAGGACAACTGCAGATCTCAAACGTACAAACGACAGTTGATATCGAATATATTAAGGACACTTAGTCATTGTGAACTGTCACCTATTCGTTTGCGATCTGCAGTTGTCCTAGGGAACGATGAGAAGTTACCAATAGTTATCCTATCGATCGTTATAGAGCAAGCGTGCTAGGGCCTCTGAACAAAAATCAGAAAGTTGATAATTTTATTCCTGAAATGTGTGTTTATTTCTAAATTTATTGTTTTTGAATGAAAATAAACTATTTCAGTGGGAAACAATTTTATTTTAGTAAAAAAATTAGGCATTTCGCCCAAAAATTTACATACATGGATGATTTAATTTCAATGTATAACATAAATCCTAACAAAATAGTATTAACAATTATTATCTAAATATGCAAAAGTAAGTGACAAACAAGAATTTAAAAAATTGAAAAAGGTAAACAATATATTATTGACACCTGTGCTAATGAGGGTTCCATGTCTAATCGGACTATGAGATCTCAGCGTCTGAATTCCCATAGTAACTTTATTCAGACACGATACTTCCTCACATGATAATTCATCACATCACAACTCACATTAACCTAACCTAACCTTACCTAACCTAACCTAATCTAAGGTTAAAAACCCCAATTATCAGTTTTCGACGATTCGAGACATGATGAATTATCGTGTGAGGAATTAACATCCGATGAAAAATTTGCACTCAATATTCATACACTTAAAAAGTTTCCACTGAACATTCTGGTCACTGTTAATGAGACACTGTTTAGAAGGTACAATATTGCCTGTCTTTAATAACTCAGGTGCGGGGCATACGTCATTCCTATGTCTACCTACGTTAAATTGTCCTGAAAACAAGCTTATGTGACCAAGCGGTTAAATAAAGGGCTTCATCACAACATCAGCTTTAAATGATTGAAGATAAAACATATTTGTAGTAGAACATCTTGCAGTGGTAAGCAATTCCAGTGGTAAGCAATATCAGTTGTAAGCAATTGTAGTAGAACATCTTGTTAATTTAGTTACTTCTGACAATTTTATACCAATATCTCTAGCACGGTTGCGCTGTCGATAGCCAAACTGATATTGACACGAAATAAATAAGAAATCATTATACAATGGCAACACTGCTGAATCTGTCTATGGATTTACATTCAAGCGGCTATGTAAAAAATAGAAAAAAAATATTAATAAATTGACAATGTCGAATTGAAATACTAACTTTATGAAATTTTACTAAAATTGTTTTATGAAACTAAAAAGGGAATTAATTAGTTAATAAGATCTTTAGTCACTTGACAGCTTATTGTATTTCTTTCTATTCTAAGAGCTTCATGAGTTCACGTCCTTTCATTAAAAAGTCAATAATTTTGCATAACGAATGACATTATTCAAAATGTTGTGTATATTGATAGCTTATCTGTCACCTTGGAGACAATTATGCCGGAATCATTTGCTGAACATGCTCGCAAATATTGCTAACCGAAGGACAGATTTAGTCAATATTGTATTGATATAGGGTTTTATCGATGGACCGTGCTAGTTACCCAGGTCGATATTAGTTCCTAACTAGGCAGCTAAGGAACCAAATACTCCAGTTATGCTAAATTATTCAGTAATTATAGTTTTTCTTCACGCTAGCTATTATGTAAGTGTGTTATATGTATTATAATTAAAGATAATACAAAACATAATTAAATCGATAATCTTATCTACAGAATCAAAACATGGGAAAAACCGACATCTTAACCTCAAGGTTCAATACACATTGTAGTTGCACACTGTTTTTAGATTCTCAGGTTAAAACTTCAATAAAGATTGAAAAAAAAAACAATCAAAGAGAATTATCGTAAAATGACATCCGATTAAAGAGAGTTACTTACTAAATTAAAGAATGTATCTACGACTAGATATCTCCTGTGGGGAGGTTCGCAGAAGATGCCCACTCCTCCCAGGAAACATGGCAGGAATACAGTTGAATAGTAGTGGAATTTGCTAAATATCAATTTCCTGCAAAAAAAAAAAAAATAAAATTAATACAAACTCGTTTTAAATCACTTTTATCACATAGTCATCACCGGGACTTTTTTTAAGATACCACACGCCAGAACAGATGTTCTAGTACAGCACAGAATGCCAAAAGGAATGGTGCTATTGATGCTGCTTTCACACGGTAAGCCGACGGTTGATCCGCCAACAGTTGATCCGCTGACAGTTGGCACCGGAAATTGTAATTATTATAAAATTATAAATAATGGTGCTTTATTTACCAATTTAAAACCTGAAAACGACTTCAAAATTACCTTTAATAATAAGTTATGATAATAAATAGTATAATAGTATAATAAATAGTATGGATGTCAAACGAATTCATTTACAGTGCCGATGTTACATTTTATTATTCAGTATATTTACTTATGATTTTCAAAAATATTTGAAAAAATGCCATTTAGTGCAAAATTTTGTACTTTTAGGAGCTCCGCTGACTAGGCAACTGAAAACAAATTTAAAACAAGCTGGTTTCCATGTCTTAATTGGTCAAAAAGCTTGTTTAACCATAGACGAAGAACAATCAGCTGACAGCTGGCAACTAGCAACGGCCGCCCAGGGCAATCAGCAGTGACAGTCGCGAGTCAACGCTTGCGTTACCATTGACAACGGGGTTTTGTGTGATTGTGAAGTGTGCGAGCCATCACATTGTCGTACAAAGACAGTTGGCAGTTGAGAGTTTTCAGTTGCCTCAGTGGGCGGAGGCGCTTAGTAAACTTGCTGGTTGCTATGGTTTCCAACCAAACTTCCTACTCAATTTTACTCAATATTATCTCAGCTTGTTTAACCATAGACGAAGAACAATCAGCTGTCATCGTAGCAACTAGCAGGGCGAGTCGCGAATCACTGCTTGCGTTACCATTGACAACGGGTTTTTGAGAAATTGTGTAGTGTGCGGGCCATCACATTGACACAGGATAGCGAGATTAGTTGCAAACTGGTTTTTTTTCAGTTGCCTCGCCAGCGGGGGGCACTTAGGCCATATTTTAGGCTGGTATAATGTATAGACAAGTAGTGTTTTCCTTGACACATGTATAGGAATTGTATTCCCTTTAATTTTGAATTGTGTAGTGTCAGTTAGAATGTAAATGTCAATTGTCATTTCTTTTATTATTTTATTGTAAAATGTCAGTTGGATTGTTAGAAGAAACCAGAAGAAACCATAAAAAGGAAATTGATATAATAAACATAAATGTCGTTTCTTTGTTACAGAACTTAGCAACCCGAGTGTTTTATTAATCAATTATTTAAAAGGAATTAAACCTCCATATTATATACATTTGAATGAAAATATGATTTATTCCTTGTTATTCGGCAGTATATCCTCTCTGCACACCTCTTCGGGGACACTTAGTTATATTTTGTGTAAGTAGGTATACTGTATTTTCCCTAAACCATATTGTATATAGCATATTGTATATAATTAGATCAACAGTCATGGAACCCTTAGACGAGGGCTAAACTCTCAAGGCTTGGCCAATTTCAGCATATCGCTCGCCATACATTCCCATTGGGAAAATAGAAGGAATAGGCTAAGCCATGACAATACAGCGCCCATGTTAGACCAGCATGAATGAAATTTCTAAAACTGTAGACAGATTTTTTTTATGCCACACTTCACAAGAGCACCTCTGTCTGAACAGTGTAAAGACAGGAGAACTATATCGCCACCCGGTTGGGCAGCATTGCGAGGTGGGTTAAGGTACAGGCTGAAGGAAAGGATTTATTAATGCCGATCTTCAGGAGGCCGGCACTTTGCAACTAGTCACTATTATGTTAATCATAGTTCTTGAAGGGTGAATTATGTCAATTGACGATTACAAAATAGAAATACATAGAAACTGCTTCCTGAGGGGACTGGTAGGACTATTAACAGGACACTGCCATCTCAGGAGACACACACAGATATTGGGAGTGGAAAACACCAATCTGAAGAGGATGAAGAGACTCCAATTCGTCTATGGTGTCAATGTCCTGCCCTGGTGGGAACTGGGCTCAGATACCTGGGGAGACATACACTAGAACCAGAAGACATAGCCACATATCCATTAAAGGGACTGGGTTGTTATCAAAGGATTGAGGTGAAATGAGCCTATGGGCCTATGGGCCCATGGCCTAAGTGCTCACGGAAACTGCTTGTAAACCGTCTCCATCTTTAAAAGAAAAAAAGCTTCCATATGAGAAAAAAATACATGACATATTTTACAATTTTAATTGTTTATATTTAGCGTGTCAGCAAGTCGGTAGTGAGCATTGCTTAACAATTATAAGTAAAACAATGAACACGAACCCGATCTTTATTATAACCTGATTATAACAATGCAAATAGTGCAACAAAGGCAATATGCAATAATCAATAGAATGAAAACGCACTCCGGAAATACTATGGTAATAATTTTTTTATTCTGATGATGAGTACGTATGATAGATTTTCCTATCTAAATACACTTTCGTTACGTAGGGTAGTATTAAAAAAATATATTAAATTTATTTATTTATCAAGAAAATATTAACATAATATTTCATATTGTTTACAATTTTTTACGTAAGAAAACCTTTTTTTAATTTATTTATAACTGTTGGTAATTTACAATATATTTCTTGATGTAAATTAACACCTCCCTTTGATGTTACTCTCAAAAGGAGTCACTAGTGTTTAGGAAGGGAGTTTTTTTTGTATAATTTCGGCAATTCTACCTAGACATTATAAATTGATTAACGTACATGCACTGAAAACATACGTGCATTGAAAAACGGATACCTTTTATTTAAAAATATATAATAATATTATATAATGCATAACCTTTACGAGAGTGTATTTATTATTCGTTTGAAAAGTTAGAAAATAAATATGTTATAGTATTTATAAGAAGCTAATAAATCTATGTGATTCTATTTAGTTCTACTTTTTACACTGGTCCTACAAGAAGGCCTGGAAAGACATTGCTGTCAAATATTTTTTATAAGAATATTGTACACAAATCTCTTTGGGGTCTCAACTATATGTTCGAACATTCCCGGGCTATGAATAATCTGTTAATGATTGAAAATCTCCTATTACCATCACAGTAAGTGGAAAATGTTGCTTGTGATGTGATGGGGGACTTAGCCAGCCAAGGAATTGAACACGGGACACCTGGGTGGGACCCAAACGCGATGCAACTCAACCACTGACCGGTCGTTTATGTATAAAACATATAAATAATATAAATCTACATGTAAATATATACAAGAAGGGGAAATCTTCTTATCTCCTTGTCTTTTGGGAGAAAGAATATTTCATCAAAAAGAAACTTACCACTTATTACATTTTTTTCACCTGCAAACAACCAACTTTATTTTTATATGAGAAAGGCATGTAAGTGCTAACTCTCCCACTAGATGGCGTCGAGACATATTACGTCTACTTTTTTTGGTGAAATAATCGCCGTCGGCGAAATGTATCTTTTCTCGGGAGGTTTTTTCAATGTGGATGAGTGTTTTAGGCTAATAATTATTGCTTATAATAATTTTTACCCTTCGTGATATGCATAAAAAAAATCGTATCTTAAACATTAGTTTATCAATTAAAAATAATCAATATTTGACGAGTTAAATTATTTCACCAAAAAAAGTAGACATAATATGTCTCGACGCCATCTAGTGGGAGAGTTAGCACTTACATGCCTTTCTCATGTAAAAATAAAGTTGGTTGTTTGCAGGTGAAAAAAATGTAATAAGTGGTAATTGTTGAATGAAACACTAGGTATATAAAGAAACTTACTCTTTGGCACTGGAAATGCGCAAATTGTTTTTTTGTTGTTGTTATTATTACTAAAGGGAAAACCAATTTTTTGTATTGTAATGATTAATGAAATATGTACATTTTTACACATAAACGTCACTAAATGGCCAAAAACTGACTTTAACTTCTCTTTATGGAAAGTAGGCTATAATTTTGAACAATACTTTTATAGTTTTAGTGTGGTGAGTACCTACTTTGCAAAATATCATTCAATTTTTTTATATATGTTTTACTGTCGTTATAAATGAAATTTGTATTCGGTATGTAAAAGCCCAATGATCGTCAATAAATAAATAAATTTAAAAAAATGTAATTTTTTTTTTTAAATTTAGCATTTAAAAAATTAATAGCATTTTTTTTTCAAATCAACTATGGTCACCTCATATCGTTTACATTGAAATGCGCTAGGCGCCAATAGGTTAGCACCCACGATAAAAATGTTAATGAAACAATATTGTTCTTTCAAGTTATTATTGTATTACCTATATTATTTTGTGCTATTTTTGTTACTTTGAATAATTGTTAACCTCAACACAGGCTTGTCCTAGTGAGGTTAAATTTTTTATTATAAGCTGTAATACCTAACACGTGGAGAAACAATAAATAAATACATTTTTCAAAGATATAAAACTAATTCCATTTTCTGGAACGGGTTCTTTTTTTCGCCCGCCTAAAGTGTTTTAGAAAATGGATTGCAATCTTTATATATAGCACATGCGTCGGGTAGGAATGCTGTCCTTGTTCTACCGATATTTCAATAGATGATGCTCTGAGGAACTTTTTTTAAAAATGATTTATTCATTAGATAATTATTACATTATTACATTTTTGAGGATTTTACGACCATCAAGCTAGGCACGTGCCCGTATAGTGTCAATGATACCTTCAACACCGGTGCACAGCCGGGAAACACTCCAAACGCGCACTCTTTATATACAGTTGACCTTGGTCACATGAGAACGGGTCATTTTTACAACTTGTTCTCGAGTTCAACAGCTCGGTTATGGAACGATTTACAATTCCTACAACATGGGCATCTTCAAGACCCAGGTTCAATCCTTCCTTTCCACAAAAAGACCCTCCACAAAGCATCCCCAAAGATGACAGAGACACTGAGGTAAAATATTTCCTTCAGGGCCTCTAGTATGGAGTTAATTTTAAAAAAAAGTAATTAATGTAGGCGTGAAAATTTCGCGTTTACGACAACGTGAAGCGAAATTTGTCAGAACGATGCGAATTTTACCATTTTAAAGATAGTAGTAACACGATATTCAAAAACTTTGTAATAAAAAAAAAAACAAATTTCGTATTTTTCCGGCGATTTTCGGATATTTTAAAATAAAAAAAGGAATAATTACCTATTCAATTAAAATATTTACAACTGAACGCAACTAACTTATGATTTGGGAAAGCATCACATTCACATTTGTTGCAAAATATCACCGCATTTACCAAAAAAATCGCGATTACGCGATTTTCGCAAAACTTACGCGAATCAAAAATGAAAAGTATTGGATTTTTTTTTTTAAATCGAACCGGTTCCCTTTCTCGGTAGGTGATTAGAGAAAGAAAGAAAAATTCTCCGAAATTATCAACCCCCCGCGCGTATTTTTTTCCTTTCAAGGAACCGGTTCCAAAAGTAACTGGATAACTCTCCAATGGTTGTTTACGGTAACTAGAACCTAGAACCCCAGTGACAACCTATTTGAGGTATCAACCATCTCTAAAATACAATAGACCAATATCAAGTTTGTTAGTCCCATCGTAAACTTTGCGAATCTATTATGATATCAAAGTTCACATCCTATTATTGTGAACAAAGGCTTCAACTTGCCTGAAACGGCTTTTGTTAGGCTCGTCTTTCATTCTCTATAGTCGATGCTCATCTTTCAATCCCAATAGTCGATGTAACAGTAGTTCGACCCTGACAGATAAAGGTTAAAACTCAAAAGAAATATGACTTATTACTTAGTGACCGCAATACCCTTGGCTCCATGGAGTTCTTGCGTTTAAAACCCGACAAACTGCTGAAATGATTTTAAAAATTTTTTTTTTTTTTTTTCGTTGTTTGTTTTTGGGGTGTTATGCCGTGTTGTGCTACCTCCTTCTTTAGCCGACGTTTCGGACAGCGTTGCAGTGTCCATCATCAGGGCAGATCCGTCGATGTGAATTTGTGGTGTTAAGTGTGTGCTTATTTAGTTGGAAGCGATACCGTGCCGTTAGCTTTATTTCAGAAGAAAGTGAACTACTTTGAAAGGGAAATTTACACTACTTTCGTTTGGAAATTTCGTTACATTTCTCCGTGGACGGGCCCCAGGCTAACGTAAATACTGCGCTTTCACCAAATTTCCCTTTCAAAGTAGTTCAGTTTCTTCTGAAATAAAGCTAACGGCACGGTATCGCTTCCAACTAAATAAGCACACACTTAACACCACAAATTCACATCGACGGATCTGCCCTGATGATGGACACTGCAACGCTGTCCGAAACGTCGGCTAAAGAAGGAGGTAGCACAACACGGCATAACACCCCAAAAACAAACAACGAAAATGCTTTTGGCCGTGAAAATCTAAAAACGTATCCGATTTTAAAAATTGTTCGTTTTCGATTTTATCAATGCGGCTAAGCCTAGTTTTCGCTTAGTGGTACAATTTTACAATTTAAAACATCTCTTTACTTGACTTTATTTAGAAACAAAAAATTAAAACTATACAAAAATATTGCAAAGCGGAGTTGAGTAATTCTTCGCATTCCATTTTAAAAAAAAAACTGTGATTGCACCCCAGAGACGATCAATGTTAATCTATTGTCAGTGTGTTAATGAGATTGACATTTGCAATTGAAGTGCGATTGACGGAACATTAATCGCCCAAGTTTGTTTATCGACGTCTGCAGAGACAGCACCTTTCAGTGTGCGAATACAGTGATAAACTTGTAATTTTATCCAGAACTCTGGACAACTGTGATTTAATGCAATTATAAGTAAAACAAAATCTCGTTCGCGATTTAAATTCCGAAATGCTCGATATATGTATAGACCAATTGATCTGACGATTGTCAATCGCATAGCAGTAGGATCATTCCGCTTCGTCAATAGCGCTCAATCCAAATACGCACCGTTTTTCCGGCAATATGAAGTCGCAAAAATCAATAACTCCAAATGACTCTGTGAACAAACTGTTGTCAATCGCATCAATGCCGTAAATTGACGTACCTATTGCTCGTCTACGGGGCGCCTTACTTCAAACTATATTCAAGGCTTGAAGTCTATGTGGAAATTTAATACAATTGAACCTCTCATAACGAGCACCTCCCATAACGAGTATTTCGCATAACGAGCCAAACAATTGTGAAAAAATGTTCCCTTAACGATCGACATTTCGCATAACGAGTCCCATCTTCACGTCACTCACTTGTGAGCCGGGACTTCCGCGCCGCGCTCTGGTTAGCAGGTTAGCACTTGTTCCGCTGGCATGTGAATGTCGCAAGTGATTGCACATTTTTCCAAACTTGTGTTGAGACACTATTTGTAATTTTTTATTTTTTTTTGAAATTTCGGAACTTGAAAAAGGTTTTTATCTCTTCTGTAATTCAGTGTATGTATTTTTAAATTTCCTTTTATAGAACATAAGTATTTGCAGTCGGAACATGAAAAGGGTTTTTCTCCTTTGGGAGTCATCAAGTGCATTTTAAATTATATGATTGGAGAACGGAACTTTACCACATATATATTTTAAACATTGTTCCGCTGCGAATTTCTAGACCAATATATTTCAGTTAAACTTTCGACATCTACAAAAGCATAAAGGTGTAACACATTTCAATGATAATTAGCTTACCTTAATATACAGTTAAAGGTGACGAAGGATGTTCCTACAAAGAAGCCAAAGGCACCGGACATCATGTAGGACTTGCCCTGCTTTGCGAGGTATTTCTTATTTATCTTCTTTCCTTTTAATATTATTTGTACCTGGAACAAACAGAAAAATCATCTTTACTTTGGTTTAAGAGGAAGCTACAAGCCTAAAATGTGTATATTCTTACAACCTTCGTTCACGGAGCTACTTACAAGCGACTTAATCGCCGCTACCCGCTACCTGCCATACTATTTTGCTAGCGCTGCGCGTAGCGGCGTTTACAAACACTAATAATAGTATGGAAGGTACAGATGAGCGGCGATCGCGTCGCTTGAAAGTAGCTCCACGGAAGAACGGCATTAATGTGTCGTATATTGCCACAAAAATAGATATTAGGCATTAAAATCGCTTGGCAAACGGAGTCTAGAGGTCACGATTTCAAGCACAATAGTAGTTTTTATTTATTTTGTGAATAATTTTAGCCGTAAAATTGTATTTTTAAAATATTGTTTCTTATTTGCGTTCACACATTTCTAATGAAAAGAATACATTTTTGGTGTTTAACGCTTATATTTTTTATAAAGTAATAAACAATTTTATTATAATTCTCAAAGGAAACGGTAGAAAAAACCTTTAATAATTTATCAATAGAATATTTTTTGTATTTATAATGTAAACCGATTCGTAGTAGAGATTAATCTAAACTAGTGATTTAGCATTTTTGCTTCGCCAAAGAACAAGAAAATTTATCTAGTGTAACGCTGTCGACATTTTGTTGTGTCTTGCTTACTATCATAGTGAGAAATAGGAAATAAACGGTGTTAGAAAGAGAAAACACTAAGCTTTGGGATTTAAAAAAAAAACTATCTTTATCTTTTTTATTTTTTCTTTTTAAATTTATTTTTATTTTTTTATTCTTTATTTTAAGCAACTGCTAACAGCCGAAGCAGTTTGTCAGCAGGTCAATTTAGTAATATTAATATAATATAAAGCACACATATAACAAGAAACCATAATATAAACAATAGATGCAGAAGAATAACTTATTAAGTAACAAAAATACAAAGCCATATAGAAAATAGATAGAGGAATAACTTTATTTCCAAAAGTATATGTTTGTTTTCGAATAATAAAATTTGCAAGCGTATTTTATCACCTTTCAAAAACAGTTTTTAGTCGGATACGTTCAGAAATATTCTAATTATTTGAATTTTATTGTAAAGCTGAAATATTTTAACCCTCTGAGAAAATATGGTCGAGGCCTGAGGGGTTAAATAATGTTATTAATGATAGAAAAACATAACATCAATGTTTTATCATAAATAAAATAATAGACAAAACAAAACAAGTACCAAAATACTATAAAACTAACCGGACAAATATATCAGACTCAAAATTATACATACAAATAGTGGCGGCTCGTGACTTTTGATGAGCTAGAGTGCTAGTTTTAACAAAAATGGCTATATTAATGTCGTTTTAGCCGAAAAAAAAAATTTTTTTTAAATTTTTTTGTTTGTATGAATATTTTCAGGAAATTTCAGTTTTGCCGTGCGCCGCACCAATTTCCTAAAAATCTTCATACAAAAAAAAAAATATTCGAAAAAATTTTTTTTTTTCGGCTACAACGACATCAATAATGCCATTTTTGTAAAAATTAGCACTCTAGCTCAACAAAAGTCACGAGCCGCCACTGCATACAAGTAAAACAAAATCAATTGCTTTAATTTTTGGTCACTTAATAAAATTCCAGTAGAAAAATTTTAAAAATCTAAAGTGGAGTTTTATATATACATTCGATGAGGGCGATGCAAAATGTTTCGACGGCGATACAAGCGACAAAAATTTTAACTATTTTAGCAAATCTCGACAAAATCATTTGCCCTGATTTCCTCTTAACTTATTCGAAAATAACCAGGACGATCTTTAAAAATATGTGGAAATTTGAAAGAGATGACGTCACTGACAGACGCACAATCTAAATACCTTTATTTCTTATGAACAATTCTCTTAGTTGTAAGTTTCAAATAGTGGTAATTTATAATAACTATTACGTCACAATTCTCAACACGCAACATCGTCTTTGTTATAAATGTTAAGACCTCGAAAAAAAAATCTTACGAGTATTTGAACTTGAGAAATCAGGAACTACCGTTCACATCAAGAATCATCGTTCAAAGTTCACTGTATTTGCAGTTCAATCCGAACTTTTTTTTGCATATTTACGGAAATGACCTTCCATCTTCATACTCACACAATAAGCATTTCATAATAAATAATTAATAAAGTAATTTGAATGTAGCATCTTTGTCGAGTCTATCTTTATATATAAAAAATCTCGTGTCACGATGTTAGTCCAAGGTAAACTCCGAAACTGCTTAACCGATTTTGATGAAATTTGGCTTACTGTGTGTAATTTGGTCCAACTAAAAAAATAGGATAGATATCTGTTTTAATCTCGATTATTGACCTCAATATTTATTATTGCGAATTAAATGTTTATTATAAAGGACAATGATTTGAAATTATTTGTAAGTTCCATAAGTTTCTGACAGATGGCGGTGTGAGTTAATTTATTGACACAACACTTGGTTATCTAGGTTAGGTAACCATCAAGTAAATGGCGTTGTGTTTCTTTAGCCACAGCAACGCGTGGGCGGGTCAGCTAGTCTATATATAAAAAATCTCGCGTCACGATGTTAGTCCAAGGTAAACTCCGAAACTACTTAACCGATTTTAATGAAATCTAGCTTACTGCGTGTAGTTTGGTCCAACTTAAAAGTTAGGATAATTTTTATCTCGATTATTGACGTCAATATTTTTTATTGCGAATTAAATGTTTGTTACGGGACAATGATTTGAAATTATTATTATTATTATACCCGTAAGTTTCTGATAGATGGCATGTGTGCGTTATTTTATTGACACACCATTTGATTATCTAGGTTAGGTAACCATCCGGTAGATGGAGTTGTGTTTCGTTAGCCACAGCAAAGCGTGAGCTAGTAATATTATAACAATTTACATGCGCCAACCTAGAGCCGTTGTTTCAAAGAAACTCAAATGTAACATAAGACGCTTTTAGTATATTTAGTAGTATCTCACAAGGAATAAACATACGTTCCTTATCACAATAATGCTGCAGCCCTTTCTTAAACATTGATAATGGTGAGACAAAAGATGCGACATACAATGTATGTATGTCTGCTTCCTCCAAAGTACTACTTTTTTCCTTTGGAGGAAACAGATGTACGTACATTGTGTGTCTCATCTTTTGTCTCACCACTATTTAATGTGTAAGGAAGAGCTGCAGCATTATTGTGTTTAGGAACGTACGTTTGTTCCTTTTTTATATCGTCGCCGTTCCATCAAATGGTCACTTAGCGCCTTTTTTACACTTGAAAGGTTCTTGTTAAACGCCGATTCTAGATGCGTTTCAGCTTTTGATGAAATTGTAATAAGCTGACAAGCTTTTAACTACATGACAGTTGTCCTCTACTGCTGATCACAATTTGTTAAAAAGCCGAAACGAACTTATAATCGGCGTTTAACGGGGAAATTTCCACTGTAAAAAAACAAACTGTCGCTTAATGGTCATTTGGTCAAACAACCCGTTCTTAGTCATAGGCATAGGTAAAATATTCGTTTTCCAAATGAGTCCAGAGTGGTCATCGAAACTGTGTTTATAAATTATATCAGAATGGATTCTTGACTTCGCATCATTAAATGTGTACATGTCTATGATGTAATATTGTGATGTAACTCAAATTTAATAAATGAAAATTGTTACACCAAAATCTCAGACATCTTTTTATTGCCGTTTTGTCGAATATATTTATCCAAGCGATTCATTACATTGCTTCGATGACAGATTCTAACTATCATACCGTTATAATAAATGCTATTATTCATTTCTATGCAGAGGGACCTCGGGAAAAATTCATACAAAATTGACCTCTGATTACCGAGTTCAAAGGTCAATTTTGCGGAAATTAACTTTTTTTGCTTATGAGTGCGCCTTAAATCGCCACGAATATATGCAAAACATAACAAGCATAACCATAAAAGGAGTCTAGAGTCACTATTTCAATTGATAATTAGTTTTTTTCAAAAAAGTTTGAAAAAGTTGCTATAATACATTTGTAATGAAAATTATACATTTTTAGTACAAAACGCGTATATTTTTTATATAGTTACAACTCATAACCGGCATGCGTTGCAATGCTACTTAAATAAATAAATTATTTCTGCCTTTGTGTCCTTTTCTATTCGTCCCAGTTCTCCTTCCAACGCCTCTTCCCCAACCGCGTCCCCTTCCCCTCCCGCTTTCCCCATTCACCTTCCCCTCCCCCGCTCCCTCTCCCGCTGTCCCCTATCTCGCGAACTCCCTCACGAATTCCTCTTTTACCTTAGCCTTTTTTCCCTGCCGCTTAACTCCATAAAATATACCCATTTGTCCAACAACTCGCGTGACCTATTTCATATTTTTAATGCAAATTTCATAAGGCTAGAGCTCACCAGTATATATAGAAATATTTTTGGGCATGTTCACAACAACTCAATTTTTTTTTATCGAAATCGGATCAAATATTAATCGCAATCTCAAGAATAGTATAGGAAATAATTTCATAACGCCCGAGCTCACTATCCTATAACCATACCGGGTTAATCGCACATCATATTCTTATTGTTTCATCGCAATCGTATGAACGGTATTGTCGCGCATAACATATGAGCAAACAAACAAGCACACAAACATTAATTTTTATGCATTAGATAAACAATTTTAGTTTAATTATATTCAATGGAAACTTACGAAAAGCTTCAATTTACCCAAAGCATTATTTTTTGTATTTATAATGTAAACCGATTCGTAGTAAAGGTTAATCTAAAATAGGATTTAGCATTAGAACGGACGTTTAAAAAAAAATGTTTTGAACAAATCATGAAATATTTTAAGTTAATTTTCACATTCTGTGAAAGTTCTATTCAAGTTCTGTTATTATATCATTATAGGCCAGTTACTTCATAAAACTGAAATAATCACAGAACTTGAATAGAACTTACAGATAACGTGAAAATTAACTTAAAATATTTCATGATTTGTTCAAATTTTTTGAAAAAAGCCTCTCATAATCTCCGCCTTAAATAAATATGATAAAAACTTCATTTGACTATTTATAAATAATGTCACCGCAATTATTTTTAGTCGCGCTAAATTGACGATAAAAAATTTTTTCGCCTGATTGTTGAATCAATCGCACAATTGATAGAGCAAAATAATTTATGTACGACGGACAAAAATAGGAATCAGAGCAGAGCAGACCTCCGACCCCTACTAATTTACTAACCAGCTAAGAAGAGGCTACCGAATTAACTAAATTACATCAACTAATAAATTTATTAATAACGTTATAGTACAGTCATTTGGTTCGAAAAAAAGAGGTTAAGTAAAGTTTTCCGAGAGTTTTGAAAATTGATAATTTTATAGATTTCGATGTGCTCTTTCCGAATTTCAACTTTGTCGTATCTTTGTCGCTCGCGCCGCCATATTGGAAAAATGGCGCCTAATAGCAGTTTTTTGACAACATCTCCTTTCCGACTCATTTTACGATAAAAACATTTATTTACAAAATAAAACAAAAGAAAATTTCCTAGAATTTATGTATTAACTACCTTTTTGTAAAATCAAAAGTTTTGGCGTACGAGCGCCGCAAAGTATACTTCAATACGCGTTTTGGCTAAAAACTCATTTCCACACCACAATGCACAATTTCGAAATTTAGAGCAATCGTTGCGAGTTCGTCTTTGGTACCGATCAAGACGTCATAGACCGAAATTTCAATGATCTATGGGTTTTTAAATACCTGAGGAAAATTACAGTCTGATTTCGAAACACTCTTCAGTAAAGCCCGGGCAACGCCGGGGAATTTAGCTAGTAGTCTGTATAAATCATTTCATTATAAAAATAATTTGTATCTACTATCATAAATATTATAAAGAATTGAAGCAATATTACTTTAAATGAAAACAAACTACTTTGTAAACACCATTTTTTCAATCAAAATTATCAACATGTTTCGAAACCAATGGTTTCTTCGTCAGGATCAAAGTATTTAATTAAATATTTTAACGAATATTGAACAATATCAATTTAATATAAATTATTAAATTAAGCAATTATAGTGATTTATTTTTGGGTTATTATGGCGTGTGCGCTACCTTCTTCTTTAGCCAACGTAATATAATGCCCTAACAATAAATAAAACAATAAATAAATAAAATGGCCGTGAAAATCTCAAATCGTAATTATAATTTACTATAAAACTTGTTCAGCGATTCATTTTTGATTTTCAACCAATTAGATAGAAACTAATAAACACTCCGTTTCTCTCGCCAATATTTCGTTGGGTAGAGACCTAATATAATATAATGTTCTGGTTACAGGTGATACCGTATTGTTTGATGTATGTAGGCACTTTTAATTCGATCCACTTGTCAAAAATGTCACGTATTTTTTTCGCATTTGATTTTCAACCAATTAGATAGAAACTAATAAACACTCCGGGTCTCTCGCCAATATTTCGTTGGGGAAAGACCTAATATAATATAATGTTCTGGTTACAGGTGATACCGTATTGTTTGATGTATGTAGGCACTTTTAATTCGATCCACTTGTCAAAAATGTCACGTATTTTTTTCGCATTTGATTTTCAACCAATTAGATAGAAACTAATAAACACTCCGTGTCTCTCGCCAATATTTCGTTGGGGAAAGACCTAATATAATATAATGTTCTGGTTACAGGTGATACCGTATTGTTTGATGTATGTAGGCACTTTTAATTCGATCCACTTGTCAAAAATGTCACGTATTTTTTTCGCATTTGATTTTCAACCAATTAGATAGAAACTAATAAACACTCCGTGTCTCTCGCCAATATTTCGTTGGGGAAAGACCTAATATAATATAATGTTCTGGTTACAGGTGATACCGTATTGTTTGATGTATGTAGGCACTTTTAATTCGATCCACTTGTCAAAAATGTCACGTATTTTTTTCGCAAAACCAGTAAAATTCTCCAACGCTACAAACAGGAAGCGGAAGCAATTTAAGATTCCAGAAAATTTGTCAGTTGAATAATGTATGTAATGTATGTTTGTAATGTTAAATCAATAAAACGACAGAACTTAAATATTTTGTCATGACGTCCTAACTATCGAACTGGTGTGATTTATTTTCCTTGTTGATCGAACAACTCTAAACAAAAAAAAGTACTTGCGTCACAGATACTGCGGATAAAGTTGCGTGTTAGTGGACAATATTCTGCTACCATTATAGATAAATAGATTCACGTCAGACTGGGCAGTATTTTAACAAATTTTAATAATAGCAGGTAAAACAGAGATCTATTACATCGACGGTCCCGAAAAACAATTTCGGATGTAAGATTATGCAGTAGAGCTATTAAAGAGAGTATAACCAGAGAATACCGGAAATTAGTCATTTTTAAATCAAATTCTAAATGTATTGACTATTTTTTTACCAAAAACATAATTTGTTTTCGAAAAATTGTTATTTTATCTGATAAAGAATTTTTTTAAATTTTGAAAAACCGAGTTAATTTTTAATATAGTAAGGTTATAACCGTTGGTCGTTGGCAGAATGTTAAATTTTCAAAAAATATTGTATTATACACACATTTCAAATTATATATATTCATATAGTAAAATAAATCAATACATTATCTAGTACCTAATAGCCATTATCTAGTAACTAGTAGCCAATTGTCGGAATTTTTCTTTTTAGTTCAAATAAAACCATTAAAAAAAAAAATCCAAGTATGTGTTTTGTGACGATAATACCTCAGTTTGTCTATTTATTTACGGTCTTACAAACTAAAATATTTCAGATTTTTTTAACACATTTATTTTGCTTAAAAAATCATTAATACTCACCAGAAGTACACGCACGGAGAAAAATGTTATTCGAAAAAACGATAATTTTAATAGTAAAAACGGTTAAAAACCGGTTTGCCATTCTTACGAACAAATTAACAGGGTTTCAATGTTTATTACGTTCCCATGTAAGAATAATTTGTTGGTATACGTGATTTCGTAAGTATACCAACAAATTATTGTTACATTTTCCCGCCAATAAACATTGAAACACTGTTAATTTGTTCGTAAGAACTTCAGTGCCGTTTTCAACCGTTTTTACTATTAAAATGATCGTTTTTTCGAATAACATTTTTCTCCGGGTAGTTTCAATGAAAAAAAAAAAGTATCTTTTACCTAACGTAGAAAGCAAATATCACCGAGAAGAAATAAAGATTTACTAGCAAAGTACTAACAGTTGTAAGGTGCCTAAAAAGGTACAACTAATTTCGAGTCCTAGATGTGACCGAATCTTTTTCTGATTTTTCTGTTTCAGATTTTCGAATGAATTTCGCTAATATTGCATTCATTAAAATAATAATGTAGTTTTGTGGTTGGAAGAGAGATTTTTAGACAGAATTTTTTATGTAAGTTAAAAGAGTTTTTTATTTTATTTTATTTATATAATTATATGTATATATATATATTTTTTTTTTGAGAAAAAATTCATTAATACACTGTCTACGGTATACCAATAGATAAAACATATAAGTTCCTATAAAAACACTATTTACTAGTACTGCATTTAATCATCGTCCAACAAGATAAAAAAATTTGGAAGTACAATTTAATGTTTTTGAATAAAATAAGATTTACCATTGAAGAAGAAAATAATATTAATAAATCTAAACGACACAGCAAACAATGTCTCACAATGTCTCTTTTATAAAAACATAACTAATAACCTTCAAAAGTTATTATAAGCGGAGAGTTATTCTAATAAAAAAATATGATTTTTTGTTGTCTCTCTGTGTTACATGAACACATGTTTTTATGTTGCTTGCCGTCTTAAGAGGAAGCCACAAGACAAAAATGTAGGTAAGTATGTATTCTTAGTGTGCCTTATATCGCCACGACTATAGGCAATAAGCATAAAAATCGCTGGGCGTCCAGAGATCACGATTTCAAGCGCAAACATGGTTTGTATCTATGTTACATTAGTGTTATAGTGGTTAATGTTTAAATTTTAGTAATTAACCCTTCAAAAAATTGGCGTATTTTGTGAGAGATTAAAAATATTCCGGCATTGCAATAAAATCCAAATAAATGGAACATTTGTTAACGTATCCGTAAACTAAAAACTGTTTTCGAAAGTTGATTAAATAGGCTTTCAAATTTTATTTTTAGAAATAACCATGTAATTTTTTAAATATAAAAATTTTGGAAGAAAACTTTTAAAAGTTTTAAAAATGGCTTACTTTACCTTTTTTCTAACTAAATTGTTGATAAAGGAAATAAAATAAAAACACGTACATATTTCATTAGATAAATGAATTATAAACGTTAACTGTCACCTAACTTTTTTGTCGTTTTATGTAAAAAATATGTTTTTTTTCAAATTGCAATCGGAAACTTTGGTTTCATAAAGGTGTACATTTAATTTTTTTTATGGTTAATTTTTATATTTGACGAGGTATATAGGGTGTTGTATTCTCATTCCAACACCGTTTAGATTATAATACGTCTCACTAGGATAGTAAGGGAGACACAACGATTTCTATGAGACCTATGTGAACTGGGACAAATGTGATTAAACGGATTAACAAATTTATTCTAAGTCTACTCAATAGAAACGGCAGGAAAAGCTTCAATTTATCAAAAGAATATTCTTTTGAAATTAGGTATAATGTTAACCGACTCGTAGTAAAAATTGCACTAAAATAGTGATTTAAAATAAAGATTTAAAATAATAATTATTAAGCTTCACTTGAACCCGTCATTGATTTAAAATTTGATGTGTTAATTTCTCCATTCAATGGAGTTTATTGAATCACGGAATTAATTAAGAGATTTTTCTCGTGTTTTTAAAATAATAAGACAGATATCAGGACAAGGTATTATTGGCTTCTAAATCGGAGGTCAGAACAGAAGACGTATACACAGAACGGCGTTTTTAAATTATGTGATGTTAAGAATGATGAGGGATAACGGAGGAAGGCCCAGACTCAAAATAAATAAAATAGTATTTGTATACATAGGTACATCACCGTGAAATGTAAAAATAAATAAGTTTGTAATCAAAATGGTCATAAATCGTTTAAATGAATTAATAAAATTTTACTTGTTTAGGACATTGACTAGCGCAGACCCGTAAAAGATCACGGTATAGTCTGAATTATCGACAAATCAGTTTCAATTTTGCAAATGAAAAATAGAATAGTTTTCTGTTAAAAATATTATATTTTAGGTGGGTATTTTATCGCTTGTCTGAAATCTTCAAACATTTCCAATTTTGAAAATAATAGATACTTAAATTCAAAGAAATTTTGCTTGGATCAGATTTCACGTAGAAGATTTCGCAAGCAGGAATAACTAACGCACATCACAGACAATCGAAATTAGCATGTTTGATGAAGTTAGATAGATTGTTTCGTTTTCAAATTAGTAATGGAGTAACAAGGGTAAGAGACATGGTGTACAAATACCTCATTAATTTATCAACAGAAAATAAAACCGATTGAATTCTTTACATTGCTTCTGTCAGATAACACAGATCATTAACTCGAACATATTTTTTCGTTAGTGACAATAAGTATGCGTAAACAAGACAAAACAGTGTTCCTCGCCGGTAGAACATACCGATGCACAAATAATTCTATACAAAGCATTTTTTGTTGGAGTCAACTATCTCTGAGTTACCTATAACGTAGCTTAACTTATAATGTAGCCACAGACTACTATGTATATAGTGGTAAATTAAATACAAAATAATCACCTTAAACCGCAGCCATATATTACATAGTACATTATATTACGTTACGTTATACAATGTAGGCATGAATGTCTACAGATGAATGATACACAGCTACACCACCGGCTGCTTAACTGAGAAATGCAATAAAAATTATGAATATAGATTCACTCTTGACTTTTCATTCAAGTTTCAGAACATTATAAAAATATTCTAGCGAAGGCGATAACCCTTCAAAAATAAAAATAAACAAACACGGACGGCAGTACTTAATTGTACCGATATCCGAACGTCATTTCCGTTTGAAAACGTTATTTCCGTCCGAATCTGAATTACTCGTCATATCGCGCCTAAAGAAGTTTTACTCTAAAAAATATAACTGTCTTTATAAAAATAAATTTTTGCTTGTCAACCAATATATTTTAAAGTATTTATAATAATTTTGTTATTGTTTCTATAAAAGTTTATAAAGGAAAAAAAATATATATATATATATATAGATATATATGCAGAGGATTGCCAATTATTTTTTTCTTCTGTGTCTTTCATAAATTAAAAGTATCTATATTCTATTGTCTAAATTATTTTTTCATCTTTATATACATATATTTATTATTTTATCTTAGTCCTTCAAAATTCAAATCAAATATGGTCACCCTACTTTGTTTACATTGTAATGTGCCAAGCGCCTTTAGCTTACCCATTATCTATGTAACAATATTGTTCTTTGAAGTATCATTTTTTTTTTATTTTATCTATATTATTTTGTGTTTTTTGCTATGATATAATCAAAGGTTTTTTGAAGTATTATTTTTGATTTTCCTTTTGTGTTATTTTTGTTACTTTAAGTAAATAATTGTTAACCTCAACACAAGCTTGTCCTAGCTAGTGAGGTTAAAAATTTTATTGTAACCTAAAATGTGAAGAAACAATAAATAAATAAATATATTATGCGTTCCTTTTTCAACTGTATTCCACAGCGAAATACTTGCACAGGTATGCTAGGGAGGTGCCTACTTACTTGGTAAACGTAGCTAAATTATAATGCCGTGAACACACCGCTATCGATTGGGTGCACTGCAGTTGAACCAGCCGGTCTTTTCCTCACGACCCATACAACCCACCAACAAGCCATCGCAACCTCCGCATTGCCGACATACAGAAGCTGACGTGGTTAAATTTTCAGCCAACCAAAGTAGAAACAATTCACATTAGAAACAAGGGAGATGTGCCACGAATCATTAATATAATGAAGCGGCGCGTCAATCGAAAATTTGAAAGATAAAAATAAGAAAAGACACTTGATGAGTAGACATCGGATTATATGCATTTGCATATTTGCATATGCAAATGCATATAACTCTCTAATTACGGCGTTAATGCATATTTCAGCGTTTTTTCCCAATCTTGCATATTTCATTGATTTCGTTGACCAATTTGGCAGTTCTGAGGCCATTGCAATTCAGTCAAGCAAGCTAGCATTGGAAGACGCATCCAACATAATAATATTGGAAACAAAAAACCTTCCTTTATTTAAATCAATAGAAATACTGGAAACAATTATCGAACTTGCCAACGCCCTTCCTAATTTAATATCAGAAAAGATTTGTAAAAAATTAGACGCTATTTTGCTTAAAAACCCGAGTCTTGAAGACATGAAGAACATTGCCTACATCAACGGCACAGGTCCATACCCTGCCTGAACAGGTATCTCCAGAAATTGCGCAAAATTTTAAATTTTTTCCAATGACGTCAGTTGACATCGAGAGGTCGTTTTCGGCGTACAAATTAATACTGGGTTTCAAATGTCACAAATTTGCGATCGAAAATTAGGAAAAATACTTAATTGTATATTGTCACAAAAACTATGCATAATTTTAAGAATATTTCGCTTTTTGTACCGTTTTTAATTAAAATACATAAAAATAAAAACAGTTTTTTTGATTTTGCATTGTGCATATTTTGGGTATATCAAGAGTTTTTAGTGCATATTTCGGCCTTTTTAGTGCATATTTGCATGCATATTTTGGCACTTTGTTAGTGCATATAATCCGATGTCCGATTAATGAGTAAAACAACAAATTGTAATATTTAATCACTTAAGACAGTATTATTGAGTTATTATTTAGTTTTATTTAGCAATTAGTTCGAGATGAATCTTGCAAGCACACATAAAGATAGCACCAATAAAAATATGACTTAAGAAAATTAAGATAATGTTGGTAGTTCTTAGTCACAGTTAAATATGACCTAAGGGGGATAGGGTCCAGTAGCTCAGTAGTAGAGCAGCGCCCCAGGCTAAGGTCCCGAGTTTAATTCCTCTTAGATGTGACCGTTTCTTTTTCTGATTTCTCCTTTTTAAACACGAGTATTTGATTGAGAGTCGCTAGAACTATCTTCAGTTATTAAATATTACAATTTTCGGGCCAAAAAATTACGCTACTTGAATTTTTTTTTTTTGAAGAGTGGAACCATTTTTATAAGTTAAAGTTCAGTAAGGTGTTTCGAAAGGTATTGTACTACCATTGAAATAAAAAAAAAATTATTTATGAAAACTTTAATTGCGTTTTTCTCAAAATTGCATTCAGTTTTCAATCGATCCTCTTGATTTTTTTAAGCAATAAAAAAACGTGGAATACCCTATTATGGGGTATTGCGGTTGCTTCTTTCCTTTCGCATTATTGGTCATTCAGCTTGCAGGTTCGGTTCGCATGTGTATACGCAGCCTAAAAGATCCACCCTGACAAACATCACCTATAAAATATCAGCTTCACAAGAAAATAGGGTTTGGCAACGATTGACGTAACTGCATCGAACTGCCAATTAAACTGAAACCTCCTTACCAATAAACGTATTTAAATTATACACAAGTGATAAAACACAATTTACCATACAATTGTTTGTTTAGTAGTTATGTTAAATTTAAAAAAAACGTTTATTAGTACGGTCAATAACAGAATAGAGTGCAGTTTTATCAAATGATAATTAGTCGCGTCACACAATTGTTTTACCAGTATGGGAGCGTTGGAAACAAATCGGAAAATCAAATTACAGGGACCATAAAATTTTGTTACTGTATCTTAAGATGATAGACTTCGCTTTTCGGCCCATACAAAAAACGCCCGGGAAAAAACACTTTTCTACATCGAAAATTGCACAAAATGAATATTTTTTTTATACTGCCTTCTAGAGGGTGAAAACTATGTTGGTATGTTTTCGAATTTTCGATGCGTTTCGTATTAACGTAAACATTCACTGTCAAACATGTACGATTTATCAAAAAATATTATTTAAGGAAAAAGTGCTGCTAACTAACTCTCATAAAGAATTATAAAAAGCTACCGACGTAGCTTATTCTTTCTAAAAAATATATATTTTTTTAAATTTCAATTTCGTGAAAGTTTCGATGTAGAAAAGTGTATTCTCCATAAACCTCTTTTCGAGCGATTTCTGTAGGTAAATTTGAGCGTTGTCTCATTCGCACATTTCGCATTCGCATGTATTGTAAGTGTGTGTGAGCTTATTGTGAGCGGGACAGAATGACAGACGCGGGTGTTCCGCGAGTGGTTCAAAGTCTAGCCTCTTAAGATGATAGACTTCGCTTTTCGGCCCATACAAAAAGGACGCCCGGGAAAAAACACTTTTCTACATCGAAAATTGCACAAAATGAATTTATTTTTTTTGTACTGCCTTCTAGAAGGTGAAAACTATGTCGGTATGTTTTCGAATTTTCGAAATTAGCGTTGCTTTGCAAGCGTTGCAACGAAATTAGAATTTCTTTTGCGAATTAGCGTTCCTAAATCATTCATCATGATTTGATGTGTACATGACAACGATGGTTTTTACAAATAATAATGAGCTCTGGCGTTATGAAATTTGTATAAAAAAATTACTTAAAAATTAAAATTTAAAAAAATTATTAAATTATAAATAGGTGGCGCGCGAGTAGTTTGAAGAATGGACAAGCTCATGACACATTTATATTGGCTTATCACTTCAATGACCTAAGTTTATCAAAATATAGGGTTGGGCAGAAATTCCTGAAACTGCGTGAAACCGGAACGGCGCCTAAATGCTGTTTGTATATGATTAAAAAATGCGTTATCGCTATATTACGTGTACTAGGTAAGTGCTAACAGCTGACAAATCACAAAGATAAAGGAATCTACTTGCAAATTGCATTGATTGAGGGCATACATCTATTCTCAGTCGAAGCATGGATACAGTTAAATATGACAGAATTGAATAGGGACACATTTGCGCAGTTGGAAGAGCAGCGGCCCGGAAAGCCGAAAATCCTGGGTTCGAGTGCCAGATGTGACCCGATTTTTCTGTTTATAATTTTCGATTAAGTTACGCTAATATTGTCTTCATTAATTAAAACATCTATTTAAATTTCGATTTTGTTTTCGTGAAAGAGTGAATGCTCTTGGAAGTGGAACTTAATCCACTTCCTGATATCCGATCGAGCTGAAACTCGGCAGACATACTCCTTGTCGATGACAATGCATTCAATAAACAATCAAACAATTTTGGTGGCAATCATGCACACACAAGTGCATTTTTCTAAAATCGGACGTCATTATTATTTTTTTTTTAAATTTACAGCCGTTTAATATACGAAATAGATCATAGTACTTACCATACAATTACGAATTGGCTTAGATCTTGGCGGTGTTCACTTTTTTATTCAGTCCCTGGAGAGGAAGTTTCAATCCTCATCAAAGTAAAAAAAAACTCTAAAATTGGCTGCTACGTCAATAGGTAAAATTGAAAATACAAGTACCTATTATGATTTAATTGATAAGTATTATAATAAAAACTTTCTTTTTTTACGGGTTGTTTTTTTGTTCTTACAGAGATAAGCCGAGGCGATCTTCCAAAATTAAGATATTATCGACAACAATGTTATGTTCTGCAAGTGTTTTAGTTTTTTTATTATGATGACAGCTGTTTCGGCTTACAAGGCCATTTTCAAATTGGCCTTGTAAGCCGAAACAGATGTTACAATAATAAAAAACTAAAACACTTACAGAACTTTAATAACATTATTAAATTTAGTTTTATAATAAATTTAAAATAAAAGCAGTTCTACGAATACACAAAAACAACAAATAAAATAAAATAACCGAATGGTGGTCAGATACCCATGTATCAATGGCCAGGGCGACACTGTGAGTATTTTCCGTTATTTTTTATTATTTATTATTATTTTTACGTGCCGCAAATATATTATATATATATATTATTTTTAATTATTTGTGGTAAAAAACACAAATTAATCAATAAAATTTATTTGCGCACGCCGGGTTCGAACCCGCGACTTTCGATTGCGAGTCGAGAGTCGTACCCCTCGACCACGGAGGCCGTAAAATAGAGAAAAATTTTCGAATAATAATTTCGAAAAATTAACTTTTGTCGAAAACGCACTTGTTTAATTCGAAACATAATCATTCAAATGTATCGATGATACAACATTATACATCACAATTATCGATATTTTTTATGAGATTCACCGTTCAAAGTCATTCGTTGATTCCCACACTAGATTTTTACAAACTTGTAAAAAAAACTTGTATTTTTATCGCTCTGTAAAAAGCCACACCAATTCATTTTTTACTGCTTTTGACAAACAAATCACAGAGTCAAAGTCCCACAATTCAAATATTTTTTTGCAGTAATTATCCTCTCATTTCAAACAACATTTATTCGTAATTATATATAAAGTTTTTGACAAGACATATATAATCTGCCTTGTCATCAAACATGCTATTATAATTGGTGAAATGTCAGAGGTTATGTAATTTTTTCGGTTCTTCTTGTGGTAAAACTTCTTCAAAATTAAGAGCGATTGACCAGCTTTTGACAAATAAATCACAGAGTCAAAGTCCCACATTCAAATATTTTTTTTGCAGTAATTATCCTCTCATTTCAAACAACATTTATTCGTAATTATATATAAAGTTTTTGACAAGACATATATAATCTGCCTTGTCATCAAACATGCTATTATAATTGGTGAAATGTCAGAGGTCATGTAATTTTTTCGGTTCTTCTTACGGTAAAACTTCTTCAAAATTAAGAGCGATTGACCAGCGGCCGAGAATAAAAGTTTAAAAATGCTGCATCTGTACAAGGAGGTTCCAATGAGAAAGATTATTCCCCGTATCAGATTTTTTAATTCATTCAAAACCTGCTTTAATATATACCTACATTCAAGTAAGCTATAAAAATTATCAAAACGCACGATGATAAATTATTAAATGTCGTGTACTTCTTGAAAGTATTTTTTGATCATAAGTATTTATGGTTTTTCAATAATGTCTAAACATAATAAGTGTGTAAAAAAAACGGAAATGTTTTAGTTTGTAAGACCTTAAATAAATAGAAAACCTGAGGTATTTTTGTCACAAAACACGTTCTCGGATTTATTTTTTAATGATTTTAATTTTACTAAAATTAAAATTCTGAAAACTGAGTTGACTAGATTATGTATTGATTTATTTTGTTGTATGATTATATGATTTGAAATTTGTGTTGTTTAATAGAATCTATCGTTCGAAAATTGAACAAATCTGCCAACGACCAACGGTATAACCTTAGTATATTAAAAATACAATTAGTTGTTCTAAATTTTAAAACTGCGTGTACCAGATAAAATAACAATCTTCCAAAATCAATTTATGTTTTTTTGTAAAAAAGAGTCAATGCGTCTAGAATTTGATTTAAAAATGACTAATTTCCGGTATTCTCTGGTAATAAATACCCTCTTAACCTTATTATGTATATCCTCAGAAAATCATAACATAGAATACGTACACCTTTGGACATTGCGACCTTTATAATAAACTCTAGAGCTCTGACGTCATAAAATTTGTACAGATTGTCGTCTGGAGAACTTATTTTCAGCTGGAACTTCACTTTCAAGATGGTGCTTTGAAATATAAAAGGCAGTCGTCATCGTGATGTCAATATTGCATGTTTAATGTGAACGATTAAATTGGTTTACAACGATGATGACTTAAAAAAATCTGTAAAAAGGCGTGATACCATGGTGATACCTAATGGCAAAGGAATAAATTAATATTATTTTTTCCTGTAAATTATACTTGAAAATGTAATAGTCATTTCCCAATTAATTAGCACAACAAAATTAGCTCAACCGTGAAAAAACATATTTGGCCACCATTTTGTTATGATATTTTCGCATTTTCATATATTAAATTAGTACATAGAATCTTCAACTATAGTCGATCCATTATTTCCAAATATATTAACCTTGGTTATGTATCTACTAATCGGAAATATTTTTTTTTTAATGTTTCTTTATTCTTTGAATAGTAAATATAACATTTGTGGAATTTATGGCCGCCATACTAGGCACATGCCCGTGTTATGGTATGATGAATATATATATAATAATAATATAATGAACACTAATAAGTATTAGAAAATAATTTAGGGAGTAGGCAAAAAATGTAATTTTTTTGTAGATACAATTTACACAAATCGATGTGTCTATGTTGCCGAGGTAACACGAATCGATTTATGTTGTAAATGTCTATCTAATACCAGAATAATACATTGTAAATAGAATTTCAGTTGAAAACAGTCGTTGATTTAAAATGATTAATTATTTCTCCTTAGCAGTTTCAAAATTGATAAAAACAATGAAAAATGTAAAAAATATACATCGTTTTTGTGAACTGTCAACTCAGATGGCACTTATACTTAGATAATCAGTTTTTTTATTCGATTATGCTAACGACTAGTTCATAGGTTACGATAACAAAGAAAAATACATTGTACTTATGTACGTATATATAAGTAAAAGCCACTGACCAAGTCATTAGCAGATAATTATACATAATTATTCCTGAATAAGTACCTACGTACAGTACCCACTATGATCATAAAAATGAGTAATATAGAACTTTGCAGTGTTGCAAGGTAAATAAAATTCGCATATGCCTATGAAGCAGAAACCGGTTTTGTGACATTAAATTTAATTTGCTGTTGTCCCGTTGAAAACGGGTTGTAAACTGTTTGTAAACAAACAAATAATGTCTACCTTTGTAAATTGGCGGAATGTTGTAAACAAATCATAATAGAATCGACTTTTTAAAAAATAAACCGTCTGAAATTGGGGTAGGCACCCACTTTATTATTAGATTTCTACATGTTCTATTTTTTTTATTATATAATAGGTATATAAAAAATGGACACAATTTGACAGGATGAATGGAGGGAAATAAGTTTAGGAGGGAAAAAGTGGGGTTAGAATTTTTTAAAATTTATTTTAAGTTACTTTACACAGTAAATCACTGTGCAAAGAATGACATACATACATAGGTGTAATATGGATACATTAATAATCTACAGGAGGAGAAAAGAATTTGTATATGAAATGAATATTTTAAACTTCAGAGTGTTGAATGTTAATAACCTTACCTATAAACATAAGTTATTAATAATTCCAGTACAGGATCATCTATTTCAACCAGAGCAATATCTTTAATTTTGGATCTAAATACCAATCTAATATGTTTTGAATTGGCATAATCATGTTTAAGTTTATCACTTTATTTAAAATGTAATTAATTATTACTTAAAATAAATTACATAACATTATTAAAATCTCAAGATTCAGATAGGTATTATGCAGACAGTTCCAAATCGGTTGATAGATAGCAACCATATGTACCAATTATATTGTTTAGGAGAGCAAAGTTCAAGGGATCACATCACAGACAGGTGTATAAAGCATTCTTTAATTAGATGTAATATATTGATGGGCAGATATGCATAAAACAACGTAGATTGATACAAATATATGGCATTGAGGGAAGTTTAGTATTTATTCCAAAGAAACATTCAAAAGTCTTATATTATGTATTTCACGAAATAGGTAAAGCATTAGTATGCCCACGCTGAACCAAAACTGCAGACATACTAAATAATTATTTCTGATGTAAAATAATTTCTACCCTATCTGTATATCTATCAAGTGATTAGGCATCGGTTTAAAACACTCATAATATGCACATTGATGTATTTTATTTATACTAGACACAAAGCGAAAAAATTGGTTCTTCTTAGTTTAGGGTAAAGTACACCAGTTGCTCTAATGGCGAAAGACAGGCAAACAAAGGAAACTGGCGAACCTGGTCTCCGCGCATCGCTATCGAGTGTTTAAAATGGGACCCGTTTCAATAAGATATTAAAAAAGCGATACCGCCACTAATTGTATAACTCTACGACTATGCACAGTACAAATCATCATTCAGTTATAAGTTGAAAACAGTGTAAGGTTTTTTTTTATATTTTTTTTTATAGAGAATACCTCACAAGAGTCCCAACTGCTCCCGTCTGGAGCCAGTGAGACTATGGCATCCCCAATCGGGGTACGTTGTGAGGCTAAAGGTAAGTGGGGAAGGGAAGGAGATGGGAAAGAGGAAGGTGGGGAAGTACCTGGCTATTCAGATCTATTCACTAAACACGGCTAAAGCCATTATTAAGCAACCTTTCAATTCTAAATGGTGGTCTTACACCAGGGCGATACTGAGAGTATCTTCCACTCTGGAACGTGCCACAAATATAGTATATATAGGTTATATAAGGTTAGCAACAGTCAATTAATTACCTAGTTGAATGATATTTTGCATATTGATTGCAATAACCAACTGTTTGCTTTCTCTCAACGAATTGTCCAGAAGTGATTTAATTTGCAAATTAATCAAGGTGAATTTTCTGATAATGTATGTACCAAAGGTCTGGGGCAATTGCAATTCAATACGCAAGTGTTTGGTGACATTGAAATGGCCATTGAAATGGACATTGGTGACATTGAAATGCAAAGTTCTCAGGTTACTGAAAACAATGCAATAGCCAACTAAACCAATAACCATAGGCAAGTGTTAAAAGAGTAACTGAACATTTTAATTAATTTATGTTATTACTGTAATATACCTTTATTCCCTTTTCTGCGAATAGAAGAAACTTAAATTCGTAAAATAAAATTATTACAAAATGTTGCTTGAAATGGCTTTTGCCATTTTTGGTGACCAGATCGGAATACCCAAAAATCTCTTCCCAACTCCCTTCAGCCTAACATAACCCAATTGGGAAGATTACCGTTCCACTGGCTCCGGAGAGTTGGAAGCAATTGAGACTGTTGTGCGGTATGTGCACATAAAAAAACATTATGTTAAAAATAACATAACATCACATCACCTACTTAATAACTCAGGTAAGCGGCATACGTCATTCCTATGTCTACCTACGTTAAATTATCGTGAAAACAAGCTTATGTGTCCAAGCGGTTAATAAATTGCCAATTCAGCATGACTGACCTGAATAACTGGTAATATTACTAGAACATTGGCAGACCTATAAATTAATTGAAACAATAAGCAGGGTTATCGAGCAGTCAATTGAATCATAAAAAAAACAAACACAGATACATTCAATCACTATAAACTGTTATTAAATAACCTACCACATACAGGGCAGCGTAGAACTTGTAGCTTCCTTTGATGGAATTCCATAACATGGAGCTGGTCCCTTCAATGCATCCATTGGTCCAGGGATGAATGAGATCACAGCATTCCATCCCCACTGTCGCCTTATCAAATAAAAACTTACTGGCTTCAACCATCTTGAGCTGATTTTATACTCTCCCCTTTGAAATGCACTAATATCCGTAGCAATTCTAGTCCGTTATTTATCACTGATTACTGCATAAACTCGGGCCTCCTTTGCACGTCATTCCTCCACAGTCAAATTTGAACCCAAAATTACTTTTTGTATTCACAAACTTAAAATTATTAATATTATTTGGTTTTACGGCACGGTTATAAATCAAAAATGTTGTCCTTATCACGACATAAATATAAACACTGCTTTACTAACTCTATCACAAAACAATTAAGGCGCGAGCTGTTTATATCACAGATTTCCTTCTAAAAGGAAAATTATAGCAATTTGTGTAGTCTTTTAGTTTAGTAGTAAAAAACTGTAAGATCGTAGATATTAGAATGATTTATCAGTTTTCCGCGACCAACACACCACAACCCAACAGAAGTTTTCCGATTTCTGTCAAATGAGTTGTCAGTTGTCAAACGAGGAATTTTTAGTGTTGCCATATTATTAGCTATTCACAAAGGAAAGTAGCGAGTTTGTGATTGAATGTATCGAGTATTACAATGAATATGTAGGTACTATATAAAAAAACAATATGTAGGTACTGATTCAATGTCTAGCTAATATGGGATCTCACCATCTGAGTTCTAATAATAAATTTATTGATAAACGATACTTCCTCACATGATAATTCATCAGCATCATAACTTATCTCAGTAACGATTCAGAACAAACTGCCTCAGAATATACTTTTCATTACCTATGTAATTTCATATTTTAAATGTTACAATATACAATTACGTCAATGGCAAAGTAGGTTATATTCTAAAAATTACAAATCTCGGTTTTAACCACAATCTTTCTTGTTTATTGATGATGATGATGACAATGATGATGATGACAATCCCTACAGCCGTATTCTTAGACCAACATTACGAAAATTCATATTACTAAAAATTTGCCACTAAATAGACCAGTCACCGTAGGTAAGCCACGAGGTTCGTAAAAAAGGTTTTATTTTTTACAGAAATTTATGTATAGCATACGGCGGTCATCCCATACAAATGCAAATTTTATTGTTACCTCATTATAATTTTAAATTCAGTATTTTCCATTCCTCACAAACGCAAATAGATGTCTTTTATAGTAATTAAAATAAATCAAAGTTTTTTTTTCAAAATTATATTTGTATTAAGCGTGGCCAGCGGTCCTTTAATATTACTGAAGAAATTTACCTAACACACACTCCACACAGCATCTTAACAGATGACATAGGCCCTGAGGAAATTTTTTTTCCTTAGGGCCTCCTGTGTGGAGTTAATGTAAAAAAAAAAGAACATAGTTAATATATTATCCAATGACATAAAAACACAAGACAAGAATCGTAATATTTAAAAAAAATTATTCTTAATTTTTTTCCTACTTAAAATCTTTAATGAGATTATATTTAAATTAATCGATAAAAAAATGTAGCACCACTTACGAAAAGTAATCAATTCAAAGAATATCTGTACCCTAGTAAGTTAGCTATATGAGCGGCCCGCTAAAGTAAGTACTAAGTCCTTCTCTGAACCTAGTTCAGTTCACACGCATTGTCTCAGTAACGTATCTTCAGTCCATTAATTCATCCAAGCATTTGTCAAACATTTAAACAAAAGAAATTCATATTTCAAATAAAGAACCATTTAATAAAAACAATTGACAAACAATCGACAACCACAATACATGCAAATACGGCATGTGGTCTACTAACATGGTGGTCTTAAAATCCACACTATATAATTACTAAGCGATGAATAATTAAACTGAAAAAATAAATTGTGGCAAATATATACTTTATTGTTGTCTGATAAATTAATTACACTGATAAGTTTCAATTTTGAAAATTAAAAGTTCATTGAAATTGAATAATGCTACGCATTACTCAGAAATTTCACATTGATTTAGTGCCTAAAAAGGGCACCTGGTTGTACGCAACAAACCAAGAGATAAAATAAAAAAATGTATTAATTGTACCCTGAAGATGCTTGAGTAAAGCGAAACCGGTCGGTAAAGTAAATTAATAAATATCGTGGTTTTAAAACAAAAAAGTGTTTTATTTTTATTTAAAAAATGTGTTTTAGGAATACAGAAGCAAGGCAATAAAACGTCAAATAGCTAATAAAAGTTGCAAATATTCCAGTACATTTTGTAGCAAGCTAAGAAGAGTACCTAAATAGTAAGTACCTATTATGTATTTCGATATAATGGATTATTGTTGTACTGTTAAAATCGGATCACCCAGAAATTGCTGCACTTGCTTCATTCAAAATTGGAGATGTCTGTGATTACTTTTAGGCGCTCCGCTCACCGGAGAAACTGAAACCAAACTAAATACTTGATATGGTTTCCAACCAAACTTCTATCACGGTGCTACTCAATTTTACGATTTCAGTAATTATCTCAGCTTGTTTAACCATAGACGAAGAACAATCAGCCGTCATCATAGTAACTAGCACGGCAAGTTTCGAGTCAATACTTGCGTTGTCATAGACAACGGGTTATTTAGAAGTTTTTTAGTGTGTAGTGTGCGGACCATCATATTACGCCGTTCTTCCATGGAGCTACTTTCAAGCGACGCGATCTCGACGCTCTGTCTGTACCTTCCATACCATTATTAGTGTTTGTAAACGCCGCTAGGCGCTACACTAGCAAAATAGTAAGACAGGTAGCGGGTAGCGGCGATTTAGTGGCTTGTATGTAGCTGCATGAACGAAGGGCGTTACACAGGATAGCGAATTTAGTTGCAAACTGGTTTTTTTTTCTGGTTTTATTTGTCAAATTTCTTTTTTTAATTTTGTGATCAATAATACATGTAAGTAATTTTTTACCTTTAATGCATGCCTGATGGATGGATAGTGATATTATTTTGACCAAAATCCTAATTAATTTGTGACTGCAATACTTATCCATAATCTTTTATAATGTTGCGATTGCAGTGAAACTGAGAAGTTCCTGAACCACCAATCAACAATTATTTCTAAAAATTAATAAAATATATAAATATTAAAGGCTTCCTAACTGGTCTGTGTACACTAAATAAATAAAACAATAACTTTTCAACGTTTCATTTTATTATTTAAAAGTAAAATTCTTATTAAAATACAATCAAAACACATTATTTCCACACTAAAGCGTGTAAAGTTAGTACATAATGAAAAATAAATTAAATTTTCTAAACATCCCAAAAATCTGAATCATTACAAAATAAGTAACATAATAGTGCATCTTTATTTCACAACTTTTATAAAATTAATATTTATCAGATGATCTGATAATGGCGTAATATCCTTCCTTCGATTATTGTTTATAATATTAAAATTGAGAAAACAATACACAAAATATGCTTTATAACCCACAAGTTACCACCAATTTTCCATGAAAATTGAGTGACACATTAACAATAACAGTGTCTATATTTAAATACTTTGAACATATCTTCAGAAGATGGCAGTGCTGGGCAAACTTTTTTCAATCAAGCAAAATTATTACAACCTTGTTTCTGAAGATATGAAAATACTTAGGCATAATCTATTTAGGAGATATTGTGGCAAAAAAGTGCTGGCACTTAAGGGAGTGGTTTGGCCGCGTACAATGCCTATATACTGGGGTGTCAACAATATTGTTCGCTCTCCGATAGGATAGTGAAGAAGAAGGTAAAAAAATACAAAATCAGCAACCCTTAGCCCAATGTAGGCGAGCAGGTATATTAATCTTACATGAAAGATATCCTAAGCTTGGGTTCCTACATAAAAATATGATTTATTAATGGCAAGAATCATGAGATAATATCAATATACTTGCTCGCCTGCTCGGGCTCAAATACTTTCAGGTAAGAATGGCAGAGTGTAACTAAAATCCACAAGCTATATAATAATAATTGAACTATTCGAGGTTATGTTTAGTCCACTTCCTCGACAGTCGGTCCCCCGGGGCCCCCTTTGCCTCCGGCGCCCCCTCCGTGGAGCTTCATCATGGCGGGCTGGCAGGCACCCTGGATCTCCTTCAGTTTATGTTCATATTCCTCCTTCTCGGCTAGGCTATTGGTCTCCAGCCAGGAGAGTCCTGCAGTACACGTGGAAAGGACTTGCGACTTCTCCTGGTCGGTCAGCTTGCCGGCTGCGGCTCCCTCCACTGCCTGGAGAAAGAAAAGGATTTAATTTTCACGATTTTTTGGTCACGGTAATCGATAGGTGTGATGAGAGAAAGTATTGTGATTGTAATGGGTCAAAAATTGATAATATTCAGGAGAGTGCTATTGAAGAGAATCAAGTTGATAGAGATAGGAAACGACAGGTGAATGATTGGATTGTTGGAAAAGTTTTAGAGGTGCAAGTATCGATATATCAACAATTTTTGGAACCAATAATTTTGGTTTAGGTGTAATTTTTAACATCCACAGGCCCTGACTAGACTTTGTGGTCGATAGGTGCAAGCAATAAAAAAGGACACGACGGCCGAGGCCAGAGGGCGGTGGAGGCCAAGGCAAGAAATGGGCTGTAGCGCCATTGAAGAAGAAGAAGGATATATACAGACAGGGGGGGTTTCGCGAGAAAAGGGAGAGTGGGAAAAGGGAGCGAGTACGCGGGAAGGTGAAAAGGGAACGCGGGAGGGGAAGGGGACGCGGGAGGGAAAGAGGAAGAGGAGTCGGAAGGGGAACGCGGACGAATGGGAAAGTAGTTCTTGTCTGACTAACCTTTTCGATTCTGAGAAGACTCGCTTTTACATTCACTTGAAGATTGCGAATGTTCTTTTTTAGGGATTGTATCAAATGCATCGAACGCAACAGCTTTTCAGGATACGTCATTTTGAGAATATGCCTGATACACTGCAAAATGAACTGGGTAAGGGAATACCTGTTTAGCACTGAATATGTAAGCCTCCAGCTGGTTCCTGCTGGTTACCCTGTCTTTCTGCTTCTCGTCCTCTTGCTTGTACTTCTCAGCCTCGGCCAACATGCGGTCGATGTCCTCCCGGGACAGACGGCCCTTGTCGTTGGTGATGGTGATGCGCTCCGACCTGCCGGTGCTGTTGTCCTTGGCCGACACGTTGAGGATGCCGTTGGCGTCCAGGTCGAAGGTCACCTAGAATCACAAGAAGTTAATCAATATCTGTCACAATAATTACTTTTACATTATCTTTTCTTTCATTCACATACATCCCCAAAGCTAACCGGCTTTTGGATGCTTAGAACATCACATGCTACCTTGGAAAATTGTTTTTATTCCACACAAATAGGTTGATCTCTTTCAGCACAGATGAGACCCAAAAATCTTTATATAATAAATCGTTATCATGATGGACCAGAATGTCATAATATGACTTTGCTAAAATGTCAAGATATATTATGTATAACTTTGTGAATTTTGTGAAAAATGACACCTTACATCAGTTTTTTAAGTGCCACATCTTTTTGCAGTAAAACAGCAACATCTTTTTTCTGAAGTAAAGCAAAACAAAAACTATATACACCATTTCAAAAACTATACTAAATAAGCCACTTTTTTTAATAACTTGCCAGGTTAGCGGGTAAATATATTTTTCTTTAGCGTCCCTTTCAAAATTTTCCTTTTTTTTAACCCATCACAGGCCGCAGTCCACCCGGCGGGTCCGGATTTTTGAAGCGATTTTGACCCTTATGTATAAAGAAATTGTATGAAGAACAAGGTCAGAATCACTTGGGCCATTCTCGTTCTTGATGTAACGAAATACTGGATACCGTCTAGCCACTCCGAATAATTCAAATTAATTCCCAATGACGCGCCGGGCATCAAAGATGACGGACAAAATGGCTGCCGCTTGATAATATGAACGGAGTCGTATTTGAAGTCTATATTTTTTCATTGTTTTTGATATAAATACATTGTGGAAAGCATATTATATTCAGTCTACCCTACCAAGTCTAGTGTTGACGTATTTCTAAGTCTACACTAAATTAATAATAAATCACCAAACAAAACGTTATTGAACCGAGTTTAAAGTGCTCAATTATTTTCAACTTGAAATCGCGCGTCAAACCAGCGAATTTTTACCTCGCGAAGTGGCTTATCTTTAGTGTTTTTCCTTCATTTCTATCTGCCACGAAGTGTCGATCTCCTCTAGAAAGAATCGACTGTTGTAAAATTCATTAATAGTGACGTACTCCGCCTACCGTAATTTAACTGACGCCGAAGTGATTACCACATAATAAAATTAACATTAATAACATTTAAACATCACTGTTTACATAAAGCTGGTGTAACACATTCATTATCATGAATACACAGTGCATTGTATGCGAAAAAAACATTGTCAACCCATCAGACTTCATATGCTGTAGTGTCTGTGAAAGAAACTACCATCTTGGCTGTGCTGAAATTATTGAAACATCACGTCGCAGCGCCAGAAGTTTACAGTGGAGGTGTAAAAAGTGTACCTGAAATTTAAAAAATAACAAACCCAAGCAACCTACAAGTGACATGTTATTAAACGAACATGAGCAGCCATCTACCGTCAAACAAGCAAAACAGTTAACTCAACCGCTGAAATCTGTACACGCTGAATCAAACGACACAGAAAACTTACCAACCTCAAACACAGATGGCACAATCCAAGGTCTTTTAACGACAGAATTATTTGTAAAAGAATTAACAAACTTTAAAACATTGATAATGAAATTCGTGGAAGAAAAATTTGACTCATATTTAAATAAATATGAATCACTTGTCACACAAAATAACGAAATCTTAAAATCAATCCAATGTATGTCAGATCAACAAGAGGATCTTAGAATGCGCATAAATGTTATGGAAAAAGCGCATGAAACAGCCAACGAAGAATTAATTGCACAAAAAAATCATCATAACATCCTACTAAATACTATTTCGAAACAAGACGAAAAAATTGATAGGTTGGAGTATTTAAGCCAAACCTGCAACATCGATATAAGAGGTGTTCCTGAGGCAGATATTGAAAATAATGCAGAAGTTCTTAAAAAAATCTCTAAAATCATAAACTACGAAGATACCGACGTTCAATCTGTAATAACAAAAATCTACAGGCTTGGACCGAAGACTTCAGATAAAAACCCAAGATCTATCGTAGCGATGTTCAAAAACATTGAATCCCGCGATGACTTCCTATCCAAATGCAAAACTTACAAGAAATCTACTACTATCAAGACAAACAAATTAAACACAAGGGACCTGGGATTATCACAAGACGCCAACCGCATTTATATTTCCGAACACTTGACTCAAAGAGGAAAATTTTTGTTATCGCAAACAAAAAAAATTGCAAGGGAAAATAATTTCAAACACTCTTGGACTGCTGGAGGGCGAATTCTTTTGCGCCAAACTGATACATCTAAGATAATTACAATATATAATATAACCGATCTTGAATGTGTAAAACGTCAATTACTGTGACTGATTATACAAGGTACCGTGCAGCTACATCCCTCTACTATATCGGATATCAATGATTATATTACAATATTCTATATTTTTTTCACGTATTGTATATTATATTATATTATATTATTATGTTATTATATTATATTATATTACGCTCGTATATTATATTCATGTACTAATAGTTTTTACTACTCAACTACAAACAACACAGCGAACCAATTTAATACATATTACCATCCATCTTATACATGTTGCAATTATTTTTGATAGTATTACTAGAGCTCTACTGATCCTAAACTCAATTTTATTTGTAACTTTGAGCAAAATGCAACCGAACCATATTTACTTTAAACATCTTTTAAATATTTTCATCCATATATCAACTATATTACTAATATATGTTTTAAACATCTTATCTTACAAATAAATCATTTTGAAACATACACAATTACTACCCTTATTTTAAACTCTAGTTTTTTTCTACTTTTTATTATAATTTTTCCAATATTTAACATGATTTATACTAATTCCATGTTTACACTAGACTTCATATTTCATACAATGTAACTATACTCTATTGGTCACCATGATACAGGCAGCCGCCTAGTATGGTGATTTAATATATCAACTTTATGTAAATGTCACAATTATGTAACATGTATTATATAAATAAAAAAAATAAAAAAATAGATTTGAGTGATATTAGGAAGTCCTTTTTTTTATACATTATTCTGATGTAATTTTTGTAATACATTACAAAGTAAATGTTATAAAAATTGAGTTCGTAAGAAAGGTGAGAACTGTCAAATATTTTACGTCGTATTGAAAAAATATATTTTTCCTATGATAGCTTTCAACAAAAAGAGTCAAAGTTGACTAATTTAAAAAATCTCAAAAGGGCAAATAAATTTTTAATTGCCAAAGTAGACTTTAAGTATTATTATGAACTCTGATCTATAGCAAGGCTGTTCAGCAGAGTTGCTGAATGAAAATTAGAAACTTAGAATATGGAATCGTGTAACTGTGGCACTCAAAAATTGATCTAATTTGCTTGATTTTTCGCGAAATCCATATAAGTGCCAACACCTCGAAAGCTTACAATATTTTTCTAAAGTCATATTATTATGATATTCTGGTTCGTCATGAGTTGGCCAATCATCCCTCCAAGAGATAAAGTTGATTTTTGGGTCAACCTGTACGTTATTCCAGCAAACAACTAATGTTTTTGACAATATTTGTTTTGTTTGTAGTCGAGCGTTCCAGAAATAAATTATTAATGTTGATTAATTTGATACAGCCAAGATAAAACAGGTCGAATACCTAGTATCGACCTATATTATACAGCTAATGAACTCTATCACAAAGAAGAAGAACAAGGCAAGTATCATTAATTTTTAATATTTACCTCAATTTTGGGTACACCTCTCGGCGCAGGTGGGATCTGGGTAAGGTTGAAAGTTCCAAGAAGATTGTTGTCCTTTGTCATGGCTCTTTCTCCCTCAAAGACCTGTTGAAACAGAAACCATTTATGCATTGTCTAACTGATTACTGCGATAGGTAATAAAGGAATAGATGATGATATTGGTGATATTTACCTGAATGGTGACGGCGGGCTGGTTGTCAGAGTAAGTGGTGAACGTCTGCTGCTGCTTGGTGGGTATTCTAGAGTTCCTCTCAACCAGTTTAGTCATCACTCCTCCGGCAGTCTCAATGCCAAGAGACAGTGGGGCGACATCCACCAGAAGGACATCTTGAATTTGGGAGCTAGAAATTAAAAGTAATCAAATTAATTTTAATAACTCAGGTACGGGCCATACGTCATACCTACGTTAAATTATCGTGAAAACAAGCTTATGTGTCCAAGCGGTTAAAGAAATCAAACTTGGATCATTCAACAAAGTTGATGCATCAATTTATTCAAAACATTCTGTACCTGGTGTCACCACTGAGGATAGCTCCTTGAACGGCCGCTCCGTATGCCACAGCCTCATCAGGATTGATAGAGAGATTCAGAGCCTTTCCACCGAAGAAGTCTTGCAGCATCTTCTGCACCTTTGGGATCCTGGTGGAGCCTCCGACCAGAACTACCTCATTGATGGCCTTCTTGTCCAACTTGGCGTCGTTCAGAGCCCTCTCCACGGGGATGAGGGTGGATCGGAACATGTCCATGCACATCTCTTCGAACCTAGCCCTGCTGATCTTGGAATAGAAGTCGATTCCTTCGTGAAGGGCGTCGATTTCCAGACTAGCTTCAGTGCTGGAAGATAACGTCCTCTTCGCTCTTTCGCAAGCTGTCCTCAGGCGACGCAATGCTCTGGCATTTCCCTTGATGTCTTTCTTGTGCTTGCGCAAGAACTCTTCGGTGAAGTGAGTTAGAAGACGGTTATCAAAATCTTCTCCTCCCAAGTGAGTGTCTCCGGCCGTGGACTTGACCTCGAACAAGGATCCATCACCGATACCCAGGATGGAAACGTCGAAGGTTCCGCCTCCGAGATCGAAGATGAGGATGTTCTGATCTCCCTTGAGGTTCTTGTCGAGTCCGTAGGCCAGGGCGGCGGCGGTGGGCTCGTTGATGATACGGAGGACGTTGAGTCCCGCGATGGCTCCAGCGTCCTTGGTGGCTTGGCGCTGGGAGTCATTGAAGTAGGCTGGGACTGTAATCACGGCATCGGTTACCTGCATAAAGTTTAATCATGAATAAGGAATACTATTACACTGTACCGTTGTATTTTTAGAAGATTAGGAAGATAAAAGAAGGTGTAAATGGTTGCGCGAGTTGTTACCTTTCCGCCGAGATAGGTCTCCGCCACCTCGCGCATTTTGGTGAGCACCATGGAGCTGATCTCCTCGGGCGCGAAGGTCTTGCGTTCGCCCTTGTACTCCACCTGGATCTTGGGCTTGCCGCCGTCGTTGACCACGCCGAAGGGCCAGTGCTTCATGTCGTCCTGGATCTTGGGGTCGTCGAACTTGCGCCCGATCAGTCGCTTGGCGTCGAACACCGTGTTACGGGGGTTCATCGCCACCTGGAAACCAACAATTTTTTTTTTTAGACCTGAAGAGTAAAATAAAATATATTAATATATTTAGTCTCCACTATATTATTGAATCTTCAAATCATCAGGAAAGAAATGAAAAAAAAAGTGTTTATACCAGGTATTACGAGGATAAAAAATGTTTCAATCACAAAGCTGAAAAAAAAGGTTTGTCTGTACCTATGTACTTCTGTGCGGCAGCAATCAAACCCAAATCCCAAAAAAACTCAAAGAAAAATGCGTCAAAACGCTGGATCCTTACGATATGAAGGTCAAAATTAAAATAATAATAATTTATTATTTTTTTTACATATTACACATTTTTGATTGCTCATTGGTTCTATTGACGAAAAGGTCACTGCTCAGCTGAAATTCAGGATTTCTCCTGGAATGCTGCTGGTTTTCAGCAGTGCCTCCAATAAAAGACAAAATAAAATTAAGATAAAATAAATACAATTAAATTAAATTAAATAAAAATAATCAAACCAAATCTCAAATTCAAAAGACACAATAAATATAAAAAGAAATAAAAATATATTAATAACTAGCTGGTACCCGGCATGCGTTGTTATGCCATTTAATAAATAAGTTGTTTCTCATTTATAGTGGCAATAATAACAACGAACCTGGTAAAAACTTAATATATAAAAAACTTCTTTTTACAGGCGACTTATCTTTAAAAATATCCCGCATATTACCAGATCACATTTCTCCAGCCTTCTATACTAATTCTAAAATAAAAAATTTAATTAATAACAAGGATGTTTCTAATAAATTCGAAAAAAACGGGATATACACTTTGGAATGTAATGATTGCGACGCCCAGTACGTAGGAATGACTACTAGAAATTTTAGAACTAGAATCAGGGAACATGAACTCTGTTTACGAAATAATAACTATTCTGAATTCGCCAATCATTTAATAGAGACAGGCCATAGCTTCAACAAAGAAAAAACCAAATTTAAACATATAAATATAAATTCATACTTTAACTTGTGCGCTTTAGAAACTTTAGAAATAAACAAAAAAATTAAATCAAAAATTAATTTAGTTAACAAAATAATAGCACCCTGCAAATCTCCCCTTCTGACTTTGTTCCCGTGTGATATTGACCCCGCCCACTGTTCTCCCCTTCCCACAAAATCACCCCTCCCACCACCCCCACCTAATAACATCTAATTCATTTCTGTACTTGTTTTAAATTTTAAGTTTAGTTTTAAGTTTGCTAGTGAATGACACGGATGTGTCGAAACCGGTAGCATAAAAAAATTAAAATTTAAGTAACGATAGTACATTGAAAATTAAAACTCTTCAAAACAAGTTGTTTCTCCCTAAATTGTCCTGCATTCCATACATTAATTCCCGATACATTCAGTTTTGAAACAGCTTAAATGGGAAAAAGAAATTGTTTTGTTTTTACTATCTGCCTCGCAATTTTTCCATATTTTCTCACTGTTTAAACCTTCCCTGGACTACGACAAACATTTCAAAAAAAAAATCAGCTAAATCGGCCCAACCGTTCTCGAGTTTTAGCGAGACAGCAATTGATTTTTATATATTATATAGATGTAAATTGGAATTCAAAAGCTAATCAATTCAAATTCAACATAAATCAATTCAAATTCAAAATAAAATCAATTCAAATTTTTAAAAAAATTAATTCAAATTCAAAATAAAATCAATTCAAATTCAAAATTAAATCAAGTGGAAGAAACGTTGCTTAATAATGGCTTTAGCCGTGTTTAGTGACTAGATCTGAATAGCCAGGTACTTCCCCACCTTCCTCTTCCCCATCTCCTTCCTTTCCCCAATTACCTTCAGCCTCACAACATACCCCAATTGGGGATGCCATAGTCTCACTGGCTCCAGGCGGGAGCAGTTGGGACTCTTGTAAGAAATTCAAATTCAAAATAAAAATCAATTCAAATTTAAAATAAAATCAATTCAAATTCAAAATAAATTCAACTAAAATTCAAAATAAAATCAATTCAAATTCAAAATAAAATCATTTCAAATTCAAAATAAAAATCAATTCAAATTCAAAATAAAATCGATTCAAGTATAAAATATAGTCAAAATAAATAATGTAAAGAATGAAAAAATAATTAAAAAATGTGCCCTAAAAAAAATCAACCTCTAATAAAAAGAAAGGGTTTTTAAAAATTAAATGAAACAAATAACTTGGTGTACACGACTTATATAATCACAATTATTATCGACATGTTTCGGGACCGGTGGTTTCTTCGCCAGGAAAATAATAAGACATTTATTATTTTCCTGGGACGGCTAGTGGCCAATTTCAGAGAAATGCGAGTGCCGCTAAAATTGATAGAATGCATTATCAGCAACAACAACGCGTCTATCTGCCGAGTTTCAGCTCGATCGAATGTCGGGATGTGGGTTAATTTCGTTTCCAAGATGTGCATTCATCCAAGAAAAGAAAATCGAAATTCAAACAGACGTATTTAACATAAAATAATAATAAAAATAATCGCACAATGGAGCCATCGAAGGCAAAATTTACGACTATAAACTTGAGATATAAAAAAATATTGTTTTAGAAGTAGTTGTTTTTCCATTGTTATAAGTACGTAACGTAGCCAGTAGACATATGTATTTAATCATATGCAACTATTTATACAAGTTATAAGGTATGTTAAAATAAATTATTACATACGTAAGTCCGTAAAATGTTTAGAACTTAATTAATGATTGGATGAGTAATAATAATTATAAAAAGGAAAAATGTGGGTAGAGATATTAAAATCACATTAAAGACATATTAAAATCAAGAATTATATGCTCACTAATTGTAATTGTAATCGGAGTATATTAATACGATAATGCCCGTACGGTTCAAATTAAGGAACCCGACTCCGAGTAAATCTCCACGCCACACTGTATGGACACCGTTCTGAGCCGTCCGTGAACGTGCATTTTTCCACGGAGCTGCTGCCGTAATATACACACTAAGATCTCGCCCATACGCGTTTTGTAAGCGGAAGTGGCGCCATCTATAATACTATATTTAAGGAAAAAATAATGAACATGAGGAAACATTTTTCGCTTTTATTCAATATAAAAAAGATTTATGTTCCTCTCATTATTCACGGTATTAATGTAAGAATGTCTACTATTATATATATATCTACCTATTAAATATAAGTATTCTGTAGTTTAATGTTAATAATAGTAGTTAGTTTTGCAAAAGGGTGATGCTTTATAAATAGTCACCAACACTTAAACTGGGCGAAGAAGAACGAAAAGCCGCCCGCAGGGCCTAGCAGCAAAAACCCGGAGCGGGTTTTTCACTGCTAGTTGAGTATAACTACGTTATACATAATGTGTGATGGTGTTCCCGTGTATTTACATTTTATTTATAAAACTGTTGACAATCTTTATTACACTGTTTAATAGCCATGTTCATTGTTTTATACGGAGAATGGGTCCAGAAATGCTAGATTCCCACGCACAAATCTCCACAATATGACTAAAAATGTAGTGAAAGAACTAGCGATGGGCACAATCGATGAATAATCGATTATTTACTCGATCTTTTTTACCATCGAATGATTTCGATTCATTTCCATAGAAAAATCGATTCTCGCTTCTCGATGTCAAATTCATTCGAATGCACAGTCCGAGAGAATCGGTTTGAAACGTCATCGAACTTGGAATCGATTCTCGCTTCTCGATGTCAAAATTCTTTCGAATGCACGGCCGAGACAATCGGTTTGAAACGTCATCGAACTTGAAATCGATTCTCGCTTCTCGATGTCAGAATCCATTCGAATGCACAGTCCGAGACAATCGGTTTTAAACGTCATCGAACTTGGAATCGATTCTCGCTTCTCGATGTCAGAATTCGAATGCATAGTCTTGAAACGTCATCGAAAGTGATTTTGCTTGTCAAACGAAATATTTTATAGGTACATGTTATAATCAACCTGATGTGTGAATTTTATATTATGAATGAATACTTTTAGGTAACGATTTACGTTTTCAGTATAGTTTATACGTAAAAGATTGCGATGGTGATAGCTTTCAACAATTTAAAAATGTTTAGTATGAGGTTATGTATCATCTATTTGGGTATTGTATATTTAATTTAAAATAAAACAATAACTTAGTATATACCATTTTTATATTTAATGCCGACCGGGTTTCGCTAAAACCGTAGTTTCTTCAGGGCAGTAAATAATACTCTACTAAAATCAGCAAGTAGGTAATATGTTTTCATATCTGCTTTATATGACCAAATATATTTAATTTATTTGAAATTAACAGGTGTTTCTTAGTTTGTAATAAAAATGAAACGATTTCTATAGTAAGAAAACTTTATTTAATGATAAACTACAAATATAAAAATATAAATACAAATAATTGCATACGAAAATGTGTCCATAACCTACATGTTATTTAGAGGTTATTTTTTAACAAAAACGACATAAAATTATTATCTTCGTATTAAACACAGACACACTGTCAATATTATTAATGGGAATTTGTACCAACCGGCTAAACTAAATATCTTATTAGTAATTTTATTGTTGTGAGATGCCCACATATTTGAAATTCGTGGAAAATGGAATAACACTAATGTTGCCATCAAACACAAAGGAATTTGCCAATTTGCCATTGCCAGGAAATAAAAACGGTGATTGAATTATTGTTGCAGTACTTACTTACTAATGTTGCGTTATTTAAACATGTTATTTAGAGATTGTTTTTGATCAAAAATGTCATATAATTATAATTATTTTCATATTATTAAACATACATAAATATTTTTAATGGAAATTTTTACCAATGGGCTAAACTAAGTAGCTTAACAATAATTGTTATGTTGTGAAATGCATACCAAAAAACAACAAATAAAATTACAACAAACAATAAGCGTTGCCATACATGATGCACCATAATAATTTTCTACTTCCTACCCCCCCCCCCCCGTCACAGACAAAAATCCTGCCCCTGACCGTAGCTATTGCTCCCGAACTCCGAGCAAAAAATCGATTAATCATTCGATTATTGTGATGTCTCGATTAAAAAAAATCGATTATATAAAAGTTTCGATCATTCCCATCGCTAGAAAGAACACTCCCGCCGCTGATGAACGATGTCACAGTGAGTCACGGCTTCAATTAGGATTGTAGGTATTATAAATAACTGATAGAATATATACAGGATGCGCCAACTTTTATGTCGGTAAGTATGTAAACATTGAATAACTTTGACATTTATCAACCGATTGACTCGAGTAAACATGTTTTTGAAACTTCAATTCATTTCAATTTTAATCATTAATCGCTTCACATCAAAACAACGCGCCGAAATAGTGACACTGTACACTGAAAATACTCGTTCAGTTGTGTTAACTCAACGTGCACATAAATAGTGACACTGTATTTTCGTTGTTTGTTTTTGGGGTGTTATGCCGTGCTTTACTACCTCCTTCTTTAGCCGACGTTTCGGACAGCGTTGCAGTGTCCATCATCAGGGCAGATCCGGCAGATCCAACGATGTCATCGATCACATCGTTGGATCTGCCCTGATGATGGACACTGCAACGCTGTCCGAAACGTCGGCTAAAGAAGGAGGTAGCACAACACGGCATAACACCCCAAAAACAAACAACGAAGATGCTTTTGGCCGTGAAAATCTAAAAACGTAAGTGACACTGTATACTGAAAATAGTCGTTCAGTTGTGTTAACTCAACGTGCATATAAATAGTGACACTGCACATTGAAAATTGTCGTTCAGTTGTGTTAACTCAACGTGCACATCGTCGAAAATATCGTGACAACATTGACTGGCCACCTAGATCTCCAGATTTGACCCCTCCGGATTTCTTTTTGTGGGATTATTTGAAAAACAAATAATATGCCAGCAAGCCTCGGACCATTGAAGAGCTCAAGGCAAACATTCGTGCCGAAGCATCGCTATACCCAGCCTACCACCCGAGATGCTCGAAAAAGTTATGGAAAACGCATCATAAAAGGCACATTTTGCTTTGGCCAATAAAGGCGGCCACTTGATTGATGTTGTATTCAAAAACTAGTTCAAATAAATTGTAAAGGGGCAAGGTAAATAAAAATACCTCTTAATATAGAAATCGGTTGTTTTTTCTTAAATTTATTCAATATTCACATACCGACATAAAATATGGCGCACCCTGTAGATATGCGTGGGTGGAGATTGTACGGATGGCCGATTCAAAACAATTCCTTATATTAGTAGTTGAAGACTGAAAATAGTTTCGGAAAATTCAGTGTGGGCGGTGCTTTTTAAGTTATTTTGATGAGTAATTTTTGTTCTCCGAGTTTTATAGTAGAAACCCATAGGTACATAAATTGGATCATGATCCAATGAATGGCGATGGACAAATCGAGGAATATTTATTGTTTTTGTGTTTAATTCGTTAGTTTCTAACGGCTGAATTGGTAGAGCGTCGTCCCGGTAGGACGTGAGATCTGGATTCGTGTCCCAGTTGCGACTATTATGTTTTTATTATTTTTCTGTGTCTTGTTCGTTTTCATATTTTAATTTAGATTATTATTGTAATCTTCTTATTGAATGATAAAGAAATCTTTTGTTTGAAAGAATACCCACCACACATAAAATAGCTATTAGAGATGAAGGTACATTATCCGTGTTTACATAAATTTAATTACTTTAAAAAATGGCAATTACTGGCACAGTCGATTTATAAAACTCATTTTTTTCATCCATAAATAGTAAGTATGTAAATCAAAATTTCTACTTTATATTCTTGGCATAAAAATTTATAATGACACAATAATTATTGCGATATCTTAAATTGTTAAGAAATACAAATATCACTGTCATTAACCACACAGAGTTCGCTCAATCACTGTCTACAAACAAATTACTTTAAACTCATGAAATTTAATTTTCATCAGTGGTCTACCTCAATTTTGAGTATTCCGACATTTCACATTTAAGTTGTGCTCAGATATCCAGATTTGTGCCCTGGAATAAATTACTGCTGGCTTCTGTGGTTATTTCGGTGTTTGTATTGGGAACACCTACCAGGCCCGGATTTACCATCGCGCTTGAAAGGCCCCGATATCACAGGGGCCACGAAGTTCGATTTTTTTTTTTGAAATGAGCAATTAACATAGCTGTATAGTGTATAGTGCACGCCGCGGTGAGGGTGTCTCTTTGAGGTTTATAAAAATTGTGTCTCAAAAGATAGTCACATAAATTTTATCAATATAAAAAATTAAAGGCGCCTAAGAAAAAAAAAATAAAAATCGCTAGCAAATAGTTTTGAATATCGCCGTGAACTAGCATCCTACAATAATTTCAAACGTTTGTTTTGATATTTTTTCTCGGTACAGGCAACCTGCAACTAATTTGAATCTTGAAACTACTACACACTTTAAATCATGTTTTTTGTGCAAAGTTCAAACTAAACTCCCCCCTATATACAGCAGCATGGATTTTTATGAGGGTTCATCTTTAAATCAAAAATATACATAGATAGAACTAAATGGGTTCTAACTCCTGATTATAGCAACGAAAAATTGCATAAAAACATTCATCAGGATAATAAAATGAAAAAATGAAAATCTCAAATCATCAGAACAACTCTGTATTGGGAAGATAATTTCCGAACAAGGTTGGAAGGACTACGCGGTTTAAATCATATATTTTTTTATTTATATTTTATTTGTAGCTGCATACTTGAATAAATATAACTGCTTCGTTAACTACTTTTTATGTGCAAATATATTTTGATCATACATTGTTGTCAATGTACCCGATTTCTAATAAATGAAATCCTCAAACTGAGAAGTACACATATTTTTTCTGTAATCATTTTTAGGCCTCCATCATGAATTACCCCAGAAAAGAATTTGTAGTGTAATTCCGGTCCTGCCACCAACACATCAACTCCAGCCAATATTACATCTTCTGCAGCCAGCAGTCAGCACGAGGGACGTTGGCCAAACTCTTCTGCTGCCATGTTATATGTACCACTGATGCCGTGGAGTCGCGAGAATTCGCGTGGGTCGTGTCGCGGTAAAAATATTAACATTCATTCGTAAGTAACGGCCGGGAAGAAATAATCTAAGATGTGCTTCTGTTTCTACCTGAGAAATTTAAAGTATTTTTAGTAGATTTATCGATTTTATAACCGAGAAGATAATAATGTGTTCGTTTAATAATAATGAAGGATTTGTGATTTTCAAGATAGGTTTTATCGGATAGGTATACCTACATACATACCAGGGTAAACTCATGGCGAGATTGTAAAAAAAGCCCACATAATTATAATATTTGTTAATTACTTTGGGGAGTTGAAAACTTGACAGGACACGGACCCTCTGCAAAGTGTAGATAAAAACATTATCTGCAACTGTAAAAAAAGTGTTTATTTAGGATTCTGTGTGTATTAGTGTCTATTTTTGAAAAGCTAGGCGGATGCCTAGAGCAAAAGGTTTTCAACTATATCCCTACAACGTATTTTAAGATTTATTTGGACTAACGAATTCATCTTAGAGAAACTAATAGTCACTGGCAAAGTGAAAGGTAGAAGAAGCAGAGGAAGGTCACCGAGGAGCTGGTGTAACTAAGTATTACTGTCGTCCGGTACGTCGGTGGCCGCAGCTCTTCAGCTCTTCACGCAGCACAGAACCGCGAGGAGTGGAGAAGCCTTGCCCACAATGGAAATTGGAGTAGGTTCTTCTATTGGAATAGGATCCTTAGTTTCGGACAATGTGACTGACTCATGAGTGTAGTAAAATTTAATATAAATAGATATATCTCGACTGTTAACACACAATATATACAGATACAAAACAGCATTTCGAAATCAGTAATGAGTTGTCAATGCATATAGTTATAAGTTGCAGTTTTTTTTATAGAACTACACATAGTCATACAGAAAACAGTCATAAATCACTCAAATTATGCACCAGCTTTCCAAAATAGTCAAAATTACTTCAATCATTCATCGATTACATTCCAGACAGTCTGATAGAGAGATACCATCACAACATTGCAGATTACTATCCATATACGGTCCAGAAGTGACCATGTGTTCCAACTTTGAAAGAAGGCCACTAAGATCTGCGGTTCTACTTTCCACATCTTACTTGCCACGAGCTGGAACAGTATCGGGACCCGAGTGCCCCGTACAAGGCAATGTTACGCCTCTGGTGCCTTGTATGGAAGGAGACCGATTATAATGTTACGCGATTCACAATGAGATGTAATATGATATATTATAATATACCTGTCATTGGACTAGTGATCGTGGTGTTAGATCAATAGCCAGATGGCGTGTGGTTAATTTTTATTGGCGATACATCGTCGCGATTGCTTCTTGATACGGGTTTAAATTTCACGCTCAGTATTGTGATTCATGAAACCAGGAAAAAAAGTGTCATGAAAAAATACTTAATGTGTGGGGCTATCAACATCGTCATCTTTTTCAGATTCTGATCCTGCTCCTGTTGGAGGTTGGCCCACATCATTGACACCTAAGGTCTTGACTATTCATCCCAAAATAGAAACATTTTGAGCACCCTCAGTAGATAGTAGTGTCCAGTGTCGTCCAATTTAAAACATATTATTTTCCAAATAAAATCTATACAACCATAAACAACCAGGCGAAGGTGAAAGTTTGTTTATGAAGACATTTTTTATAGACAAGTATGACGAAAAAATATTAAAATCATGTTTTCCGGAAACCTATGTTGCAGTCTGTTGAATTTTTTAAATTATGTTACTGTTATTTTTAGTTTTTGAACAACTTATCATAACCTCCATATTTGTTACTTGGTTTGTACAGGAATTTGGTTAATTCTTTATCGGTTTAGCATTTACTTCTACGCTCTACTCCTACTATAAAATTACACTATTGTGAAACTATGTCCGAAGTTATTCATCATTGTAAACTCATTTAAAATGACATCATAGCATTCCACGTAAATGAGTAGTCATGTAATTTTTTTTAGTACCATTTTTTCTATTCGACTAAAAAATACAATTTTTTAATGGTGGGTGTTGTCTTTGGTGCCCCCTGCCCATATAGACACTAAGCCAAGCCTTATTTTTACAGCCGGCAGTCGCGACACAAACTAGAAATAAACAAGAAACTGGCAGTAAAAATAATTAGAGCATGAACTCGTAATGTCATTTGTGAAAAGGGAGAGCTGGAAGCAAGCTCAGAAAATTATCCTGTATATCTCAGGTGAAATATCACAGGATACATCACATAAAAAAGTGAATGATCTAGAAGAAAAACCACTGTACGTGTACGCCTAGAGTAAATTTTAAATCAGACACGTTCTTGCAATCTGCATAATATTGGTTGCAATTTTAATTACAAGTACACAGATATAAATACCTAGTGACAAGTATTCCATTGAGATTACAGGAATAGTTATCGAGGGCCACCATTTCCCATTCTACTATTTTTCCTTCTTGCACGGTGGAGTATCTTGTTTTTATCCTATTTTGTTTTTGATTTTGATTATGTTTTAGATTTTGTTTTTGATTTAGATATGCTCATTTAGATGTATTTGTGAAATAAAAAAAATAAACGTCGGTGTAAAATGGCCAGACATTTCCAGACACGCAGCTCAACCGTTGACGACAGTGTACAAAAGGAAGGAACATGTAAACTATATTATTTATCAGCGGCACTGAAACGATAATTTATTATAAAAATGATAATACTATCACTGACAACATTCCTTTATCCATATTACATAGATCCAATGTGCATGTACCTACGTTACAGTTTACCACAGGGTTTTTTTTCAACCTTATCACTTATTTGCTGCACTCATACAGCTATTAAATGTATTTGCTTTACAAGAATTGATGACATATCATCACAGGTAAATGAACTGTTCATAGGTAGGCATGTGAAACGAGTCTTGACTTTGAAATACAAATGAAACTTTGAAACTGAGGTGATTGATGAATGACACGATGCAACATAGTGCCAACTTTCGTGTTTGGGTGCGAGATTTGGACAATGAAAGAACAATCAATGAAAAAGACCCGGCGTCAGAATTGTGAACATACCGGACATTGGTGAAGATGACTAGACAAGGGATGGAAACTCTTGAAAATATACTGAAAAACTGTGCTATAATGTATCTAAATTCACCCTGAAAGATATAATGTGTCGGAAATGTGACAGTAGAAAAGTTTGCCTATATTATTGACATACAGAACCAGGCACTGACGAATATATGCTAATAAGAGAACTAAAGTTAAAAGTGCTCAAAATAACTTCACAGCAAAACGATAATATCTTTGCTTCCACCGCAAAATTAGCTAACTGAATACTAAATTATATGACAAACAAAAATATATATTTAAGTTTTATAATTGTAAATGGACTTAAGGGTCAAAATTGCAGACAATATTGCATCATTAGTACAAATAGAAAAAAAAGTCAGTTAGCTAATGTTGTGGAGGAAGTATATGATATATTAATGTAACGAAATGTTATAAAAATATCAGAAACACGGATGCAGAGAGAAATGCTGAAATTACCATGGCCAGAAAGGTTCATAAAAGCAGGGTAAAGGGAATTCAACAAGCATTGGTAACTACCCAGCTTAAGTAGAGTCATGCTCAATAATTTGCTTTATTAAAACCAAATTGACCATTTTTGTCAGTGGAGACAAGTTGTTTAGCACGGAGAGTCACAAGTTTGACAGGGTGGTCGCCGTCGTTCTTATTAGCAGGCCAAGAAGAAAAATAACTAAAAATAATATATTAGTTATAAAGCTAATGGTTTGCTAAAAGTATTTCTGAAATTAATACTAAGCAAACACGGAGAATATCCGTATGTTTGATGTCCAAAGTAGGTCACTAAATTGTCTGTGTGATGTCAAAATTTATTTAGAAACGTCGTTGAATTTTAAAATAAGAAATCTTCAAGGAAATGGTAGAAAAATAAATAATAATTAAAAATTCGGTCTAATTTTTATCAAATTGATTTATATTCGTCGCAGTCATAGAAGAAAATACTACCTATATACATCACGCCACCAGAAAATATATCAAATTTCGTGGATTTTTAAAAGCTTTTAAAATTTAATGTCAGTGACTTCTCAAATTGGGGTAAGCTGTGCTGCTGAAGGTAAGTTGGGAAGGGAAGGAGATGAGGAGAGGAAGGTGAGGAAGGTGAGGAAGGTGAGGAAGGCGAGGAAGGTGAGGAAGGTGAGGAAGGTGAGGAAGTACTTGGCTATTCAGATCTTTTTTTCTTTATTTTTTTAAAGAAAGACAAACATTCCCGGGATACGAATAACCCAACAACATTTGAAAATCTCCTACTACCACCACACTAAGCGGAAGATGTTGCTTGTGTTGTGATGGAGGACTTAGTCAGCCGAGGAATCGAACACGGAACGCCTGGGTGGGACCCAAGCGCGATGCCCACTCATCCACTGACTTGTCACTAAACACGGCTAAATCCATTATTAAGCAACGTTTCAATTCTGAATGGTGGTCTTACACTAGGGCGATACTGAGAGTATCTTCCACTCTAAATGTGATTGAAATCTGATATTGAGATTGATAGCTACTTTTCTGAATAATAGCCCTTTTTCAGGAGAGGTATGGTTTTCACAAATTAAAAACAATATTATACAATAATTATCAGAATTTCTCTGGATTTCGACCCAAGAACCCTAGACTTTATAAAATCCCACCACTCCGCAAAAAGGGCTCGTCACCTAATAAGACATCCGCTTCCTAATAAGACATTAATTATTTTTATTTTTAACTTTTTAACTTAAAGAGTTAAACCTCAAATTATAATATTTTAATTAATGAAGATAATATTAGCGAAAGTCAATCGAAAATCCGAAACAGAAAAATCAGAAAAAGATACGGATACATCTGGGACTCAAACCCAGGACCTCTGGCAATCCAGGCCAGATGTATCCGTATCTTTTTCTGATTTTTCTGTTCCGGATTTTGGATTGACTTTCGCTAATATTATCTTCATTAATTAAAAGTCATTAATTGTTTATTGTTTCGTTGATTAATTTCTTCCTTCGCCAATAAATTTATAATGTCTAAGGGTATTCGTGAGCAGGTATTTTATACCATGTTCAACCACGCGATGATAAATTGCAGTGGATTTCATGAATATTGGAGTGAACACTAAGTTCGAAGCATTGGGTAATCGATATTGATTAAGTACATAATTGAACAGTCAAAGTTAATTGCATACAAGATGTCGGTAATACCACAGGGCAAAAAAAAGAGACATTCGCAAAATCCGTCCTGTGACGGGTGATCACACCCCTATACTCCTCGTTTCATGACTAACTTTGTTGGCAACTGCCAATACAATAAAATTATAATTTGAAAATTATTCATTCGGGGCCATGAATAGTTAATTATTGAATTGATGTACGTCATTGATGAAGATAATACTAACAAATATAAACGAAAAACGAAAAAGATAAAACAGATTAAAAGAAATTATCATTTGATATATTTTCATAACTCTATTACCTATCTACGAACGACTACCAAAATATAAAGAGCTCCAGATTTATTAGTTAAATATTCATTGCTCAACTACTCAAACTTGTGAACATGTTTACCCAAAAACAGTTTTAGGAAAATTTGTCTTTAATTGCCTGTTTAATTATAGTCATCATTCTCGACAAGAATAATGACCATAATTTGGTAATGTTAGTAAATAGGTATAGGTTGTAGCGGTACTATACGCGTTCAAACAACGAACACTCACAATATACAGGGTGTTTTAAGGGACGTACTTGACTTACTTTAACCAGTGATTTCTGAAGAATTAGACTACCTAGACATAGATTATAGGATGTGGCTGTACACCCGCATTCGTATACATAACACTCACACTTTTCAGGATGTTAAGGGACCTACTTGACCTACTTGACTTACTTTAACCAGTTATTCCTTATGAATTAGACTGTCTAGAAATAGATTGTAGAGATAGGTACACTCACAATATACATATGTAGTGTTAAGGGACGTACTTGACTTACTTTGACCAGTGATTCCTGAAGAATTAGACTACCTAGGCATAGGTTGTAGCTGTACTCTTACATTCATACACACACACAGAACACGCACAATATATGACCGGTCAGTGGTTGAGTGGGCAGCGCGTTTGGGTCCCACCCAAGCGTTCCTTGTTCTATTCCTCGGCTGGCTAAGTCCTCCATCGCAACACAAGCAACATCTTCAGCTTAGTGTGGTGGTAGTAGGAGATTTTCAAATGTTGTTGGGTTATTCGTAACCCAAGAATGTTTGTCTTTCTTTTTAAAAAAAAAATATATATATATAAGTAACAATAAAAACTTTTTTGGATATTCTCTATCTGAAAACATGGTTTTGTAAGGAATATATATTTGAATGCAATGTATACAATGGAAAATGGAAAAGCATTCTAAAAGAAATTCTACTATAAACCAGTTATTCTATCGTTCTTGTTCTAGGATTGCTATTATATAATTAATTATTGATCTCGAATTAAACACTGCTAATAATATGTATAGCTCCGTGAGTACGATCTGATAGACACATTTTCCAGATGTCCGGAGGACGGCGATGTTTACAAAAACATGCGTTAAAAAAAGACGAGAAACGAAGAAGTGCTTAGCCACATTCCTGTATAAATAAATCTGTTGCATAAATTGGAAAAGATATTTTCTTTATTTTTATTTCCAGACAGTTTTAGTAAACTAATAAATTTGGATCGTTGAGTTTCAAATTACATAAATGTTCAGTATAAGATATTTGATTTATGGTTGACGTACATTGGAGGTTAATTTTTAATATTTTAAAACCAAATACGATAAACAAATCCAGTAGGCAAAACAGATTAGTAAGCCAAATTTTTTGCTTGGCATATACAAAATCAGAAAGAAAGTCTTTCAGAAGATTTATAAAAATTCTTAGAAAAGTTGATTTGGAAAACCTCCAGAAAAATAACGTTTTACAAAAATAGAGATGATGTTTCATTCAGATTCAAACTGAAACTTTTTAGATGTTTACAAACGAAATAAAAATAATGGATACTATTGTTGTAACAAATAAATCTTCGCAAAAATTGTTTATTGTTAAATTTAAAAAGTTTAATTGTTTACCCTTTTGTAGAATTCCATTCTAAATTTTCAAATGTAGCAAGTGGGGGTATACATAATTATAATAATCACAATAAAATATACCTTTTTGAATAGCACTTCATTATACATATATCTTTAACCAACCGGTTTCGGTTTAACCTGAACCTTTATCAGGGGTGTATAAAATATTTTAATAAATTACAGAGTCATAGAGTAAAATAGAACAGGGAGAGAGAACATCAACGTTGGTGAGGGTGAGGGGGAGGTACCAGAGAGAAAGGGGTAAAAGTATAATATATATAAAAGTGAAAAAATATAATCCCGGATGAAGGTTCTGGTTGATCCGAAACCGATTGGTTAGAGATATATAATAAAGTAGCATTCAAACTAAGATATTTTATTGTAATTTAAATAATAAATATCACTATCCAATGGAACATAACAGAGTTTGACAATCCGCTTCCGGATAAGGTAACTATATACCTATAAGGTATTTGGAAAAATAATTGCTTGGAGCTGGAGAGCTTTGAAACCTAAATTTTATGCTTTGAAAAAGACGAGACACAAAGAGATGACTAATTTGAAAGACATACGTTAACAAAAATGGGTAGGTACATTTTAACATACCAAAAGTTCAAACCAAGGTATATCGCCCACGTGCTCTGCCTGCTGCCCAATAAACCCGTTGCATTGTAATCCAAATAGACGAAACGGTTTCCAATCAAATAACGTCACGGATAATTGGCCGCAAATGTGCACAAATCAAAACCGTATGTGTAGCAATCACCATGAAAATAGGAGCTCACGCATGTCGAATAATATAACACCCAAAGTTAGGTATTTATTGTTTAATTTATTATTCGCAGAATATTTTAGTTTTTAAAAATGAGACACTACGTTTTCTCGTTCCAGTCTGATCCACGATGTGTATGAATTATGTTTAAAAGTAAGTGGGTACCAAATGACTGCTCAAAATGGACAAAATAAATATTCAAATGGACAAAATAAATGTTTTAGTGAACAAAATAAATATCCAAATGGACAAAATAAATGTTTTTATGATCAAAATAAAAATTCAAATGGAGAAAATAAATGATAGTGGACAAAATAAATAATCTAATGGACAATTTAAATGTTTTAGTGGACAAAATAAATATCCAATTGGACAAAATAAATGTTTTTATGGACAAAATAAATTTTCAAATGGACAAAATATAAATGTTTTTATGGACAAAATAAATGTTTTAATGGACAAAATAAATACCGAAATGAACAAAATAAATGTTTTAATGGACAAAGTAAAAATCCAAATGTAATCAAATATAATCTCTAAACTGTTTATTTGTGATGTGTGAAATATGTATGTGATTGACAATCATCAAACATAATATTTGGCCACCAATTTGTACTTTCAACGATTCCGCGTAAAATTATATTTAATTTTCTGCATATTAACAACAGAGACCAATCTAGCAACCAACTATGATCACCGGTGTGTTTCATATCAATTAAGGTTGTTATCCAAATTCGATCATTTCATTTTTTTAATGAACTCAATACAGAAATTGATCAAATTATTTTCCTCGAGGCCTGTGCCATGTTTGGTGATGCTGTGCGGAAAAAATATTTTGTTATTTATTCAAATATTTCTCAATCTTCACAATCCAAGTTAGTATTATATCCAACAGACTAATTTATTTAGAAATAAATGATAGTTATTACGATGTGCAATGCCAAATACCAGATATTGGATTTTCCTGCTTATCTTGAATTGCAGTATATTTTCGCTAACAGGCTACATGATACTTTTACTAAGACGATCGTAAATTTCCGTGTTTTATAATAAGATCATTAAAATGAAAACCGATGACTGCACAGCGCATGCTTTCAGGCAATCCTCACCGTCAAGGGCAATCGCAAATGCATACCAATGATAGGCTCTGTTGGTACATCTCCCTCTTTCTCGTAAACAACGCTTGTGATGGAAAGAGAGGTTGAAATTGAACTGTCAGGGGCAGGATCATAATAATATAATACTTACGTAGATCCGGAAAATCAATGCCATAATTAATAACTGTTAATAATAACGATGATAGTCCTCGCCACGACTAGTTTAAGATACCTACTGCACGACAGAACAGATTTTCTAACACAGCGTAGCACGACAAGAGGAATGGTGCTATGAAATTTCTAAAACGGTAGACATGGGTTCAAGATTAGAGGGACGTATTTGATTTTCTTTAATCAGTGATTCCTGACATTATTATTGGGAGTAAAAAATGTAAAACAAATGTTGGTCTCCAGTGACATTTTTGATGGTTTTTTTTTAAAGTGCTTAAAAGAATCACTAGGTATTGGACAGTTAGGGATGGGGTGAGGGTTAGAACGGTAACGCCGTTCTTCCATGGAGCTACCTTCAAGCGACGCGATCGCCGCTCGTCTGTGTTTTCCTTACTATTATTAGTGTTTGAAAACGCCGCTAGGTGCTACACTAGCAAATTTGTATGACAGGTAGCGGTAGCGTCGCTTGTGAATAGCTACGTGGAAGAACGGCTTAAGTGTCCATGTAGAAGATTTTTTTTATTGTTCGATTTTGAAAAAAAATATTGAAAAAGGCATCTAAAAGTCTCCGGAAAACAAAATTTCATTTACGTTTTTTACTCCAAAAAGTCAAGTATGTCCTTAAATATCCTGGCTTCTCAGCCCAGTTTTGGTCTGTAATTATATGTTAATTGGAGATTAAATGGAATGGATAATTTTCTCTATTCTTGATAAGAATGGGTAACGACAAACTTGTAAAATTTAATTGAATTGCTCTAAACATTAAATTTGAATAACTAAAAACATGATTTGCTCTGAAATCTCAATACAATAAATATTATAAAATGCCAAATAGATTTGATGTAAATGCTTATTGCTACTGCAAAATCTTCCAAACTGTTCCCAATCGTTCGCCCAACAAATAATGCATTCGTAACATGCATCACAGAGGCACAAATAATATTATTTACAATATTACGACCCAATTTCAACTGAGATTGAAAACACGGAACAAACATTAAATGTCTCATTATACATATTTTAAGGAATACAAACAGTTCCGGGTTACGATAACGTGACAATAATTTGAAAATCGTCTACTACCATCACTATAAGCGGAAAATTTTCCTTTTTTCGTCATGGAGTGTGTTTCCTTCCTCCTAATACATCATGAGTAAGGCCCGCAATCCCGTTTTTAACAGGAATTACGAATAATTTGAAGAGAATTCTTATTAAATTAGCAATAACATTTTTCTCCGTGTAACCCGGGAATATTTGTCCTTCTTTAAAAAAATATCAGTGCATCTAACCTTTACCCGCGGTTGAAGTAAAACTTATTTGACTGTTGTGGCAGGTATTGATAAAAATTGTAGAATTACTGCCATCTGTGTATGTTTTTATTTTGAAAGGGTTCTCGCTTTCGATAGAATATTATATTCGCTAACTCAGCAGACGGTGGTGCATCATTCATCTGAGGACATAAATGTCTACAAAATGCAATAAAAATTAAGAATATTGATTCGCTCTTGATTTTTCATCCAATTTTTGGAAAATAATAAAAATATTCTAGCGAAGGCGAGAACCCTTTAAAATTCAAAACAAACACCAATGGCAATTATTGTACCGAATTCCGAACGTCATTTCCGTTTGAAAACGTTATTTCCGTCCGAAAAACATCTGAATCGCGTCTAAAGAAGTTTTACTTCAAAAATAAAATAATCGTATGTGACCGTAAACTCAATAAGGCGACAATGTGCCACTTTATGTACATATGCAATTATGCATTACCACTTGTGGTTGTGATTCTACGAACGTTGCGTTATACTCATTGACATACAATATCCATTTTACAGTACGTAAGTACTATATCGACGCATTCTGTTTGTTCGCTTGGTAAATGTTATTGCATTTTTGCAACTGCAAAAGATAAAAACACTCATTGTTTGTACGATAAATTATTCATATAAATGCCGGCTTTTTCTTACCTACCGTGTTGTTTTTTTTTGTATACATAGCCGTAATGCTTTAGGACGGCATTATTTTCGGGCATTCTTGTAATGTTAAATTTTTATTAGAACAACTCTCTTTTATATTTGGTTATTCCGATCAATGTAATAGGTACTGATATAAATTGTAATGAAAAAATGTTGCTGCCGATAATATGGAAAAAAATTGTCGAAGATGATATTGTTAATTCTGAAATTTGTAATATGATATTGACAAATATGACGTTTAATACATGGTGGTAGTGGCTTAATTGGAATGACTTTTGTCTCGGTAAGACGAGAGGTTCTGAGTTCGAGTCCCAGTAATAATCTAAATATTTTCTAAATATATTTAGATTATTAGTGTTATCTTCTTCCTCAATGATATTTTTGTAACGTTTTATTTTCGTGGAACTAAGAAATCTCCAATTGGGGAAAAGTTCCGAGGTTGTAGAAATAGGATTTGGGAAGGACATGAAAAGAGGATGGTTGTGAAGTATTTTGAATTCAGATCTAATCATTAAACAAAGCTGAAAATATAACTCCTGGAACAAGGCGTACGAGTAAATATATTGGTTCTGTATTTTCGTTCTATAATTTCCTAACCGCCGCACTTCTATTAGGCACAGTTTATGGAAGTTACACTACGATAGAACTTTTTTTATATTAACTCTGAAAATAATTTCCCACAGGGCCTCCGTCATCTTTGAAGATGCTGTGTGGAGGGTCTTGAGGAGACCCATGTTGACGGAAGGAGGAAACACAGAGGCCGGCAAATTGTTCCACAACCGAGCTGTTGAACTCAAGAACGAGTCGTAGAAGCGACCCGTTCTCATGTGACAAATGTCAACGGTGTACATATGTTGGGCGCGCGTTTGGCGTGTTTAACGAGTATGCACCGGTGCCAAGGGTTGACGCTATTTATTTAGTAGTTCTTTGGAGCATCTTCCATTAAAATACCGGTAGAGCAAGGCTAGAATTCCCAAGCTAATTACGTTTGGATAGATAGTAAAAGATGGTAAAAGAAGCTTCGTTTTAATCTAAATGGTTTATTAAGAACCTAAGAACCAAATAACCTATTTTGTGCATGTAAATTGTTAATGGCACCAACAGACCTAGCTATAAAAGCTAAGGAGTTATTTGGTTTGGCGTATTTCGGCATATCGGTTGCCGTACATTCTTAATGGGAATGTATGACGAGCGATATGCTGAAGTAGGCCAAGCCAAATAACGCTTGAGCTTTTATAGCTAGGTCTGCTGGCCCCCAAATTTTTGGAGTAAAAGTTAAAACGAAGTGTAATTTCCATAATATATTATGTGCCTAAAAGTGCGGCGGTTAGTGGAATATTTGCCGTATTTTCACGTATTTAATTCTATTTGTGAACAAAATAGATTTTTGTTAGTATTTTTGTGCCACAAAGCTCACTTTTATCTAATGTCTATTTTAATCCAATTTAATGGGCACATAAGCAAGAAAAATAATAAATTACCTGATTTTTGGCTGCATCTCCAATAAGTCTCTCAGTGTCAGTAAAAGCAACATAGCTGGGCGTAGTTCTGTTTCCCTGGTCATTGGCAATGATCTCTACCTTTCCATGCTGCCACACTCCGACACAGGAATAAGTCGTGCCAAGATCAATTCCAACAGCTGGAGTTTTCTTTGCCATTTTTCTATTCAATTCTTATAAGATAACAAGGAAAAATTACGAATTTCCAACAAGATTGACACTTCAGTATAGCGAACTTCTTTTATTTCGAAATTGAATATTACGGAATTTGAATTTTTTTCCAAATATACGCGGGTTCACTTTATGAAGAAAGTGGGTAAGTACCGAAAATTTGAATTTAAAAAGAATTTTGCGCGGAAGAAAAGCTTCCGAATAAGTCGCGCTCTGTCGGCCAACGGAAAACGACTGAAGCGCGAGACTTGTAAAATTTACCTCGTATGCGCGTCGGTCGAAGCTTTGAATGTGGGCGAATGTCTTATTTCCATATAGATTGTGTAGAATGGTGGAAAACTTTCTAGAATGCTGGTTAAAAGCTTCCTTTTGGAGGAAGGAAACGCAGCGTGGAAGTTTTGGGAGTGTTTGGATAGCGTTGCACACTGATTTTCATTATAAATAGATGAATGAATAATATTATTTAGGTGAAGCGTAGAGTTGGGGAAATGCGTGGGAATGGCTTACGGCAATTAAATAGTTCTTGTTCTCTAATATTTGAAGCAATATGATCAATTTGTTACGACAATGCTTGGGTACCGCTTGCAAAATAAGTTTTTTACATTGGGCTTCTAAGAATTTTCCATGTTTATGTTTTATGTTAATGAGTTTACTTTTAAGGTATTGTTTTTTTTTTGTTTTTAAGTCTCTGTGAATACTAAGTGACTTTTTATTGCATATTCAGATTTCGTGATGTTATTGCTAACTGCATAATAAGTTGGTAGTTCGTGTTTTCTTTCCGCATATACGGTATATTCTTTGATTATATAAATGTCTATAATCAAAGGGTATATTGAATATTCGCCCAGTGAGAAGTTTTTGACGAAAAAACTGAAAACGCCTTTCTTTCAGATGGTGGGTTTCTTATCTTGAGTATAATATAATGATCTGAGGTTTCTATTATGTTTCTCAAGAAAAGATGTACCTGCTTTCTCAAATAAAATAAATATTCCCCTGTTCCCACCTATTTGTGGCGGAACGAGAAAGTATCTAGTTCCTACTTATTTGACTATATTTGACCTATTTTGAATTTTAAGTGAAAACTTGTATTAACTTTGTGGAAATATACCCGCATAGATGTTATTCCTTCATGTGACTAACTATCTTAAGTACCCAGCATTTCCCTGACTTTATGCAGAATTTTTAGAATAAACACAATAATTTTTCTATTATTTTGAACGTCAAGTATGCAAAATTTCATCAAGAAAGAAAAAGGTATGTGGGTGGTTTTTCGAAATCGCATCTAGACAGCGACATTTATGTTGAGTTGAAGATCAAAGTTGAAGAAAAAAGCAAAATTACAACACTTGAAAAAAAAACTGAAGATTTGTATAAAAACCAAATCTATACCTACGGCGCCCGCCACAGAGACTCTTCTTTATACAGGGTGTTGGAACGTACTTGACTTACTTTAACCAGTGATTCCTGACATTATTTGGAATAAAAAATATTAATGAAATTTTGGTCTTCGGTGACTTTTTATGTTTTTATATTAAATACATCTATTATTAGCATCCTGTAAAAATAGATAACTTCCTACGTCTATGATAACTACATTTTTTAGGTTAGGTTTTGGATTTGTTAAAGGTAACAACTACATATCTGTAAAAAAATTAAATGAGGAAAATAAAGATAGGAATTATAAGAAATCACAATTTTCCCGTTTTTCATTTAGATAAATATTTAATATTCTTGTAGAGAGTTCGGTAGCGGACTCACGCGATGACCTATTTTTAATACATGTATCACTACTCAACATTCTCGTCTAGAAATACATATATTCCAGAGATGTGGTGTCATAAAAATTTATCGCTGGTGTTTCGGATGTTCATAATATCGCTGCTTCATAATACATTTTTTATATATTTGCCAGTCAATCCAAAAAAGCACCTGTTGTTTTTGTTTTCAATATTGTCACCACTTTATTTCGGATTATGTAAACATCTCGTCATGAGGGAATTTCAATAAATCAACTAGTTAAATAAAGGGGGTGTGGTGCACTACCTAGGACAAATTTGGTCTTCAAAAAGATGGAGATGGGAAAGTCGAAGATGGTACCAACTTACCTGGCTATTCAGATCAGATTATAATTAAGCAACATATAATATTCAGTATTGCAGTTCACCTAAGCAGTTCAATTATAGACAATAAATACTGTATAATTTTTACTTTCCATATGTAAAAGTCCCCAAAAAGGGCGTAAATAAATACATAAATAAAAATGATTTGCAAAACATTACGCATACCCACTCCGCCCACTGAGGCAACTGAAAACTCTCAACTGCCAACTGTCTTTGTATGACAATGTGATGGCCCGCACACTTCACAATCACTCAAACACCCGTTGTCAATGGTAACGCAAGCGTTAACTCGCGACTGTCACTGCTGATTGCTAGTTGCTAGTTGACAGCTGTCAGCTGATTGTTCTTCGTCTATAGTTAAACAAGCTTTTTGACCAATCAAGACAGAGAAAACAGCCGGTTTTAGTTGGTTTTCAGTTGCCTCAGTGGGCGGAGGCGCTAATGTACATTTGCTAAGGATTATTGCTAAAGAAAAAAACAAATTACGATTTAAAAAAAATATTTTTATTTTATAAGAAGCCATACATTTCATGCTTTTTGTAGTTAATAAACCTATGAAAATCATTTTTTTCCATCGAAAAGATAACAAAATAGGTATTTGTACGATTAACTGATTATCATTACAAATCTATCGAATTTTCCTATTGTAAATCCAACGATTGCTAATATTTTAAAATGTAATTAATTGACATGAAACTACCTAGGAATGAGTTTACTTCTTTCCCTTCTTCTTCTTCTTTTGCGCATCTGGCCACGGAAATCCTCTGATCTTCAACAAATCCTGGATGTTGTGGCAAACATAATAGGCGTTGTCCATCGCTGCCTCAGTAAAAATGTCGACATTGCATCTGTTTTTTGATTTCCCGCTTCTTTTGGGTTTTCCCGCCGGTTTCTTAGCCTTTTTCTTGTCGCCGCCGCCATTTGCAAGCGAGTTCTTCTTTTTCTTGCCCTTTCCCGGCATTTTCACCAAGCTCTGTCAATAATTTAACCCGGGAGCATTAAAGATTGTTTCAGATATTATGCAAAACTTTGGAATCGTGTTTTCTAATGAGAAATATAATAGTATGACTTCTGTAAACTTGACAACGAGTAAACAAACCTGTAACAATATAATCGCCTTGACTACGGATTAAACTATTGATCTAATGTTGTGCCTGCCACTAAACTGCACCAATGATGATAATACGACCATCAGCTGTACCTTTCGAATGTATTGCATTCATTGCATTGCATTGAATAGCTATTACAAAATGTTTACGAATGGCACGTTAGGATAGTGTGCAGAGCCGTACTTCCGCCATAGGCGCGAGAGGCTGTAGGCCAAAATGGAACAAAATGAAGACACAGGACTTTTAAAGGAAATAAATGTTTCAAAAAAATTCCAAGAGCATCTACTTCGGAGGGGGCCAATTTTTTTTCGAATTTTTAAATAATCGGAAAATGTGGCTTGTGCAATGATGATCCGATTTAAAAACTACTAAAATATTTCCACTAAATAAAATACTAAATGATTTCCATGTCAGTTGGGGGACTTTCTGAAAAATCAAAATTAATGTATTTCTTCAAATTTTGCAAATTCACTTTGTGGCACCATTTTATTAATGACAAATTAATTAATGTATTTGTTGGTTTGCCCTCCGACCAAAAAAATTCGGACGCTTTTTCGGATTATTCATTATACGAGCGTTTTTAAGTTCGCGGAATGGGTAGGTAGTGGATTAGTGGGGGTGTCGCTGAATTAGGTATACTAATAGAGCAACTCATTATTAGTAAAATTACCGGGTTTTATTGTAATTAGGTCATTAGTCTTTGAGCTATCGTCGACGAAATCGGGGAGAATTGTGTGAATGTGGAGAAAATCGAGTTCCGCACTGTTGTAAAATTCCTTACCAAGCAAGTAAAATCTGTTCAGATCTCACTGGAAGAGAGTCATTTTCATCATTATGAACCTGAGACTAAACGGGACTCTATGGAGTGGCACAAGAAAGGTACACCGCCACCCAAGAAGATTAAGGTGTCACAATCGGCTGGGAAAATCATGGCGACAGTCTTTTGGGACTCCTGAAGGAATCGTGTTGATCGTGTAAAAAGATAAAGGTGTCTCCATAACCGGAGATTACTACGCTTCAATCCTAGAGCAATTAAAAGAAGCCATCAAGGAGAAAAGAAGGGGAAAATTGACCAAAGAGAAAAAAAAATCAAGGGGAAAATTGACCAAAAGTGTCATCCTTCCGCCTGACAACGTGCCGGTTCACAAGAGCCGTGTTGCGATGGCTGCCCTGCAGAAGATGGGCTTCGAAATTTTGCCACACCCATCCTACAGCCCTGTCCTGGCTCCCAGTGATTATTACCCTTTTACAAACTTCAAAAAAGAACTTTGTGGGAAAAAGTTTTCAATTGATGAAGAAGTGAAGGATGCAGTTTCGGCGTGTTTTTTAGAGAAAGACAAATCTTTTTTTTTTTTTAGGGTATACATAAGTTAATTGAAAGATCCGAAAAATGTATTACGGTAGCTGGTGAATATATTGAAAAGGAAAAATAAATTTGGATTTTTTTTTCCACCCCCTTACCGCCCTTTCCACGAACTTAAAAACATTCCGTTACTAATAAGTACTTAACACACAGTACAGTAACACTTCTTTCACCCACGCCATGTAGGTACCTACCCACGCCAATTGGGGATAACATTTTTGATTGATTTGTGTATTCACAATTTGATCATTTGGAGAATGTCAAAAGAATTCATCAGAATTTATATTGTACGCTTTCGTAGATGGTATAGTCTTTTTACTTATAAAGACTTTTTACAAAGTTATGCTTTGTAATATTAAGAAAATTTTATTGTTCGCGGAAGTACACAAGCAATATGAATATTAATAAATATTTTTGTCAATTAAAAAACTCTAATCTTTAAAGAAAGGCTAACAAATACAACATTTCATCGGTGATTCAATCCAATATTGTATTTGCTAACCTTTCTTGAAAAATTAGAGTATTTTTAATTTATAAAACTATTTTTAAATATTAAAATTGCTTGTGTACTTCCGCGAACAATAAAATTTTCTTAATTTTTCAAAGATAACTTGTAAAAAGCGTTTATAAGTTTTTGTAATTTGTTCCCGCTAAGCTACTGCAAGCAGCTTGTAAGCAGGAGATTAGTTCCACAGAAAATAATGTTACAACAAATGAAATAATCATACACGCATTAGCGTAGTAATATGTACATACATACCTGTATATATACAGTAGTAATACCTATGTACATAAATAGTAAAAAGACTATTTGTGGGCAAATTCGGCACCATCTACGAAAGAGTAGAAAAAAAAAGAATTGATATTCTACTCATGTTCAACTCTTTCGTAGATGGCTTGATTTATTTATGATGACACGTGTGTAATATTTTTATGTATATGTATATTAAGAAAAAAATAATTGTTTGCGCAAGTAGGTACACAAGCAATATGAATATGAATAAATAGTTTTGTGAATTAAAAAACTCCAATCTTTTATTTGACAAACATATTTATTAATATTCATATTGCTTGTGTACTTATTACTGTACAATTACTTTTCCTTAGTATTTCAAAGCACAACTTGTAAAAAGCGCGTAAGAAAAATATTATACGCGCGCCATTACGAAAGAGTAGAATATGAATTCTTTTGACAATCACCATAAATTGAAGATTTATCCATTGCGTAAATCATTATGGTAACATCCCAAATGAAGAGTTGAAAATGCCAATTAAATTCGGTGACATTATCAATGTCACTCTGTAGCACGTTCGATATACCGTGTTTGCTGACTAGATATTAATAGCCAGGTACTTCCCCATCTTTCTGTCCCCCATCTCCTCCCCCTTCCCACTTATCTTCAGCCTCACAACATACCCCAATTGGGGATGCTACAGTTTCACTGGCTCCAGGCGGTTGGGAGCAATTGGGACTCTTATGCAGTGCAGTATTCAAGTAAAAAAAAGGGCTGGGACTGGACGCCTGGAACATGCAGTTTTCGAGGTAAGCACAATACACATTGTAATATGTTTTATAAATTGTAATGCTTTCTTACCATGGACATCAATGTTTCTTACAATGGGTTTTTTTTACAGCTGAAGGGTTTTCAATAAAACATTTGGTTGAATGATACAAAAAGTTGTATTTTGCAAAATTATATAAAATGCGGTTAATATTAATTAAACAAATATCTTGCAGGCATTCAATAAATAATCGAAAAATATTCTCTGGGTATCATAAAAATATTGTGATGAAGTCTATATACAACTTAACAATACAATTAATTATATTTACACATTTATAAGTACCTTCCTACTTAGACATTTATTACAAACATATCGTCGCCTGCGTTTTTAATTATCCATTTGCATGTTTTACAGGAGGAGGAGGTTTTCTTTCATTTTTTCAATGAAACATTATGTTAGGTGTTTAAGATGAAGCTGTTCCCGTAAAGGTCTGATTAGTTTAAATAATTCTTAGTTAATTAATTATCGTTTTTAATACTTTATTTTTAATTTTAAAATGAAGATTGAACAAAAACTAAAATGGAGATTGGACAATTAAGCACTCAGGCGACGATATATTATGTAGGTACTCTTTCTAAATAAAGGAAAAAAAAATCTGTGGCAAAAGAAAAAATTAATGTTTTAATCTGTCCCAACACAAAAAGGTAAGAGACCATTTATTAATTGAAAGAAAAACGTATATTACTTACATCTTACATAGTTAAGTTTGCAAAAAAAGGATTATGTTGTGATTTTATCATTGTTAATGTATGAAAGTAAATAAATTTATTAAAATAATAATTTACTGTTTATTCTTGTATGCCTGATATAATTATCCATTACAATAAACAAAGTATAGTATGAGTCAGAAATGAAGTGAGGATTCAAACAAAGTGAAATTTGGTTTGGATCTAGGTTAGAACATAAGATTTAGAATAAATAGTTTGTGATTATTAAGATAGATGGCAGGCCAGTAAATTTTACTCCTCTCAACAGAACTGAAGTTAATATAATCTTTAATTAATTATTAGTCTCTTCTGCATCAAACTACCTAGAAAGAAATACATATCAGTTCCGTTGAGGGGAAATTAAATTCCTTGGGTTGTATTATTTCGGTGTCAATAAAAATTTTATACTTGTTCGCTAAAAAAACAAAGTTTATTATTAAAAGAGTCTCCTTTCTAACCTCTGAGTGAATCCTAAAACATTAAAGTATGCATGTGTATATTATGTTTTGGAATATTTTTCAAGTGAAATAGGTAGTCGTTCCAGTTGTAAACCATTGAAAGGATGATATATTGTGTAAGTAAAAATATTAATAATTGTGACTAATAAGAAAAAAAAGCATTGCTCTTTTGATAACAACATATTTCATAAACAGAGTAAGCCAGCTAGCTCTGATATTCTGTTAGCTATAAGTAAATAATATAGCTGTAATAATATCTTGTAATCCTATTAAATTCGATGACACCTGTATGTCTAAAACAGACTCTTATTATTAGAGGTAGATATAATGATCTTCTGCAATATAGCTACATAAAAAAGAAATCAATTAAGGTTTGACGGCATCTTGTTGTTTAGGTAATCAACAAACTGTTGACATTAAAGCCCTTCGTTCACGCAGCTACTTACAAGTGACTAAATCGCCGCTACCCGCTACCTGTCATACTATTTTGCAATTGCAGCACCTAGCGGCGTTTCCAAACACTAATAATAGTATGGAAGGTACAGACGAGCGGCGATTGCGTCGCATGCTACATGGAAGAAAGGCATAATGCAACGGAAAGTGTATCATCTTACAATGTTGTTATTATGATGTACGTTATTAGCATGGAATCCTAAATGGGGCGTCAATGACTTCTCGAGCCTCTTCCCTGTGCCAACTTGATACCCCGACGGCAGGACAAGCAGCTACTTCTCTGCCGCAGTAAACCAACTGAAATAATGAATATACATTAAAGAACTATTAAATGCGAACATTACATAACCCATTAGCTTTACTAATGGGATATGTTAGGTTACTATTCCACTGTATTCTGTTCTGCAGAAGGAGGAAATCTATAAAAGTTGAATTTTTGGTTAGTATTGGTATACTTTATAGTTTGGTTGTATTTTCAAGGCCCAAAGTATTTTTGTTGTTTATTTTTAGGATGTTAGCGTAACACAGCATAACATCCCAAAAATAAACAACAAAAATACTTTTGGGCGTGAAAATCTGAAATCATATTTCACGTGAGTACATTCTGAAAAAATCGATAAAAACTGTTTAAAAAATAACAAAATGCAAAATAACAATTCTATTTATGGACAAAGTAGGAAAAATATATTTTGTTCATTATAAGAATATATTTATGGCAAACATTAATTATTTTATGCCAGAAAATTGAAATTTAACGAGTTTTTCTCACATGGTTCATATTCTATGCACAGTTTTTCTCACATGGTTCATATTCTATACACAGTTTTCGTCATAATTTTAAATACCATATTATGTCAAAATATTTAATTAAAATTTATTCAAATTTGACGTGTTCAAGTTTGTTGTGTAGTGGTATGCAGAGGATATGACTTTTTATATATTTAATGAAATAATTAAAAAATTGAAAATGAAATTATTAAAAATGGAATAATTAAATTTTACCACGATAATCTTTATTTAAAAAAATTTTCATGGTAAAAACACAGTGTTTTTAATTATTTCATTAATAAAATGGTGCCACAAAGTGAATTTGCAAAATTTGAAGAAGTTTTATATATTTTTTTATTATGTACTATTTTGATTGTCACAGTTTATTTTTTATCGCCTTAAATATTTCATATTATTATATGGCTCATAATGTAGAAGATGGAGAAAAAAAGAAAAAAAATAACTGTATAGTTAACTCATTTTCATTAAAATCGTCACATTGATATATTGAATTAATAATAATTTACCTTTCTCCCAGCTAGATTTTCAAATCTAGGCTTTACGAAAGACCAGGCTCCCATATTCCTCGGTTCTTCTTGACTCCAAATAAAGGCTGCGAACAAAGAAAACATAAATTAATGATTGAATACAAGTATTGAAACAATACATTATATATTGTGTCAATTCAATTAATAGATTCCTATCCTAAATAAAAAAACGACAAACATTAGTTTTCGGTGAAAATGTGATGTGTAACCCATATTTCAAAATTATCTAACGAGACAAAAAAGTTCAACAAAACAATGAGAATTTTTACATCATCAATTACAAGAGTTGACATTTATCAACTCTTGTTAAAGCCAAGAAAAAATGCTGATTAATTTTCGTACTAACTACTGTTGATACTGTAAAAGGTAAATTTCCACTTCACAAAAGCAATATAAATTAATTCTTCTTACTTTTAGCATTCTTGTATTTCTCCAGCTCTGCCTGCAGGTGAACAAGTGGAAAGGGGCAGAGAGATTCCAACCGAAGGATGGCCACGTCCCTGATCTGTTTGTCTCGTCTCTCCTGGTCCAGCCCATAGTAATGCTTCCCGCTTGTGATGATGACCTTTTTTACTCTGGGGGCCTCAGCAAGTTCATCACCTGAGAAAGATGACAAAATAAATTATGTGTCAATGAAACAAAATTAATAGTTATTGCAACAGAATCAGTCGGAAAAATCCACAAAAAAGAAATGAGGTTTTAGGTATCTCTGCTGGAGCTCCAAAATACTTGATAAACCTTTTCGATCCGTGCAAAGGAGGGCTGTTCGATTCACAATTCGTTGTTAACAGACTTAATTGTCATGTTTAATAGAGTGCTGACTATTCTGCAGGTATTTCAATGGAGCCTAGTCTAAGGAGCTAGCAGCATTGATACCCTATGCATATCGAAACTCGACAGACGCAATTGGAGCACCCGATAACAGTTATGTTGTTTCATGAGAATGGGACGTTTTTTTGACTCGTTTTTGTGCAAGTATGTGGAATGAGCTACCGGCATCTGTTTTTCCTTCTTCACATAATACAAAAAGGTGCCACCTACTTGACTCTGTTTCAAAAACGGGCAATAGGAGATGCTCTGAGGAACTTCTGTCATTGATCCCTTAGACACCAGGTACTGCAGCATTTTATGAATGATTTTCTGTATTCTGTATTTTATCCTTCCTACAACATTGGTTTCTTGAAGAATATTGTACTGACTCCATAAGGGATAGAAGTGAACTTACCCATTACTGGAATGAAGTGAGTACCAGGTCCCATGTCCTTTAATGAAGACGCTGCCTCAGACATCCGAAGAAGGGTTTTAGGAGAAATGATCACCAAAGGTTTGCGATAATTACGCATTACCTGTAAAAAAAAAAAATTACAAACAATTAAACATTATGGATTAGAACAAGACAACATGGACATTAGAATGCCGCATAAGTCATAACTGCTCTATACTACCAGAGCCAGTGAGACTTTGGCATCTCTATTTGGGGTATGTTGTGAAGCTGAAAGGAGCAGGGTCGGGATGGGGATGGGAGAGAGAAAGGTGGGGTAGTGCCTGGCTAATTAGATCTGTTCACCAAACATGACTAAAGCCATTTCAAGCAATATTTCGATTCTAAATTGTGGTCTTTCACCAGGGCGTTGTTCAATTTGTAATTCAATTAAATTACTCATATTAATCAAATTAATCATAATATTAAATTATCCCGTTGATAACTTTGGTCCCAACCTTACGCAAATCCATATTATTATTATGCTAGCGCCTGTACGGTTGAAATTTAAGAACCCCACTTTGTGTACAACTCCGACGCCCCGCCTTATCCAAACCATCTTCGTACAGAGCGGGTTTCAACTGCTAGTACAAATTTTTGTATCGTAAATGGCCATTTGGTCAAACCTGGTCTCTAAATTCTGCTTCGTTGATGTCAAATATAACAATATCCAAAGTGATTCAAATTAACAACAAGAAAGCTCTCCCCACTTGCATGACCATTAGAAAGTTAGCTGTGCAGGCCGTGAGATAGAACAGTCTCTGCTGTTAGTATCGGAGATAATTATCAGGAACAAAGAAATTAATGCTATCCATGATAGCCGAGTTTTCAACCATCCACTAATCGGTTTTGAAGAAATGTGATACAATATGCACATCCCTTCTGACAAGTGTCAGTAGAATAGAGCCACTGGTGGTGGTATCACTAAGGTAGTGAAATTTCCGCAATATTCAAGTATCATCCAAAGATGTTCTGCTCTAGAATTGTTTTACCTGTCGTCTCAGTAAGTGGAAGTACTGGCTAGGTTTGGTCACATTGACCACCTGCATGTTGATGTCCTCCCCATCAGGCTGGTCCTCCTTGCTGTCGGTGAGCTGCAGGAAGCGCTCCATACGGCTCGAGGAGTGTTCTGCACCAGCCCCGTCGTAGCCGTGCGGGAGCAGCATCACTAGACCATTGCTCTTCATCCACTTGGCTATGAGAAAAACAAGATAGGTTTAAAATGAAAGAAATCACAACCAAAGTTTAGATAATATTACAAAATATATCTACATTTTATGATGATGAACTGAAAATTCGTCGCCGTAGATGTCAAGGGAGTCAAGCCATGAAACCACAAAGCTGAAAAAACCGCCCTCAAAGATTTTTGGTGACAAAAAAATCACATTTTTTTGTTATAACTTTTTTGTTTTTAAAGATAGAAGGGTGAAACTTTGGATAAAGATATTTTGTGATTTTATCTTTACGGGGCTTGTCGTCATAGACTGCTTTAATTAATTTTAAATTATTCAGAAATCAAAAGATCTACGCGGCTTGAAGTCATTGACTGTTTTCAGTGTGTTGATCTATTGGCAGTTTTGTAAATAATCATATTAAATTAAGTGTTTTATGACTCAAATCCATTGACCACGGCAACTTTGAAGGTTTTAAAACACTTCTGCATACTTAACCGCATTTTTGCCAAATTTGTGGCTTGGCTCCCTTGACATCTACGATGACGAAATACAAAGTATCTGATTTGGAAATCACTACTACTAAAGACTCTTAGACACTTACGTAATTCAAAGACATGGAAAAAAAATGCTGAGAGATGTTTTGAATGTGTAATGCTGTATATACATTTGAAAACAAAAATGCGAGCCAAACCATAAATTATGGTAAAGGAGCAACGTTTTGCGCTGTTCGCAGTTGCTTCATTCCTGTCCCATACTTCGTGGTTCGGCTGGCAAGTTCGGCTTGTATGTAGACTTAACAGAGGCGAATATAATATCATTATTATATTATTTGTATGGCTCCATAGTTCTTCTAACAAGCATTCCATCTGCTTTAACAATGTAAATGTTTTGGTTACTTACTTTCGCCGGAAGATATGTATGTGTCGATTATGATCTGGGCGCCATTGAAGAAGTCACCAAACTGGGACTCCCAGATAATCAGGTTGTTGGGATGGTCTGCCGCCATTCCATACTCGAATCCCAACACTGCTTCTTCAGAAAGAATACTGTTGGCCACCTGGAGGACAGGAAACATCATAAATATTAGATATTTAGGTGGGATGGAGCCTCCAGACAGTCTTACATACTCATTCCTGATTATAAGAGTTTTTAGTCTAAATAAAAGAGTCTTTTGTTGTGAAGGAGTTATTATTTCAACAATAATTCACAACACCAACTTACTTTCTTTTTAAAACAGTTATGCAAGTGAAAATAATTGAAAAGGGCGAGAGATCGATACAATTTGACTTTCTCAAGTCTCAATAATTTAAATATGAGAATTAAATTAAAGTTTTGAAATATGTCCCACTAATAATTCGTTCAGATAAATTTTGAACACACAATTTCGATAATGAGCATTAAATTTCTAGTATTTGATATCTAAAAGTATCGCATCTCCCACATTCGTGAGGAAGGTTTTTATTTTATTTTCTGTTTACCCCCACATTACATCCTGTCTCATTCCAACAAATCCCTAGCCACTTATAACAACGCTAACATGGAAGTTATTCTTAGAATGGTACTCACCTCTAAAAATGCTTTTTGTTCTGGCACAATGTCATTTAAAGGAATGTAGATGTCATTAGATTCCTGGTCCACCATCATGATGTGCCTGTTGGAGAAAGTCCCTCTTCCCACATCCTCCCCACTTAGACGCACATTGTGTCCAGCTAGAAGGAGCGTACCTAGATGAAAAATGTTATCATTAAAATTAATGGCATAACAAAACAACTTTCCAAGTCCTTTCAGGGATAGACTGTTACCCATCTTATGCGGATGTCACAGTATTTTGGTTGGGATCGGTCTTGCCCCGAACGCGAATATAACAACACTTGTCTTTGTGAACATGTATCATTAAAAGTGCCACGTATAAGGGAAAAGATCCCACGATAAACAGGTTCTGTTCTTTCAAGTGATGTAAATAAATATGTGTCCGGCTAAGTGGCTGTACATTGAATTATAATTTCAAACGTGACTACACACACATTGTTTCTATTTGGCAGTTTTCCCAAGGCCCAGAAATATGTTATAAATTGATAAAATGTTAACCGACTTCATGTGAATTTTTGGCTTGCTTATAAACAAATGTGAAAGGCTACTTTATTAGAATAATCTAAAGAATGGGAAAAGTTCTTACCGATTGCCATGGCTTCAGCGGTTGACCAGTCAATGCTATTACCTTCAGCAATCTTATTCATGCGGGAGGTGACGTGTGATTTTTTAATATGTCCATGGATAGCCTATAAAAAAACATTGATTATTAATATGAATTATATTCCAGAATTTAAAAATATTTTGAAATGATGAATTAAATATTAAATAAAAAAATCTTTTTGAAAAAATACTTACAAAGTCTGATGGATACTGGACAGACTTAGTTCCAACAAGAACTAATTCCTCAATCCTGGCTCCTGTGTCCCAGGTCTCAATGGCGCTTGGAGCTAGTGTCATATTTCCCCACTGCTCTTGGTAAAATGGTTTCTGAAAGTTAAATTAAGCCGAATTAGATAAAACTGTACTACTTATAAGAATTGATAGATACATTACGACAGGAAGGTATTGGGGTAATAGAAAAGAGATTCTTACATCTGGTACAAATTTATCTAAGGTTTTCAGTTCTCCTGCCAGCCATTCTGTGTGTTGTGTCACAACATTGTCTGCATCCTCCTTCTTCCATGTTCCTTCTTCTACCAGCTTCTCCGAGTACAGATCAGGAACAGACCTGAGAACAAAAATTATCCAATGAATTAAAAATATACAAGTGAAAAGAAATCATAAATCATGGCGATTTCTCTTTTGGGAAATTTTTTACTATTCTGCCTTATTTGTAACACTTTGTTTCATTTTAATTACAACACTAAAAGTCGGGGTAGAGGAAAAGTAGTACATTTCAATTGTAAATCTAAAAAAATTTATGTACCGTCCAGTTGACACCATGTTGTCATTCAATACGAATGATAACAGGCATTTCAGCCAACCGCACAAATCACACTACCAAGATTAAAATGGCGTCAATTCTAAAAACAAATTCCTTTTCCCTTTCACACGATGTAAATAGTTGTGTCTTGTATTAATTAAGTTGAAACAAAGTATTATTTCGATAATTAATGGTACCATTTAACCATTGGAACACCAGCAAATCTGTAGCGGATTAATTTAATGTTATCGTTTTTATGGTATTTTTTTTAATTAATAAATTTTATTCGCCTGACATGGAAATATTGTATCTTACTAATAATAATTTAGCCTGATATTTCGTCACTAGCAAATACTGTTTTTTATCTGTAAAAAAGCGCACCGTGAATTCCGTGTTATATGTCACAATTTTTCATTTTCCAAGATCATAGAACTGGATATAGTTATAGGAAAGCCTTACATTACTTCCTTTTATTTTGAAGAATGCTTATTCAGATGGAAAATATAATACAACTCAAGAATATGTTTGTATTTCTTCATTATTCTATGTTTATATTTTTATAACATTAGAGAATAAAACTGGACACTCTTTTCAATAAATCTGTCTGATTCTACTCTTGTTTTTTTTCCACAACAAATCTTCGTTGGTTCCTATTCAGTTCCTAGTCAATGGGTGAATTAACAATTTGTTTAAACCTAGTAATTAAAAGCTTGTTTACCTTCTGTCGTTGACTATCTTGTACAGGAGAGGATTAGTGAAGGTAGGATCATCCACTTCATTGTGTCCCCACCGTCTGAAGCAGTTGAGATCTATGAAGACATCTTTCCTAAATTTCCTTTGGTATTCAAAGGCTATCCTGGTGGCTTTAGCAATAAGCTGGAATCAGAAGAGATCACAAATTACAACAAGGAATAAAATTTTGATAACCACTGAAGCCACAGAGCAATTTAAAACTTTTTTCTAGGGATTGCTAAAGGAAATTCGTCCACCCACATTAAAAAAATCATACCCCTGAATTTGAATATGGAGACATACAAATTGATTATAGTTCTATATAGCCAATACATTCATCTATCTTTTGGCTATTATCACATATTAGTAGGATTTATAAAAAAATTATTATAAAATTGTTAACTTTAAAACATTTTAAAGAATCTAGAGAATATTTTCCACACTGTCGCAGCAAAGTAGTCTGAGGCTTTGGAAATAGTGCCATAATTTGGCAAAAAGCATTCGAATGGATAACCACTGGAGCGACAGAGCAATTAAAATATTTTTTCTCGGATTGCTAAAGGAAATTTTTCCGCCCACATTAAAAAAATCATACCTCCGAATTTGAAAATGGAGACATACAAACTGATTATAGTTCTATGTAGCCAATGAATTCCCTTACCTTTTGTCTATTATCACACATTTGTACGATTTATAAAAAAAATATAATTAAATCTTTAACCTTAAAACATTTTAAAGAAACTAGAGAATATTTATTTTGTTATATTTTGAATGTACAATATATTACATAGTCGTTTTAATAAATTTTTTTTTTTTTTAAATTTGCCATATTTTGGCGACAAAGCAATCCGAGGTTTTGGAATTAGTGCCATAATGTGGCAAAAAGCGCTTGAGTGGATAAAAAGGAAACTGGTGAACCTACATAACATAGAGATACCAATTAAACTTTTTTTACAATCTGAGCATTCGTTAAAAAAAAGAAGCTTTAGAATTGGGTCTACGCTTCAGAAACTCATAGTACATTCAGGAAACTACACAAACTAATCTATATCACTTTGGAGTCGATTATGTGGTATAACTTTTTTTGAATTTAGCTTTCGTTTTCGAGTTAATTGAGTCCAAAGTTGGAATTTTTAGGTCAAACTTGAAAAAAATTGGTTGGTTCTCTGTGTGAAGTAGATTCATCAGCTTCCCGCTTATATCAAGAGTTTCCAGACACCATGTATGTACATTAGAGGTTTCTGGGTGCTTGATTTTCTTCCTAGTTGGCAAGTAATATAATGATGTGGTGGTTTGGGTGCTATAATTGTGCAAAGTAATAAATGTAACATTTTACAGATCTATTTGGTAAACTGTTAGAAACCAGAAGGGTGATTCTGTAATTTTTATAACAGCATAGCGCCTGTTATATTTGATACATTATTACAGTATTCTTAAATGCAATATTCCGTATCGTGCTATCAAGCTAAATAATGCACTTGTGTTAAGACACCAACTCTTAAAAGAATACATAAAATTGTTTTAACAATTCATCATCATCACACTTGGCTTCCTCCACTCATCTCTTATTTGAACCAGCTCTCTCCAGTTTAAAAGCTCCAATGTGACTTTTAACAATTAATAAATAGTAATTTATGTTTTTAAGTAGGTCATTTATGCATTTAACACATGACAGGCATAGACAAGCCATTGGAATCCATAGAAAATCACAGAAATTTGAGAGCAAATGACGCACGACGGACGCCTTCCGATATCTTACAAATTTTGTATTTTAGTCATTGTCTCATAACACTGTATTAAAGCAAAAGAAAATACAAAAGATAGAGAATTACCTTTCAGTTTAGGTTTTTGCCGGTTACTTCAGGTTAGGTTGTGTTTTATATTAAGCATATGTTGGTCAGATTGAGTTTAAAGACCGTATTATAAGGGTTCTCAACTTACCTCAGGGTGGTCGGCATTCACATGTATAACTGGTGCATTTATACTCTTCGCGAGGTCGGAGCAGTATCTGCTGGAACGGCCCCTCTCCCCAGGAGTTGTGAAGCCAATCTGGAAGGATTAACATGTTTGTATTTAGTCAATGTAGTGAAATAGCGCAAACATGGGAAGGTTATTGCATGTTAAACATTGCAATACAATTTGGAACCATTAATAGAAAGATTTTCAATAACTGCATCATAAAACGTAAGACCACCATTTAGAATAAATATGCTTACTGGTTGAGTGCGGTTGGAAAAAGTTTGGGCTCTTATGCGGCATTCACTTAAAAAAAAATTTATCAGCATGTCGGAACACAGTTTTACGTACCGAGCTTAAATAAAATCGTAGTATTATGTCCGTGATTAATTTGATCCAAATTCAGAAAAATTAAAGTAAAACTTAGGCCCAGTTGTTTTGCAGAAATTCAAATGTAACAATGTCATCAAATGGCCAATCAGCACCTTTTTATTTTTTGACATTTGAAAGGTCCCCGTAAAATGCTAATTCTAGGTGCGTTTCAGCTGACAAGCTTAACTACATGATAATTATCTTCTTCTGCTGATCACAATTTGTTCAAAAGCTGAAACGGACTTAGAATGGGCATTTAACAGGAACTTTTCCATTACTCATGTTCCCAATTTCCATATTTATTATGATTTCCTTATTTGTTAATTTGTAAGAAATACACACCTGGTTATTGATAATAACGTGTATCGATCCTCCAATGTCAAAGTTAGGTGTCTGCGCCATCATCAGACATTCCTGGTTTATTCCTTGACCAGCAAATGCAGCATCTCCATGCAGCTTTAAAAGAAAACGTTACAGTCTTTAATTGAAAATGAATTTTAGTAAAATACCCAATACATGGCACCATAGGGAAAAGTAAAATATCATCTAAACTTCATGGTGACTAAAATTTACTTTAGCGTCCCATTGAACATACAGTCCGAGCGTGATGTCACACGAGCATGTCTGTACCTGTGGATTGATTTAGCCTACGGGTATTCATTCAGAATGCTCGTCGCTTGCCTGTAATGCCATGCTGAATGGGCTGCTTTTGTCGGATGAAAACAAAACAATTCTGAAGGCTAGTTAAATAATCAAATGGAACAAATAATAATATAATCATCACTTTATTTTTATTAAAGAAAATATATATATATATTTTTTTTTTAATCATGTTTACGACATTAATAACTGGCATGGCCAAATTCACTCCCAGATTCATTACTGGCCAGATGTAGAGGAGTATTGACAAAAACACAACCACTCTTTTACAAAATCTGCTGCCATATTGGATTTACTGCTTGGATTATCATTGCTCGTGATAGATGGTGCAATTAGGTCCATTTTACAAATTGAGGCAGTGTTTGAAAAATTATTGTAATGAGGAAGTAAACAACTTTATATTAACCTCTAAGTGCCGACATGTGGTCTGACAGACTAAAATTCTAGTTACCTATGTTAGCATAGTAGTATTACCCAGCGCTTCTCTCTACCCGTCGTGTAGTCGCCCAGCATTGCTCGTGGAAAATGGTAGTGTCGGCGTGTGCGATTTTGGTAAGTTATGGATGTTAAAAGATCGCGAGTGGTCTGTCAGACCACTTGTCGGTACTTGTGTAACTTTTTTTGAATATTACTCTTTTCATATTATGTGGTTTTCGTCTTTTATTTTCAGTCAAATGTTACAGTGAATGAGCCAGGCTCTTTGAGTATTAAACGGGTAACTTCAATTGAAAATATTAGTGTTTTCTGAACAGATATCTACCAAGGGAATTGCGCTCGTCGGTAAAAACAGTTCTTTGGCCAGAGGTACCGGAAAATGTAAGGGAAGAAAATAAAATGGAGGGTAAATAACTTAAAAAACTCTATCATATCTGTCTCTCAAAATTAAAACCCAAGACTGCTTTCAAATGTGACACTTTCACGAAAAATGAGTGCCTTCAATTGAGTGAAAAAAACCTGTGTGAAAAGACTAAAATTTGATATTTCCTGCAACTTGATGCCTTGTGGTTTTTCACAAAACTGCTGATTATTTATGTTTTCTCTGTTTTCATAGTTTACCTAGTTATTTAACTTTAAGAATAGTTTGTTTATGAGAAAAAAAACCCGTTTAATTGAAATACATTAAGATTAAAGTAAAAGTCCAGTTTTTTTTTCCAAAAAAACAAGGTCACTAATTTTAATGCTTATAATTATTAATAAATGTGTAAATCTTTATATTTTATTTTACTTAAACATTGATAAATATATAAACAATATTTAGAAGCTATGTTTTTAGAAAAATACAAAAAAATACTGTAATTTTTTATATTAAAAATATGGTGGTCTGGCAGACCTCACGTCAGTACTTATATAACTAAAACGACATGTCGGTTCTTAAAGGTTAAAATTACCAAGAAAGCAGTTATTCTAAAAAATAATGCCTTGCCAGATTTTGGGTCTGTCACCTTTGTTAATCAATACAAACCACAAAAAAATATATATGTACAAGTTGAACGCAGGATGCCAAAATTAAAAATAAAGGATATTGTATGCGGCATACAGTGTACACTGGCAACCTAATGTTAAGTGATGTAAATACATATGATAACACCATACCTGGACATTCAAGACTTTATCACCAAGTCTTGAATTTGGGTCATTTGAATAGTCTCCTTCTTGCAACACTTGTTGCTTTGAGCGTGCTTTCCCCATGGACACCGGATTGACCACCTGAAAGAATAAGACGTTAGTTCTACATACTATATGATGTTTTAAAAAAAGGCACTTGTATGTTTACTGTTGCTGTCTTTTCAATACAGACATCAGGTGGGGACACTGTGTTTGTTTTTACCACTCGAGCGATATCGCGAAATAAATAAATTTGCCTTGAGCGCTCACCACGTTTGAAAATAAATTTTGAAATATTTCCGCCCACATTAAAAAAATCATTACTCCACATTTGTGTACGTAAACATTTAAGCAAATTATAGTGCTATACAGCCAATGAATTCAACTATATTTAAATAATAATCCTAAATTTGTAGGATTTATAAAAAATTATTAAAAATCATAAACATTCCAAAAGGATATATTTTCTGGGTTTTCTAGTTAAAATCTGCCGTGCAAACATTACTTTTGCATCCACATTAAATATTTTATATGGAGTTTTTTGTTAATAGTCTAATTTTTAATGCACTTACCAAAATAAGAACTGCAATACACCACATAGATACATTCATTATCTTTATTGTACAATAAGAATTAATTCGATTAATGCTTTATTTATTGAAAAATGTCCATTTGCACAGATCGTCATTTATCGTCAGTTAAAATCTAAAATCCCACCTTTTAAGATAACTCACTATATTTTTAATTATTTCGACATGTAAACCGGTTAAAAACATTGATAATTCAAAGCATCACAATGTACCCCAATTAAGGATGACACAGTTTTGCTTTCTGCATGCAATTACGACCCGTATGTGGAATTCTTATAAAAATTTGTATTGCGATGTCTCACCTCAAGATGTGATGGATTGTTCAGCATCGAAATAGTGAAGCTGTTCCCGTCGATCTCTACCCTTTCCGAAACACCTGAAAAAAAAAAACGATTATGGTTAAATCAGTTTTACTCAAAATCAGTTTTACTCAAAATCATTTTTACATATAAATTCACACAGGAGTCCCGGGGAAAATAATTCCTTTCGGTGCCTATGTTATCTTTGGGGGATGCTGTGTGAAGGCTGTGTGGGAGATGGTTAAAAGTCTTGTGGTCAATCCCGGAGTGACGGGTGTATGAGTCCATCCCCCCCACTGCGGTGTCCCAAACTCCCAAAGTCAATAGATGTTGTGTATTAAAAATAAAAATGGATAAATTTATCAAAGACACTATCTATGCAGCATTTAGTTCGAGTTTAAATCTTGCAATCATACATAGAGATAGCAGCCAATAAAAATTAGCATTAACCAAAGAAGATAATGTTTGGAGTTCTCAGTTGAAGTATAATACAGTTAAATATGACCGAATGGGATAGGGACACATTAGCCCAATGGGTAGAGCTGCACCCCGGCAAGGCGAAGGTTCTGGATTCGAGTCCCAGATGTGATCGTATGTTTTTCTGATTTTTCTGTTCAGATTTTTGTTGAGTTTGGTTAATATAATCTTCATTAATAATTAGAATGATTAGTGTCTGTGTTACTTACTAAAGTGATTCGGAATGTCCGACATCACTTTGGTTGTTCGGGAGAACTCGGGGAGGCCTCGGTATTTCATGAAGATCTTGTTTGGTGGACAGCCCAGCAGTCCGGTCAACAGGTTCAATTTTCCACGGTGGGGCATGCCCAAAATCACTTTTTCAACAGTGTCTGGAATACAAAAATAATTTCTGATTACGTAAATAATATAATAAAATTGTTATCTGGACTCTCTGGAGTTGGAAATGAACAATAAAACAAAAATTAAGCAGTAATGTGTTTCATTGTTTGAATCCCCTGTCGCATTTGAGGTTGTCATCAAATAGGCTACCAATGCCATTTTGATTTTTTTGACATTATCCACTTCGAATATTGTTCCCAGCTTACCCCCGATTCTTGATCAAGTCCACATAAAAGATTAGTTTTCAAAATTAATTGATTACTTAGTTTTAACCACTTTTATTGTTTAAAAATCCAATATGTTTCGTAAGCAATGTTCATCGGGGTTTACATAAAACTTTCAAGTAAACCCTGATGAAGTAAGTATTGCTTATGAAACATGTTGGTTTTTAAACAATTAACGTGGTTAAAGCTAAGCAATCTATTAATTTTTAATTAAAATGATGCCACAAAGTAAATTTGCGAATATTGAAGAAGTAATATCATAATAAATAATCACTAATTATAAATAATTATCCAGAAAACTGTAATTCCCGACAGTTAACTCTTAGGTCAGCAGCATCATCAGCAATCGGAAGGTTGAAGGAGCCAAAGTGCACACCAAATACTAAGTTCGGTGAGTGTGCTTTCGGAGTGTCGGGACCTAAGGCCTGCCACACGACTTAAGAATGATCACAGACTCGGCGAAATTTAGAGTTAAACTGAAAACTCACCTTTTTAGACAGTCGTATCCATAAAGCAAAAAACCAAAACCTTTACCTTCACCTTCTCAGCCCGCGACATAGTAAATAACTAATTGCATAAAAATGTTAACAAATTCTTAATGAGTCCTAAATTCTGAAGTCTTTTGAAAAACTTCTTATAAATGTAATGTGAAAAGTGATGGTGTAGCAAATGTAAAATTATGCAATGTCCAATGTTTTAATATAGTTGTCCGCCGCATGCAAAGTCGTATCTCCTCCAAGCATAAAATTTCTAATTAAAGTGTGTTTATCGGAAGTGACCTGCCAGGTAAGTATGCTTTCTGTATCTATTTGTAAATAATAGCTCTAGGTAGAGTCTAAGAAGTCATAATAAAATGTACAGCGCCCTTGAGGTGATTTCTCACAAAAACGGCGCTCTACAAATTATCCAATTATTATTATTGTTGTTATTACCCACCCCGGAAAAGACTTTGTCTAGTCAGGCAGGTAAAAGAAAACCATGTAAATAAAATTACAATAAGCGCCCGGGGTTGCCGGCACTGAAACTGAAAACTGAAATAATAATTAATAATAATTAATAATAAATAATAATTAATTAAGTTCATTTTGAAAAAAGGTCACCAATTACCAGGCCAAAGATAAAAAGACTTTGAAGCATTGTAATATTGGCACGAGTTTTACTATTCCTTATATTTTACCCAACTTTTCTCATATGTGATAGAAGAAGATTATAAAACTAAAAACTATACAGCTTTTAGATAAGTGTTTTTACTTGTTGAAATAATTGATAGTGGCAAAAGAAAGACAATTTATTAAAATAAATGCAAATATTTACCATTGCAAGAAAGTTTAAAGAGTTCGGTGAAGAAGGCCATCATGCCTTCAGCACCTTCTCCGCCGTATCGTTTGACGGAGGGGAACTTCAGAGCCAGGAAGTGGTCCCAGGCCTGCGACTTCAGGAGCTCGCTGGCTATCACCACCTTCTCCTCGGAAGTCAACTCCTCGTTGGCAGCTCCCTCTACGCGCTGCGCAAACCATTCTCGCTCTTCCTCAGACTGAAATTCACAACAATTACACGTTGAGATATAGTCATCATACGGTGTTATTACAATTAAGGCAGATAGTCATTATTACACCCTTCGTTCAAGGAGCTACTTACAAGCGACTTAATCGCCGCTACCCGCTACATACTATTTTGCTAGTGCTGCGCGTAGCGGCGTTAACAAGAACGGCTTTACTCTTGGTTCTATCCTACAATTTTTATGGTTGGTTCTGTAGGTTGTAATTATCTTTTTAATTATTTTTTAATCCACTTTAACAGCGGTCTATTGAAATTAACAGTTTAAGGTACTTTAAAGAATTCATAATCTTCTCTTTCATAGATAGATGGCGCGCGTCATCAAATCACGTCTCAAATCATTCGAGAAAGGCTAATAAATGCTATATTGGATTGAATCACCGATACAATATTGTATTTTGTTATCTTTTCTTGACAGATTTGATTTTGTTTATGGGATAAACTATTAATTCATATTAATTTTACACGGGCGCCAACAATTAATTCATCTTAATATTTTAAAGCATAACTTGTGAAAAGCATTTTTCCATAATTTAATTAAACGCGCGCATATGAAAGAAAAGATTATGAATTCTTATATCACAAATTAAATATGGCCAAAACCGACGTGAAAGCCAAAAAAATATGGGTTGAAAGAAGGTCTTTACAAGTTGAAAGATGGTCAACATTGGAAGTTATTAGAGATGGTATAAATTGGTTGACAGATAGTCATTATAAAATAAATAATAATTAAGTTGACTCTCAGGTTGAAAGATAGTCGTACCTTCAGAAAACAGGCCAACAAAATAATAGTTATTTCAACCACAAAGACAGTAGATGGAGAGGATACCTAGGTACATAGTTTTGTAAATAATATTACTATACTAACTTCAAGGTAAGTGAATTCCGATGAAAGAAATTCGCAATAAAGATTTTGCAACATTGCTACTGCTTCCGCTAAAGTACCCCATCTTTGGGGCACATTGAGAATTCCTCTGAAGTCCAATTGATCTGAAGAGGAAAGGCCGAATCTTTCAGGATTCAGTTCCCGTAATTGTCTGAAAAGGAAAGATAATTATATAATAATATTAAATTAACAAACAAGTTATCGAGGACTGCCTTGTTCATCGAGATAAATAAGTTGGAAAATATGAGTGAGTGCAACTATTTTTCAGCTTGCAATGTCATTTCCATTATAGACTAAAGAGTTTTGCAAAATCTAAATCTAAATTAATATTGGACTATATGTTAATATTTTTTGTTTATTGATAATCGACTCATTATTTTTAAGGGATTTTTTTATTTCTAGAGCTTCTAAGTTATCTAATCCAATATTAAATCTCTTCCCATTCGATGTCCATTCTGTCCCCTCTTACTCTTCATTAATTCCTAGCCACGCCCCCACCCCTACCACAACACCTACTGATAAATTGTACCCACCCACTATTTTGTAATTGTCATCATTATATGTTTGCCCTGAAGAAGGAACGGTTGTTCCGAAACCGGTCAGCGTTTAACTAAATAAATCAGTGGTTGTAACTAAGTTATATTGTTTCATTTAATTATATTTTTAATTTGATTTAAGATACGAAAAAGATTGTGTTTAATTTCAGTAGCCCCGTAGTAACTACCAGTGGAAAATAAAATTTTATGAAACATTGTGACAAAATCTAGCAGGAAAATAATATATTATTGTAACTTATTAATGTCAACAAAGATCATGTGATAGATAAAGTTTAAAATAACTGTTATCGCATAAGTAAACAGTAATGTAATGCTGATAAGAAGTTTATTTACGGTTCGTAATATCAGATGGAAAAAACGAAAACAAAAAAAAGATTTATTAGATAATTGAAAAGGAGAGTTTTGAATATTTTATAAGAGATTGGATAAAAACATGGAGACTTGAACTCTTTACGCTGCAGTCTGGAATATAACAACAATGTGACCTGAACTCTTGACTCTATAGTCTGCAGTCTGGAATATAACAACAGGGAGATCTGAACTCTATATTCTTCAGAATGGAATATTACAACATAGTGACTTGAACTCTAGACTCTGCAGTCCAGAATACTATGTAGCAACATGTTTACCTAAATTATTGACTTCGCAGTCTGGAATATAACAACAGGGAGATCTGAACTCCATATTCTTCAAATAGAATATAACAACATGGTGACTTGAACTCTTGACTCTTCAGTCCAGAATACTATGTAGCAACATTGTGACCTAAATTATTGACTCCGCAGTCTGGAATATAACAACAGGGTGATCTAAACGCTAGATTCTTCAGAATGGAATATTACAACATGGTGGCCTGAACCCTTGACTCTGCAGTCTAGACTAGAATATTATGTAACAACATGGTGACCTGAACTCTTGACTCTGCGGTCTAGAATATAACAACATGGTGACTTGAACTCTTGACTCTTCAGTCCAAAATACTATGTAGCAACATGGAGACCTAAATTATTGACTCCGCAGTCTGGAATATAACAACAGGGTGATCTAAACGCAAGATTCTTAAGAATGGAATATAACAACATGGTGACTTGAACTCTTCTTCAGTCCAGAATACTATGTAGCAACATAGTGACCTAAATTATTTACTCCGAAGTCTGGAATATAACAACAGGGTGATATAAATGCTAGATTCTTCAGAATGGAATATTACAACACGGTGGCCTGAACTCTTGACTCTGCAGTCTAGAATATTATGTAACATGGTGACCTGAACTCTTGAATCTGCAGTCTGGAATACAACAACAGGATGATCTGAATTCGAGATTCTTGAATGGAATATAACAGCATGGTGACTTGAAATCTTGACTCCGCAGTCTGGAATATAACAACAGGGTGATCTGAACGCTAGATTCTTCAGAATGGAATATTACAACATGGTGGCCTGAACTCTTGACTCTGCAGTCTAGAATATTATGTAACATGGTGACCTGAACTTTCGACTCTGTAGACTAGAATATTATGTAACAACATGATGACCTGAACTCTTGACTCTGCAGTCTAGAATATAACAACATGGTGACTTGAATTCTTGACTCTTCAGTCCAGAATACTATGCAGCAACATGGTGACCTAAATTATTGACTCCGCAGTCTGGAATATAACAACAGGGTGATCTAAACGCTAGATTCTTCAGAATGGAATATTTCAACACGGTGGCCTGAACTCTTCACTCTGCAGTCTAGAATATTATGTAACATGGTGACCTGAACTCTTGAATCTGCAGTCTGGAATACATCAACAGGATGATCTGAATTCGAGATTCTTGAATGGAATATAACAGCATGGTGACTTGAAATCTTGACTCTGCAGTCTGGAATATAACAACAGGGTGATCTAAACGCTAGATTCTTCAGAATGGAATATAACAACATGGTGACTTGAACTCTTGACTCTTCAGTCCAGAATACTATGTAGCAACATAGTGACCTAAATTATTGACTCCGCAGTCTGGAATATAACAACAGGGAGATCTGAACTCTATATTCTTCAGAATGGAATATAACAACATAGTGACTTGAACTCTTGACTCTGCAGTCCAGAATACTATGTAGCAACATGGTGACCTAAATTATTGACTCCGCAGTCTGGAATATAACAACAGGATGATCTGAACTCGAGATTCTTCAGAATGGAATATAATAGCATGGTGACTTGAAATCTTGACTCTGCAGTCTGGAATATAACAACATGGTGATCCGAATTCTAGACTCTGCAGTTTGGAATACAACAAAATGGTAACCTAAACTCTTGACTCTGCAGTCTGGAATAGAGACATTGTGCCATGCCCCAAAAAAACTTGGAGATCCGATGTCTTCTAGTAGGTGAGAATTTTAAATATTAAAATTGAATCATTAGACTTTGCTGTGATTTCGGGTCATTTCTTTGACTGGCTCTGAAACTTGTTCAGTTATAGAATTAACTTTTGATAAGAAAAATATGATTAAAAAGAAATAAAATAGAAATAATTAATGTTGTATAGCTTACGTATAATTTTTTCTTAAGTCGACAGGATTTGTTTTAGCAGTTTTGTGTCCCAGTTCTCTGTAAGCTGTTACCAGTCTATAGAAGTTGCTTTGGCTATTTCTTGACTTCAACACTTCTTCAGGAACTGAAAAAAAATAATAAAAAAGAATTATTATGCTGACAATTCAATATAATTTATTTTTCACACGGGAGATTTTATATGTCATCTTTGGGGATGCTGTGTGGAGGGTCTTTTAAGGTAAGTGGAAGTTCTGGGAAGTAAAACGGTAAGACGAGTGGGTAGGAATCTGGTGATCAATGTGTCCAGGAGTGACGAATGTACGAATCCATCCCTCCCACTGCGATGCAAGGTGATGGGTCAAATGAGTGCGGCTAGAGAGGTCTAAATTGGGTCTCCCCTCAATCAGTCTCTCCCGATCCGGCCTGCCAAGCAGTAGGTCACCAAACTGCTAAGTCACCAAATGTAGCGAACCACTTGGGGTGACCTATGGCAGGGGTGTCGGTTATCCAATAAACGGTTCCCGGGGCGGCGGTGCCCATACCCGCCTCCCAAATTGGAGATTGGAACATAATCAAAATAATTATTAGGCAGAAACATGAACAGACTTTTGGGCAATGTTGACAGTTGCCTTGGGAGACTCGATTTTATCCCTTACATAGAAGTCTAAGCATCTCTTTCTATTTTCCCTAATTTCCAGAAAAAACAGTCCGTTGTCGAATTTTTTAAAGTCGAAAAGTTTTTCTTTTACAAATAATAACCATTTTCAACCGTTTTCATAAAAAAAAAACTCACAGTAAGGTGGGGTAAAATTTTGTGTAATTCGAAGGACCTTTGTATGATGAGTGTAATTAAACCACTGCATTAGACACATTAGTACATAAATAATAATAATAATGTAATACATACACGTAGGTGTGTAGTACATAAATGTAGGTGTGTAATACATACATGTAGGTGTGTAGTACATACATGTAGGTGTGTAATACATACATGTAGGTGTGTAGTACATAAATGTAGGTGTGTAGTACATAAATGTAGGTGTGTAATACATACATGTAGGTGTGTAGTACATAAATGTAGGTGTGTAATACATACATGTAGGTGTGTAGTACATAAATGTAGGTGTGTAATACATACATGTAGGTGTGTAGTACATACATGTAGGTGTGTAGTACATAAATGTAGGTGTGTAATACATACATGTAGGTGTGTAGTACATAAATGTAGGTGTGTAATACATACATGTAGGTGTGTAGTACATAAATGTAGGTGTGTAATACATACATGTAGGTGTGTAGTACATAAATGTAGGTGTGTAATACATACATGTAGGTTATACATACATGTAAGTGTGTAGTACATAAATGTAGGTGTGTAATACACACATGTAGGTGTTTATTACATAAATGTAGGTGTGTAATATATACATGTAGGTGTGTAGTACATAAATGTAGGTGTGTAGTCTTCGACCAAGTATATCCTTGATAATACTTGTGTAGTAGAGAAATGTAGGTGTGCAGTACATAAATGTAGGTGTGTAATACATACATGTAGGTGTGTAATACATACATGTAGGTGTGTAGTACATAAATGTAGATGTGTAGTAAAGAAATGTAGGTGTGTAGAACATAAATGTAGATGTGTAGTAAAGAAATGTAGGTGTGTAGTACAAACATGTAGGTGCGTTATAATATGCAGTTATTTAAGTTTAAACGTCATTATTCATTAAAAAAAAAAAAAAATTGGACCGCAGTTTCTCTTTCTAAAAGGTGCCTACAACCTACATGTTATCTAGAGGTTATTTTTTAACAAGACGGCCGGCGTAGTCCAGGGGCAGGGCTTTGGACTACCATTCCGAAGATCGCGGGTTCGAACCCGGCGTGCGCAAATAAATTTACAATATATAATACATGCACCTACACCTATATGTGCAAGGAGTAAGTACCAGCGATAAAGCACATACAACTCCAGCAGAAGGCCGGCTAAGTAAAGAACACTTGTCAAGAAAAAATCTTCAAAAAGCATTGACCTAATAAGCCCTGGACAGAACTATTCAAGAACAAATTGAAGCCGCGGGGCGAGGGGGAAGATGAGTAAATGACATATCCCATTCCCTGTCTCATTAACTATCCCAAAGCAACCACAAGCGGTCATAATTGCATTAAAAATACAAAAAATAGATGATTATATACCACTTTGCATAGAAGTCAATTGAAAAGTTTGTCATACAAGATGGCTGCCAGGCAATTTCTCCTCTCGCTATATTTGGCTTCAATGCCGTTCATACAAAATCGCACGAATGCTCTGTCCAAGGCTTTTTAGGTTCATGATCAAACGAATCTTCTATATCACACGTCTTTTATATAAACGAATACGGCAGAAGATACGAGTATTGTTTAGAATATTTCCAATAGAATATCCAAGATAATTGAAGAGCGGGCATTCTATTTGGGTCGTATTGTCGTGTTTTGTGTCAAATAAAATATCCTAAGGCGCTCCGCTGACGAGGCAACTGAAAACCAACTAAAACCGGCTGTTTTCTCTGTCTTGATTGGTCAAAAAGCTTGTTTAACCATAGACGAAGAACAATCAGCTGACAGCTGGCAACTAGCAACGGCCGGCCAGGTCAATCAGCAGTGCAAGTCGCAAGTCACCGTTTGCGTTACCATTGACAACGGGTGTTTGAGTGATTGTGTAGTGTGCGGGCCATCATATTGTCATACAAAGACAGTTGGCAGTTGAGAGTTTTCAGTTGCCTCAGTGGGCGGAGGCGCTAAATGGTAACTTTGAAGTTGCGAATTCATTATTGATCTCTCAAGCGATTCACTTTATCTAAGATTTTCGTTTTCGCGTCCATTATCATAAATTTTAATTTCTTACGGAAAAAAATGCGTCTAACCTTCACGCGCGTTTGTAGTAAAACTTCTTTGACTGTTGTGGCAGATATTACCAATACGGTACAATTACTGCCACCTGTGTTTGTTTTTATTTTTAAAGGGTTCTCGCCTTCGCTAGATGTGTTCATGCAGATGATTGATACACAGCTACACCATCGGCTGTTGAGTTTGGTCGCTTCTATTGACAAATGCGATAAAAATTATGAATACTCGCTCTTAATTTTTCATCCAAGTTTCGGAAAATAATAAAAGTATTCTAGCGAAGGCGAAAACCCTTAACAAATAAAAACAAACACAGATGGCAGTAATTGTACCGATATGCAAACGTCTTTTCTTTTTGAAAACGTTATTTCCGTCCGAAAAAGATCTGGGTTACTCGTCATATCGCGCCTAAAGAAGTTTTACTTAAAAAATAACAGAATATCCAAATAGATTGTGATTAATTACACATAAACAAGGTTCGTTAATAATAACAACATTTCTTAGATTTCCTACCAAAATGTATTATCGTAGGCTAGAATTTCAGTGACATAATAATATGTGGGTAGATTCCGACACAACCTTGTGTCTTCATCAAGACGGCATAACAACCGAGAAAAATACTAATACCTATTACTTATTCGAAGCCTTATACAGACATTGATGTATTAATTTATTGATGTAAGGTACAGATACCCACAAATAAAAACAGCATGAATAAATAACGAAAATAAATATTGTTTTTAGAATACGAAATTAACATTTTTTATAATTGATGATTATTGACGTCACTTTATCAAATGTTTGGATTATGAATTCTTTTAGCATAGGTCAGTTGCCAAGCCACATAGTAGATATTAACTTTAATTTCGTTATCATTATTAACTTATTATCAGTTTTGTAGAATGAAGAGAATAATAATGTCAGTCCGGTTTAGAAAATTGAAACATATTCAATTTTTATTAGAACAACTCTTTTTTTTATAACTTTTGAAGGTTAATGTAATATGTATATCATTGAATATATTATGAGAGTTGTACGATGTTCCAGAAACAAAGAAAACATGGATAACTTAAAAACAAACTTTTGCCTTTTACTGGATATTTTATTTGTGAGAAAATTCAAGTTCTTCTCATCGACTTTTAATAATGAAGCGAATTAAAAATGTAGGTATTCCACGTGTGTGTAAGAATGACATGTGCAGAAGATTTTACAAACTGGAACATCATTCCGGTTTGCTCCAGTTACACACGAGAACTGGAATATAGGGTGACCGGTCTACTCAGTGGAAACTTTTTAAGTGTATGAATATTGAGTAGGTACAAACTTTTCATCGGATGTTAATTCCTCACATGATAATTCATCATGTCTAGAAGCGTCGAAAACTGATAATTGGGGTTTTTAACCTTAGGTTAGTTAGGTAAGGAGGGGGGGAATGGAAGGGTAGGTTAATGTGGGTTATGATGTGATGAATTATCATATGAGGAAGTATCGTGTCTGAATAAATTTACTATGGGAATTCAGACGCTGAGATCTCATAGTCTGATTAGACATGGAACCGGAATATAGAGCTTGGTTTGGAAACCGGTTTACCCATCCATGTAAATTTAAAATAAAACCATTACTATTCATTCTCAAACAAAACGTGCACTAAATTAAGATGACACGATACCTACGTAAATTTAATTGTACAGCAATATATTTCTCGAATGCGAACGTATTATCTCGTTGATTAAGAGTGCAACGAAGCAATATAAATATATTTTATCACAGAAAACAACGTGCACCAAAACAAATTTAACGTAATAATTTTAATATGGTTTGATTGAAGTCCACTGCCGAACCGTTGACACTGTCATTGCAAAGGTCAATATAGTAAAGTTTGTAGTGACCATCATATAGTTTCATCACAACGCGGAAATGATAATAAAAAATAAAATAAAAAATCGGTTTATCAAACGTTCGTTACCATACATATTGAATATTATTTATATTTAGCTAGTAATTTCATATTTTAGACACTGTTGCAAACACTTGAGTTAACAGATTTCGAAATGTTTGCAGAACGCACCGAAATCAGCTGTTTTGAATTTTTAATATCAATTCAAATATGATTGAAGTTTCAAGTGAAAACAACATTTATACCTAAGCGTGTTCAATTTTCGACCAATTTATAAGCCCAGGTTATCTATTTAGCACGGTAGATCGATATAGGTTTTATCGATCGACCGTGCTTGTCCCCCTTATAACAAAGCACGGTCGATCTATATAGGTTTTACCGTTCCCAAGCATGACTGCAAACAGCTAACGTACAAACTACAGTTCAAAACGACTAAGTATTCTTAATTTATTTGACTTGAACTGTTATTTGTTCGTTGGTGATCTGGAGTCGTGTTTGGGAACGATGATAACTTACCGACATCTTAAACTGATCGATCGTTGGTACCTATTAAATGCTTTCTTATTGTGAAGGTAGGTCATAATCGGAGAGAAAAAAATAAAGAAAACAAACAAAAGGCAGTTGCAAGTGTTGAACAGTTACAAGTAAAGCATTTTAAAATGGAAAATACTTTAAAATGCTTTACTTACATACTTACTTCATAAAAAATATTATTACGGTCGGAGAAAGTTTTCCCGGTGAAATTGTAGTTGTCGCGTTGTCCACATTCGAAACTGCATTCGATTTAAATTGTTTCGAAAACCGATTTTTCAAATACTAACCCATCACTAGAAGGTATCTACTGTGCAAAAACGTACCAAATTTGGACCGCTAAATATCAAATACCAATGCAAAATCAATTTCGAAATTCAAATTTAATTCTGTTCGTAAATGCACGTTCCAAACAATGCACGCCCTACACTTCCATGCAACGCGCACTTAAATCGGTCATTCACCACGATGTCCATGATATGGCATATACAGTAGAAAACTTATAAAAATACAATAATAATAAATTATTCATGTATTATGACAGAGTTGCATGTTATACACAAGAAGTTCATACAATTCACTGTTGTTTTTAGTACATAAAGAGACTATTGAAATAATGTATAGTGTATTCAATAATTACCGGTATATTCTTCTGGAGTTTTGGGTCTATGTCCATATACCCCATTATCACTGTGGTATGAGTTCCTACCCACATCTGTGAAAGACGCTGTGACATTTTTAAATCGTCCAAAAATTGAGCTTCTACAAACCGCGGCGGAATTGTTGTTGAAGCAACTAACACACGACACGGCCGCCGAGGATATTTTCACTTTCCGATGCATTTTAATAGTGCCGACCTATTTCTTATGTTTTATTAACTATCAGGCGACATTTTTGCAAGTTCTAGAGAAATCAGAAAGAAGACAACGTCACAATAAGAGCGATCTTGTCTCGCGTTCGTCGACAACTGCGGAGTGCGGACTGTTGGATATCGGGTCTTTAAATTTTGTGGGATATGCGTGTGATCAATGGCGTAACCATTTTTTTGTATTTTGGGTAAATATTTACTACTCCGCTTACCGGATAATGCGGAATTCGAAGTTCGATACACGGATAATACGGAGCGGAACATTTCCTTTGCCGCCAATCCTTTGGATTTAATATTTGCGTTTTTTTTCAATTAAATACGCATGAATTACTTAGTTTACCCAGCCTAAGAACCTAATAACCTATTTTGTGCACGTAAATAGTTGTATATTGTAGTAATTGAAGTTGTATAAGTCCCGTTTCACTTGGCCAAACATGGCTGTCAAACACTTCGCGAAAGTGAAATAATCTTATAAAATTGAAATATAAAATGCATGTTTTTTCGTCTCCCCCGACATAAATACTCACTTTCCGTAATAATAAAGCAAAATCTAACTGTTTGAATAAAAAATATTCCGTATTAACCAGTAGGCGGAGTACAAAACTATTAATGCAATTTGTAACCATTTGTAACCTTATAAAAAATATGTGTACCTTTTACCAAAATTGTAATGCGTTGTAGGTACCTATTACGAAAATCGTGTTTATTAAACAAACTGTGAACAATATTCACGATGGACTAACGTACGCTATCGAGACAGCAAAATAGAAATCTGTTTGTTTGAAGCAGGGAAAATTATTAAACCGTGAGCTCTAGCGTCATGAAAGTTGACCAGCTTTCGCTGTCTGGATTTTTTTGTTCAATCTTTTTCAACTTGCATATTAATTTACATCGTGAGTTATGATGCTTTGGGTTTTGCAACTCGGGCGAAGCTGGATTTTTTGTGCGATAAATTCTTCCACTATGTTCCAGAACAAATGAGATAAGAAAATATAAGAAATATTATTTGTAAAGTGATAACAAATTTATCAAACACAGAATCGAATCGCGTGGCACAACTTTGATATATAGTCGTATGATATGCTTTTTTATGCTTTTATATGCTTTAGAAAAAAAATGTAGATTGATAAGTTAAAACATATGGAAAAAATTACGTGGAGAGGGGCAAGTGGGGGAGGGGGGGTGACCGTGACCCCTGCCCCACTGGTGCGCCACTGCTCGTGGCCTACGTGCCCAAAAGATAAAGTTGAACGCAGCTATGCATGTGTTGGTTCGTTGTTGGATAAGGCCGTAGGTGCAGGGCCGGCTTTACATTTTATACGCCAGGAAACTATATTATAATGTAGAAAACTTCACAAAAACACAACATTTAAGATATTATTTCCGATGTGACGGCAGAGCTGTCAAATATATACAAGCTGACCCGCCCACGCGTGGCTGTGGCTAACGAAACATAACGCCATCCACTGGATGGTTACCTAACCTAGATAACCAAGCGCTGTGTCAATATATTAACTCACACCGCCATCTGTCAGAAACTTATGGAACTTAAAAATAATTTCAAATCATTGTCCCATAACAAACATTTAATGAACATTTAATACGCTAAAATAAATACTGAGGTCAATAAATCGAAAAAAAAACTATCCTATCTTTTAAGTTGGACCAAATTACACACAGTAACTCAAATATCATCAAAATCTGTTAAGTAGTTTCGGAGTTTTCCTTGGACTAACATCGTGACGCGAGATTTTTATATAACTGCAAAAATCGCAAAACATATACATATTTGTAAAAGTGTGTAAAATTCAAATTTATCTAAAGCAACCATTGAAACAAATTGTTGTAATGATTATAATCTGAAAAATTAAAATTTCTGTTTTAGTCCATCTAGTTTGTTATAAAATTATGAAATTTTCACGATTTTGGGAGAGATACCTATTTTAACTGTAAACGATATTAACAGCTGGAATAAGTTATTTTCTGAATTTGTAAAGCATTCTGCCGATAAAACCCAAACAATACCCGATAATTTTCTAATTAAAATACATTTATGCCTTCAGCTAATGGTTAATTTCGGTCCTGCTTACTGATTCCTACTTGCTTGCTCGTGTGTAAGCCGGCGAATATCAAACTTCGGTACGCGACGATAAAAAAAACCTTACCCCTGTAATGATATGTATACAAGTTGTCGAGGAAACATGCCACTGTCAAGAGAACCAAATACTTAACTCGGGCTATGCCAAGAGTCAGAATAATAAAGGTGTCCGGGGGTAAAGTGGATTAACTTCGGAGGGTGATTCTACATGATGGTAGGAGTAAAAAAGATTAATAACTCCTATAAAAAAGACGCAACTATTAAAAATTCTAAGTGTAAGGTACAACTTACCGATAAATTTGGTGTGAGTCAGGAGTCAGATGGCGACGGCGAGTTGTTAAGAGGCTAGAATTTGAACCACACGCGGAACATCCGCGTCTGTCATTCTGTCCCGCTCACAATAAGCTCACGCACACTTAAAATACATGCGAATGCGAAATGTGCGAATGAGACGACGCTCAAATTTACCTACAGAAATCGCTCGAAAAGGGGTTTATGGAGAATACACTTTTCTACACCGAAACTTTCACAAAATTGAAATTTAAAAAAAAAATATATTTTTTAGAAAGAAGAAGCTACGTCGGTAGCTTTTTATAATTTTATAATTCTTTATGAGAGTTGAGTTAGCAGCACTATTTCCTTAAATAATATTTTTTGATAAATCGTACATGTGTGACAGTGAATGTTTACGTTAATACGAAACGCATCGAAAATTCGAAAACATACCGACATAGTTTTCACCTTCTAGAAGGCAGTATAAAAAAAATATATTCATTTTGTGCAATTTTCGATGTAGAAAAGTGTTTTTTCCCGGGCGTCCTTTTTGTACGGGCCGAAAAGCGAAGTCTATCATCTTAAATGGTTGTGTTGGCCCGTATCGCAATAGCGGAAAATAATAGTGTCCTTTTTACCAAAAATTAATCTTTTTTTAAATAAATTTTTTTGTGTAATCTTTTTACCAAATAAAGCCTTAAAAGTTGGAATTTCAAAACAAAGTTTTCATCTTTTTTACTTATACTATCATGTAGAATCACCTCCCGAAGTGAATGCACTTTACCCTGAATAAGGATGTAGTGGTTATTAGTTAAAATATTATAATCTAACTTCTCTTGTTGAAATATGTATTAAAACATGGAAAAGTAAACTTACCCACTGTAGTAAAAACACAAGTGATATGAACAAGCATTGCACGGGTTCTCACATGAAATAACTATGGTCCAGTGAGGGAAGCCAGAAATATTTGATATTGTAACAATGTTTTACAATAACTTATAATAACGTAACAAAAACATATTATTGTTAACTTACATAAATAAAATAATTAACCTGGTTCGGGATTGTTTGGATAATAAGAATTAAACTTAAAATAAATAAAACAAATTGTGTGTTGTTTGTTATGTTTTGAATTAGAGAGATACGGTTAAACAAAAATATTTTATTATCATTTTTAGAAAGCGCTATTCTACGCAAGAACGTTTCCATGATAACTCAACACAGTGCCAAGTCAACACACATTTTAAAAGTGATATAGAGTAATTAAAAATTATTAAAGCACTGTAACCTATGAACATAACATTACGTAATCCATTTATTATTTAATCATTATTTACATAACCCATTGCTGGAAGACGGGGCCCTGGAAGAAGGAGGACATCGTGGCAGAAAAACTTAAGACAGTGGTTTGGCCAGTCTACTGTAGAGCTGTTCCGGGCCGCAGTAAACAAAGTCCGCATAGCCAACATGATAGCCAACGCCCGTTGAACGGACAGGGCACGAGAAGAAGAAACCCATTTATCCTGGTGTTTTTCACGATTTATATCAATTTAAAAATCTGTGTTGATTTGTCACAGTGTTGATTTGTCACAGTATTGATTTGTCACAGTGTTGATTTGTCCAGTTACCACTCGTTGTATTTATTTATTTATCTACATGAAAAATTTTACACATTGATTACAGTAATTAATTTATATAACAAGATAAATAATGCAGTTGTAGTAATTGTAAGAAAACAACAAATATGTATATAATAAAATTTACTGCAAATTGGCTAAATACTAATACGTCGATTTAATATAAAATAAGCATGAAATAGTAAGTAAAAGAAAGTATAACATTAAAAAAAGTAAGTTGTTCGTATGTTAACTAATTACACCGCCCTTGAGGTGATTTCTCACAAAAGCGGCGCTCTACAAATTATCGAATTATTATTATTAGCATGTGTTACAAATCAATAAAACAGAATAAATGAGAATGTAATAATAACAACACTTTTAAGGATTGTTGCATAATATCTGCATACATACATATACATTCGTAGGTTAGAGTACCGAGTAGTAAAATGGGATATTATAAATAAATAAATATTATTATATTTATTTAAAAAAAAATTTATTCATGTTTTTAAAAGTTCAGTTAGGCTTATTAAAATTGTAAAACGCAAATATCTCATGGATAAGTTATCAAGAGGATGATGAAATAACCCATATTTAGGATAGGTTAGCCGAGTTTTCTACCTATGCAAGTATTTATTAATTTAAGTTTTTTAGTGCTTCATTTAGAGGCCGAATAAAATGAAAAAGAAAATTATTGCTCAGATCGAAAAAAGTTTTTTAGGTTTTCTATGTTATGTGGATCGACCAGTTTCACGTTTGTACTACGAGTTTCCAGACACCGCCTAAATCTGGCGTAAACATTGATGTATCGACCCTTTGAAATAACAAGGTTCAGGATAATTGGATCTATAGTAAGCTACATTAGAGTTTATTATCGCATGACGTTACAGCCACAGATGGAACCTTGTTATTCCAAAAGGGTCGGTATTGCGACGGATTTAAAACTGTTTATAAACAAAAGCACAAACTCCGATACATCGGAATTTCTCGGTTCCATGTCTAATCGGACTATGAGATCTCAGCATCTGAATTCCCATAGTAAATTTATTCAGACACGAAACTTACTCACATGATAATTCATCACATCATAACTCACATTAACCTACCCTTCCAATTCCCCGCCTCCCCCCCACCCCCTAACCTAACTAACCTAACCTAACCTAACCTAACCCAACCTACCCTAACCTAACCTAAGGTTAAAAACCCCAATTATCAGTTTTCGACGCTTCGAGATATGATGAATTATCATGTGAGGAAAAGCTTGTATCAATATTCATACACTTATAACTCAGGTGCGGGGCATACGTCATTCCTATGTCCACCTACGTTAAGTTGTCGTGAAAACAAGCTTATGTGTCCAAGCCGTTAAAAAGTTTTTACTGAGTAGACCGGTCACCGAATTTCTCGATGTCCACAGTTATCCCCAATTATCAGTTTTCGACGCTTCGAGATATGACGAATTATCATGTGAGGAAAAGCTTGTATCAATATTCATACACTTATGACTCAGGTGCGGGGCATACGTCATTCCTATGTCTACCTACGTTAAATTGTCGTGAAAACAAGCTTATGTGCCCAAGCGGTTACAAAGTTTTTACTGAGTAGACCGGTCATCGAATTTCGCGATGTCCACAGTTTGAGGTGTCTAGTCAACGAGTCTGATTGAACAACGATTGAACCAATGAAGAAATGGAAACATGTTTACTGTTTTCACGTCTGATGCATGCGCGGACCGCGGCGACTGTTGGACTCCATCCCAAACTACCAAACTCAAACTCCCGATACAATCACATTCATAATATTATTCTCTCTATTCAAATATTCATCCTCTTCTATACTTCTATCTAATCGGAGAAGGACTGGGTTGCAAGCTTTGTACTTATCCTTAAATGGGAGGCAGTAGTATTGCAGCGCTTCGTTATTAGCATTTCTGTGGTTTGAAGATTTTTTTATCATCGGGCTCTCTTAGGCGTAACTTTTTCCCGCAATCAGTTCGAACTTCAATTTTGCTACTTTCAGAATGTAAAATTATATTTCATCGACAAGAAATGCAATAAACTTAATAAATACAATAAGCCAAAAACGTGTGCATTCTTAGTGTTACTTATATCTCCACGTGTATAGGTAATATGTACAAAAATGTTTTTCAAACGGAGCCCAGAAACGATAGATTTTTAGCTCGAAAGCGGTTTTTATTTATTTTGTGGATAATTTTATAAAAAAGACAAAAGTTAATTAAGGGAAACTATCATAAATAATCTTAGCCATAAACTAGTATTTAAAAAAAAAATTAAAGGCGTTCACGCATTTCTATTGAAAAAATATTTATTTTAGTAGTTTGCGCTTAAATTTTTTATAAAGTAATTAACAATCTTAATTTAATTTTACTCAAACGAAACGATAGAAAAATATTCAATTTATCCAAAGCATATTTTTAAGTATTCGTAATGTAAACTGATTCGTAGTACAATAAAGATAAATCGAAAATAGTATTTTCAAATTTTCAGGACATACAATTTTTACCCCATTGACCAGATACAGAGTTTTAGATCACCATCAAGGGATGAAATATTTAAAAAGAATACTTCTGACGTGAGTGTGACAAATTTCACGTAGACGAGGAAGCCGCAGATTGATTTAAAATGGAATAAAAAAAACAATAACCATTGACCACAAATAACGATTTGACCAGATATTATGAATAGGCAGACGGCAGACATCCCAGCCTTCCGGCACCCTACAGAACCCTTGTCTTTCATCCCATCCTCAGCTATCATAAAATTATAATAGCCTTACCGACGACCGCCTTTTTTTGGTTGTTTCTTTGTTGTGGAGATAATTTTTTGTGGCCCAAGGATTATTATTTGTCTCAACATGGTCTCTACCCACCGTGCTTTGGTTCTGGCGTACGTGCCTAGTTTAGTTACTTAGGTACTATATTTTAATTTTTACATTTAAAGATTTTTTTTTACATTAACTCCACACAGGAGGACCTAAGGGAGTGATCATGGTTCTTGAAGAGACCCAGTTGTAAATAATACATGTTAAATAAATATAAAATAGTTGCAGATTATTTCGTAGTCCTCCACACTGGGTTTTCAGCGACTTCTATGGTACAACCCCTTTGTTTAAGGTTTTTTCAGAAATTTCTGGTGATGAAGTTATTTTAAATATAAATGTTAGTTTTTTTCGACATTTCTTGAAGCCAAGCTTTAATGTCATTAATGTAGTTATTTTTTGTTTTAATTTGTTTAATACAGTGTGGTTTTTGTTATACAGTTTTATACTGCTAAAAATTCAGAGGATCTTTGTCCAAAGTTAATAGGTTAATAGATAGCTTAAAATATAATCTATTTATTTAGCTTTTTTTTTAAATTTTCTGGTTATTTATTCACAATATTTTATTATTACTATTTTTAACTTAAATTCCCTCACCAAACAGAAGTGCCTCGTCTCTTTATAGCGAGGAAATGCTATTTTTCATTTAAAACACTGAATACCATATATGTTTATTGTAAAAAATACAATTATTAAATAATACAAAACGAGAAATTTTATACAAATCTACATTTTTATTCCTAGATGAAATGTTGCATACTTGACCTTCAAAACAGCTGTTTATATGAGATTTCGAAAAAGCCCTTTCCACTTTAACCACTGGAGCGACAAAGCAATTTAAAACATTTTTCCGCCCACATTAAAAAATCATACCTCCGAATTTGAAAATAGAGACCTACAAACTGATTATAGTTCTATGTAGCCAATGAATTGACCTATATTTTGTCTATTATCACATATTTGTAGGATTTATAAAAAAATATTATTATAAAATCGTATTTTTATAAATATGTATCATAAAACTTTAAATTTTTTTTTAAGAATCTTTGACATATTTAATCCGTGGTTTTTGGAAATAAAGCCATATTAAACCTATTTCTTAATGCACACTTGACGTTAAAAATGTGAGTAAAAGTACTATTACATACGGCTAGTAATAATATAACATTTGTATAGGGCAGTTTTGTTTAATTTTTACTCAAATGCGCTTTACAAGCTTACATAATTTGTTTGATAAATTCAAATACCTACTCCTATATTATTTTATCTACAGACTGATTCCTTAAGTTGAAAGCCATGGGTAAATGACATCAACTCATATACAGTGATTAAATTGATATTCAATTATTTTTGTAAATCTGACTTCTCTGTGCCGTTTAGAGCCAGCGCAACAGTAACGTTGCAGTTTAACAGTTGGTAACATTGTGATGCGGGTTAAGGGGTGGGCTGTAGCCGCTGTAGGAAGGGAATAGTAATTAACTGTTAATGCGGGTTTTGGAGAGGAACTGATTAATTTAAGCGAATCGAATCAATGACTAGATCTGCTATCGATTTCAAATCCAGTTACCAAAAACCTCATTTGACTATATTTGACACATTTGATACTCTAGATTTCGGCATGTTGGAAGACATATAATAATATTATATTTTGATTCAAGTGGGATATGGGACCTTTGAACTTTCCTTTCACATTAAATTGAATAAAACTTTTCGTTCATATTATTCTTCAACAGCGGGTTTTTATTGGTATTCAAAAAATCCTCAAATAGAAAAAAAATACGAGTGTGCTTTAGACCATACGACTGAAGTTATTTATTTTATTTTTATTTATTTTTTTATTTATTTATATAATACAAACATACAATACAAGATGATCCTTTGTCTGTCCAACTGGGAAAGATTCCCGTTTCAGGACAGCCAAATTGTGTTTTAGTACATATTCTTACAATGGAAAGGAATGGCGATTCTGTCAAGACAAATTTTGAGAACATTAGTAGTTGCATTTGTAGTGACGGGATTGTTTCTTTTTCCTTGAAAGAATCGCCAAGATGTAATTATTTTACCAGGGTCATTTTGGATAACATTAGTAATTTCATACAGAACAGATGAATGGTTTCTTTCGGGAGATAACAAGTCTGAGATTCTTTCCAGGGCATTTTGGAGAACATTTACAATTGCGTAGTTAGAATTTCCACATTTATAAGCTAGTATAAGACATAATATTATGAATAATTTCCACATTTATAAGCTAGTATAAGACATAATAATATGAAAACTACATCCGACCCATTTTGAAAACTACATCCGACCCATAAGAAAACTACATTCGACCCATATGAAAACTACATCCGACCCATATGAAAACTACATCCGACTCATATGAATACTACATCCGACTCAAATGAAAACTACATCGGACTCATATGAAAACTACATCCGACCCATATGAAAAATACATCCGACCCATATGAACACTACATCTGACCCATATGAAAACTACATCCGACCTATATGAAAACTACATCCGACCCATATGAAAACTACATCCGACCCATATGAAAAGTACATCCGACCCACATGAAAAACCTTTGCTGTACAAAAACATTATTTTCACATACTTTATATTTTATACAGACATTCGTTGCCATTTGCCATTAGAAGAAACTATATTTTGGGAAGGTATTAAATGGCCAAAAAAAGAAAATACCTTGAAAATAACCATAGATCGCATTCAAGCATCAGAATCTGTCATTTTTGCCCTCAACAGATCATCAAAAATATACGCAAAATTACAATACCGATCACAATCATTATGTTTTCTTCATTACCGCAACTTCGTAAAGGACCATAATAATACTTATTTTTGTTAACTTGACACACTTGCCAAAAAAGAGTCGCACGTATTCGCATTGCAATTTCACACAAACGTGCTTTGGACACTCGGATTGAACAGGCCTGCAATGCTTAAATGTAATAAAAAACACATAAAACTCTCATTAGCATTTGAATATTTTCTTACTAAAACATAGTGACCTTGATATTGGCACGTAGGTAGTACGCTGAACTACATTATCTAGTAATAAAATTTAATTAACATAAAAATGGTCGAACTCTCGCGAAATTTCGTTGTTCCGAAATAATAAAAACAAATAAAAACGCAAGTTTGGTTGCATATCTTTAATGTAGGTAACTTAAGGGTATATTTTGTATGTAATTTGGTATATAGGAGGACCTTTGAAATGAGAAAATATGCACATACAAGTAAGGAAAGGATCGAATTGACTTACTTCGGAACACTTTCTTCTATCGAGTTGGTTCATGAATTGCACTACTTTTATAGCGGAAATATATCTATTAATTTTGGTACTTTCTTTAGTGGCGGCGAAGAGCAAAAGAGCGGAATATTAATGCGGAGATGTTCACGCGGTGAGAATCGATCGATGATTGGATGTGGATGATAGAAAAAAATGACAGGTCTATAGGAGAAGAGTAGAAAGGAAATTTAACAATACTAACTACAAGTACAGCGGTTCATGATCTATAGATTTACATATGTAAGTAAATGTAGCTGTGTATTGTGTAAAGGCCCAACCATAACTACTAAATATTTTCACAAGTACAGTAATTGCATTTTTGTTTGTTGTGGGAATAGAAAGGCGCTAAGTTGATTTACGTAGGGTTAATTGCGGGTTCAGACGATTCAATTTTAGTTGATCTGAATTTTGATTGATGTATGAAAAACTTGTTCAACTTTGTTGAAAGAAGGTTCACACGTGTCAATATGCTTTCAAGTGTCGAGTTGATCAACTAAAATTGAACTATCTGAACCCCTTATTTTTTCTTTTTAAAAAAAAAAAGAATGACAAACATTTCCGGGTTACGAATAACCCAACAACATTTGAAAATCTCCTACTACCACCACACTAAGTGGAAGATGTTGCTTGTGTTATGATGGAGGACTTAGCCAGCCGAGGAATCAAACACGGAACGCCTGAGTGGGACCCAAACGCGATGCCCACTCAACCACTGACCGGTCGGTGATTAGAGTGAGATGAAAATAGACGAGCCTTCAAATGAGTAGCGAGATCTCCAGGACCGGACTTAGGGGTCCAATGGCCCCAGACACATAGGACCCGGAGGTAGATGTCAATTTGCTGTCCGAAGATATTTTTTTTCATTAAAATAAAATCCACTCACACGTCGCCACTAATCACGTGATAAGCACGCTGTTTCGTGTGTTACCGTGTTGCTGGAACGAGAAGGAGTGCTTATCAGGTGTCCTGCTAGACAGCTAGACTATATACGACTACTCAGTTGCCACGTGTGATGGAAAAATATTTTTATTGTTTTTAATTATATACGTTTATTACTAAAAATTGTCGCTGGTTAACATCCTTCGGGTACCTGCTTGTTACACCCTGTATATTACAATTATTGTTTTACATTATTCTACGGTTATTTGGGAGTGTATGAAATTGAGTGAGGTTTCAATTTTTGCTCCAAACCTATTATGAATGGTTAATACGAGTTAAGTGATCTAATTCATAGATGGCGTTGGTGTTGTGTTATTCATGCACAATATTATAGATTTTATTATGTTTTTTCTTCACCACCACAACCCACAAAGAGTATGAGATTATAAAAAGTCTGTTCCGGTTTAAATCATTTCTTGAATAGTAAACAAGTGCCTTTTTATACTCCTAGTCTGTTGGGTGGTAGTCTAATTATCACTATAAAAATAATATCAGCATGTAAATTTAGAGCACAGCAATAAAACCATGGATTCACCTCAAATTATTAATTTTTCTCAAACCTACCCTACACACAACATAATAAAAAATTCAAAAATAATATTTAAAATTATATTATTAATATAGTTAAAATTTAAATTAAGGTAGTTAAAATTTTTTCAGATGATATTAAAATGACTTTTGGTTTAGATAAATGTAGAACGATCCATATAGAGAAAGGCAAAATTATAGATGGAAATGAGGGTATATTTAGAAATTTAAAAAATTAAAAGTATGAAAGGGGATGAGGTTTATAAATACTTAGGATACCCGCAATCGAATAGATTAGATCATACTAGTATTAAAAATGATATTAGGATTAAATTTCAAACTAGGATAAGAAAAATTTTAAAATGCAATCTATATTCTGCTAAAAATTTAGTAAAGGCAATAAATAGTTGGGCAATACCTCTATTAACGTATTCATTTGGTATAATTAAATGGTCTAATACAGATTTAGATAGCTTAGAACGATTAATTAGAACTACGTTAACAAAGTTTAATTGTCATCATCCAAATTCAGCTATAGAACGAATTAATTTACCTAGAAATTTAGGAGGTAGAGGTATAGTCAAAATAACTTCTTTAAAACAAAATCAGGTAGAAATGTTAAGAAATTTTTTCCATAGAAAAGCTAATAGCTCAGAGCTGCATAAAATAATTTGCAAGGCAGACAGAAATATTTCACCTTTAAATTTATACGACGAGAATGCCAACATTTTTATAAATACCAATCAGGAATTATTAGATTCCTGGTCAAATAAAATTATTCACGCAAAACACTTCAATTATCTCAACCAAACGTATGTTGACAAACTTTCGTCAAACAAATGGTTGAGTATTGGAGAGTTGAGCGCAGAAATAGAAGGATTTATGCTTGCTATTCAAGATAGAGTAATTAATACCAAAAATTATAGGAAGCATATAATCAAAGATCCAAATCAAATTGATGATTTATGTAGAAAATGTATGGCTTTTCCGGAAACTATAGAACACATTATATCAGGATGTTCTATATTAGCGCCGTCTGAGTATACATTTAGGCATAATCAGGTTTTAAAAATAATTCACCAAAGTTTGGTAATTAAACATAACTTGATTGACTCTCATAATATAGTACCATATTATGAATACGAACCAAATTCATTTTTAGAAAATAATTTCTTTAAAATTTACTATGATAAAACTATACTAACAGACAGACCAATTGGTCATAATAGACCTGATATAGTTTTACATGACAAAATTAAAAAAATAACTTATATTATTGATGTAGCTATTCCAAATTCCTGTAATATTCAAAAATCTGTTTCTGAAAAAATAAGAAAGTATACAGATTTAGGAAATGAAATTAAAAGAATTTGGCATTCTCAGACTATAAAAATATTACTTTTTGTTATTTCGGCTACTGGCATTATACCTAGCTCTCTTATTAAAAATTTAGACATATTAGATTTGTCAAAGAATTTGTATATAAAAATGCAAAAATCAGTCATTTTAAATACATGTAGAATTACGAAAGATTTTTTAAATATTTATATTGAGGGATCAGTAGGATTTATCGGTCAAATTAGGAATTCCACAGAGCCGAACCCTCTGATATGAAAATATCTGGAGACGGTGAATTATATTCCCATTTAATAGTTTGGTAGATTAACGTGTTGTTCTTGAATTGTTTTGTATTAATTATATTTCCTATGCGAAAAACTAAACCCGTTCCTGTAAATCTGGTGAAAAAAAAAAATAGTTCTCTTATGTAAACCCTGTAATATTATTTAGAAATAAATAAAAACTGTTCGAAGTTCATTTATAAAAACAATCATCCACTTTTGTTTACCAAAGTCCTAATATTTTACAGGGAGTATAAAATAAAAAAGGTAGATATTAGTGTGTTGCTTCTGTTCTGTTGTGATTATTCTTTCTATATGATTATGTTTGATTCACTTGTTTGTACCACTTTTCCTGGGGCGATCCCGGCTCTTTCCATTCGGTGCCTCATATTTTTCTTTCTGGGTCGTGTGCAACATTTATTATTTTCCCGACACGACTATTCAAACAGAATTACAAAAGTAAGACAATGAAACAAAGTCTAATTCTCTTTAGTAAAAGATTGTTTTACATAACAACGACAATACTATTTAATTAATTTAAATATTGGCTTTTGATAATCATATTTCAATATTGTTTTAATGTGTGTGGTATAAAATATTATACCACTGATTTGAATGAATAATGTTTGCAGCAGTTGGGCATTTTTATCTAGTACGATAATACCCGCACTATATGCGGGATCATCAATAACCAGACCTCGCTGTAAAATGGTAATTAATTACTATTGACATTATTTGGTAAGCACCATAGTACGTAATGCATAGAATCTAGCCTTCTAGATACTAATAATATTAATGACAATTTTTGTTTTAGCGTCTATGTTGTCAGTACCTGCAGCCGAGCTATTCTTTAATGATTGTATTATTTTAATTGTCTTATCACATAAGATGGTTTGTAGTTTAAATTGTCCATCATTATTGGAGTTAGGAGTATCTTGTTGGATCGATGAATTTAGATTCTCTGCCACAGTACCTACTTGTAATGTTTTCTGCCAGAATGCATCCAATATTTGTGTAATGTTTGTTAATGTAATTTCGAACTAGTGTAGGATTTCTTCATTGTTTATGTTGATATTTTTGATGATATTACCATAATTGAATTTTTGAGTGCAAGTACTTTCCTTTAGTATTTACCATACACTTTTGGGATCATAGTTGGCTTCTATCAGTTTATTTCTGATGTGTAGCTCTTTAGCTTTTCGTATAATTTGCATAGATTTCTATATCTTTTGTAGAATGAATAGAGAGTAATATCAGAAGGGTTGAGATTGACTTGTTTATGTAATTTGTCTCTTTTTTTAATACAATTTTACATGCTTTGGGTTGTCTTAAGTTTTTAGTTTTTTTTTGCGGTGGGATATAATTTTTGTTGAGATTTTGGTATTTTGCTTGATGATGGTTTGTAAGTATGTAATGAAGTAGTGCCAAGCCTTATCTGTTGACGTTATGATTTTATCAGAACAGTTTATATTAGGTATATTTTGGTGTATTTTTCTTTTTCTTTTATGGGCTTAAATTTAAATGTCCATATTTTATTGGTTAATGACATACATATGCTTGACCACTGGATAGATTTCGGTCCAAATTTTAACCACTTTAATTTTTCTAGGATAGATTTCGGTCTAAAAATGGACTACATTTTCCTACCATTCGTAAAACATTTTTTGAATTTTTTTCAAATGTCCCCGCGTCCTGCAGAAAACGTTGTTTGAGAACTGAAAGTCTATTTCAATTAATGATCAAAAGATGTCACTGTTCGTTCCTTTACTTTAATTCAGTTGATAGCAACTGTCAAAATCTTGTTATTTTAAAATGTCGAATTTACGTGTTTTTTTGTTGCTTTTTCTAATATATTTGTATACCAGTGTATTTATTAATGATTGAATTATCAATGTTTTAAACCTGTTTACATGTCGAAATAATAAAAAATGAAGTGAGTGATCTTCAGAACGGTGGATTTTCATTTTTTGCGTCGCAATTGATTGCTTGAGATAGCGATCTTTGCAAATGGATATTTTTCAATAAATAAAGCATTAATCGAGTTAATTCTTATTGTAGAATAAAGATAATGAATGTATCTATGTGGTGTAGTGCAGTTTTTATTAGTAAGTGCATTAAAAACCATATTTTATTACAATCAAATTTGTGCTTTCACGAACAAAATTATATTTTGATGGCCGGCGTGGTCGACGGGCAAGGCTTTCGACTACCAATCGGACGGTCGCGGGTTCGAATACCGTGTGCACAAATAAATTTTATTTAATTAATTTGGGTTATTTCGCAATTAATAAATTTAAAAATATATACAGTGTATTTGCGGCACGTTCCAGGGTTGAAGATACTCTTAGTATCGCCCTAGTGTAAGACCACCATTCAGAATTGAAACGTTGCTTGAAATGGCTTTAGCCGTGTTTAGTGACTAGATCTGAATAGCCAGGTACTTCCCCACCTTCCTCTTCCTCGTCTCCTTCCCTTCCCCACTTACCTTCAGCCTCATAACATACCCCAGTTGGGGATGCCATAGTCTCACTGGCTCCAGACGGGAGCAGGGAACTCTTGTGAGGTATCACTGTAAAAAAAATAAAAAAATTGTATATTGTAAAAACTTTGCGAGAATGGAATGTACCATGTTCAGACCGGTCTTAAAGTTTAGCGTGTACTATATATTGTACAGTCCTTTTTCCAAATTACTAAACCTTTCAGTAAATTCTGATGGAATGAAAAGTAGGCCAAGGAATTCGGGCTTACGTGTAGGTAGTCGTCTTATAGGTAGGTATCTTTTTTTGGAGAACGGTCAACCAAATACCCCCCGATATTCAACAGCATTATTATTATTTTAATACCTGTGTATGTGTTTTTTATACGACTTTCTTTCTTACTGTCTTAGTTTGAAGACATTCGTGACTGCTCCAGGACTTTTGAAATAAACACACAATTGAAAAATACGCTTGAAAATGAAGTCGTGGTTTCGCGTCGTCGGAAGATTTTAAATAATTAAAGTAATTACTATGGCAAAACATGTTATGCCATTCTCTAATTGAAGAAAGAATTATAGGATGGGGATCTGCTACACATAAGTTCACATATACCTCAAAACAATTCAAAATAAGCTGCTAAATGGGCAAATTTGCAATCCTGATACCTGGAACGAATTTCGCTTTATGTCCCCAAAAACTTCATCAGAGTCTAGACAGCACAGACTATTTATTTTTCCAAGAGGCAGGACCAACCTACCAATGATCATGCCTTTGGGGAGAATTACTACTCTGTTAAACCGCATTTCTTCTGAGATAGACATTTTAAATATAAACAAAAATGACTTTAAGTTCGCAATAAATATATTCTTTAACATAAGGTTCCATCTCATCTGATATTATCGATGTACTTACCTATGTAATTAAATGTATGTATGTTAAACTGTAATTTGTGAAATGTAATTGAATATACTGCTTTAAATGTAATTGATAAATAAACAAATTCAAAAATGGATCATAAAGACCATAATGAAATTACATAACATAAGATCTAAATGAAAATGACATAAAAAACATTCCAAGTTATAAAACCACATTCGGTTAACGAAACTACACTTACTTTGCAAAACTCCACAACATCCTTCCCCCAGAAATAAAAATAAAACAAATGAAACAATTTAATGAGTACAAAAATCAAGAATAAAAATCTGGCTGAAAGAAGTCAAAGAAAAAACCCTAAAAGAAACACTGAAAACGACATAGAAGACAAATAACTATAATGAAATATTTCAGTTAATAAAGACAACACTACCGAAACTTAATCGAAAATTTGGAACAGAAAAATCAGAAAAAGATACGGTCACATCTGGAACTTAAACCCAGGACTTGCTGGGGCGCAGCTCTACCATCTGAGCTAATGTGTCCCTGACCGTCGCGCGTCGCACAGTGGGCTGAAAATCGCCTTTCATAGACATAGAGACTTGAATTTTCAAGTGTCTTTTTTTGGCTAGAAATGGATTCTGCTGATCATTACTATGCTATAAAATTTCGTATGAAGCAATTGCGTGTACAAATGAAGGAGTTATCATTTTTTTAAGAAAAAATTGTATGGCATTGACATTAAAAATGAGGCTATCTCTGGAATCATAAGGTTGGCCATTACATCCTTGCACATAGATATACTACTATTTATTTGTATTTTTTGACATACTTTGTATTGTGGCGCAACTTACGCTTTTTTTTAAATCCTCAAAGTTGAAAAAAAAACTTTTTATGTTGATGATTCATTTTAATGCTTAAATGCTTTACATATGAGTATGCTTTGTCTAGTTAACAATATTTTATTGACACTATAAACCAAAATTTTGCATTAAAATGAATCATTAACATAAAAAAAGTTTTTTTTTCAACACGCAAGTATGACGCAAGTTGCGCCACAATACGAAGTATGTCAAAAAATACAAATAAATAGTAGTATATCTGTGTGCAAGAATGTAATGGCCAACTTTATGATTCCAGAGATAGCCTCATTTTTAATGTCAGTGCCATACAATTTTTTCTTAAAAAAATGATAACTCCTTCATTTGTACACGCAATTGCTTCATACGAAATTTTATAGCATAGTAATGATCAGCAGAATCCATTTCTAGCCAAAAAAGACCCCTGAAAATTCAAGTCTCAATGTCTATGAAAGGCGATTTTCAGCCCACTGTGCGTCGGTCATATAAATCATATAAACAGATGAAAGCTTTTATTGACTTTTACGCATTTTATGATCATTTTACCATCTCTCCTAATTTATCAAAAACTATCTGTACCCAATTTAACCTCAAAAAGGGTCAGTTGTTCTCTGGTAGAAGCCCTGGCTAGATAAGCCTAGTGATACCATTACTAAAAATAATGATATTTCGGCCCTATTATCATTTTAAAGGATGCACGGCGAATTTTTCCTCAGTGGCAACACTTTTCCAAAATGGCGGGATTGCACGCGCGGGAAAAGCAGCGAGAATATGGCGATCACTCCCCGATAATTCCCCATTCATATATTCATGAAGTGTCTTGGGAAGTGTGCACCTGCGTCCAAACGAACCAACGCGGAAAGAGCTAAAGAAGACGAGGGAAGAAATAACAAATTTTGTGTTGATGAGTAATGGATACCACGTGTTAGGTTTCCAATGTATTATTAATTTGAAGAAGTGCTTTTTGTTAGTTGCAACACTCGCCACTGGAGGCAATCTTATTGTCTTTATTTTTCCCTTTTCAGCAAGTTTTTTTAGTTTGTTTCTGGGTTGTTTGTCCATGAGCGGCATAAATATATCAAGAATTTGGTAATGACAACACTCCCAGGTGGTTCGCTACGTTTGGTGACTAAGCAAAGGTGACCGAGTTCATCGGGTGAGGTTTGTCTAGGTCTTGGCGACCAATGCATTTACCAGACCTAATGTGTGGCGGGCCAGATCTGGAAAAATTGGTTGAGGGAGACCAAAGACCTGCCGGACTTTCTAGACGTATCTCCTTGCGTCGCAGTGGGAGGGATGGATTCATACGTCCGTTACTCCTTGACACATTGACCCCCAGATTCCTACCCACCCTAATACATTTTTTCTTCCCAGAACTTCCTTTACCTAAAAAAACCTACCACACCGCATCCCCAAAGATCACATAGGCTCCGAGCGATTTTTTTCCTCAGTGTGTAAAGCTAATGTAAAAAAATCAAAGAGAGCGAAACTCTAATAATTCCAAATTTCATTTTTAAAACGATTCTTGATAATTCTTCAAAACGGATTGCTTTTTTATTATGTGACCAACAATCCTAGTTTAAATATTAAATTATTATTTTTCGTTTATAATTTTTATCATGATATTTATTTATACTGGGTTTTACAAATATGTTCTCACTTGCGTCAGAACAATCCAGTTTAACAAAAATCTACAATTAAATACAATTAACTACAGATACATTAAATAAATCATAAAAAAAAAAAAAAAATATTACATACACTTAAATACATTCACATACAATTAGGAAAGAAAATTAGACATAGATTGATTTTATTTTTATCTATTTCTATTTTTATATAAATATTTTGTTGTGAGTGGGTACCGCACGAGAGTCCCAACTGCTCCCCTTCAGAAAGTAAAAACCACTAATAATAAAATACGATTACTTTTGCTCTTCAGAAACAGATCAAACCTTTGCTACAAAAAATTGCTACCTCAAACACCGTTATGATCGCAAACCTCCGATAAGAAATTCGATAATATTATTTGCAAATCGTCTTCTCTTCATCTCTGGTGTGAATTTTCCACAGCTAGGAATATTAAGATGAACGTCTTTGGAAGCGCCACGCCGCGCAAATATTTAGAAACAGAATTTGCCCGCGAAACAGACTGACAGAATACATAACCTATAATATGTAATATTGTAGATTGTAAAATGATATACATAACGTCTCCTAACTTCTTATAAAAGTGCGGCTTCTGGTACCTCTGGAGAGAATCAAATAACAAAATTAAAAGTCTCATTTTGTAGATTATCCTAATTATTTTATCCTAAAATATTATATAATTTGGCATTATTTTCGATTCCATATTATTTTTTTTTCACAAACTAATACAGTTACTAATAAATTATTAAAAATGCTTGGCATTCTCCGTAATGGCATAGACTATCAACATATTTCAACATTATAAATCCTATAATCAATTCTCACTCCTAGTGAAGTCGAATATAAATCTCCTACTCGGTCCCCCGTGTTAAATTAATAAATTGTGAAAATACACAAATTAATCAAATACAATTCAGATGCGCTCGCCGAGAATCGAACCCATAACCCCCGAATTCCTAACTACTCAACCGAGGAAGCTGTTATAATACCACTATAATACAAGTAAATATGTGACAAGATTGTTATCTGGGTATATGTTGTATGATTTTTTCGGTTACAATGTGTTTATTTTAATTCCAATGAAAATATCATAAATACCGGCATATTATTAACATAATATATATGTTCGAAATGTTTTGCGATGCTAGTGTTTTATAAATACATGTGGGCTTTGTGGGAGTGTTGTCGTAGTAAAATATATCTATTCAATTTTAGTTCTGAATACAGGTTATCACAATGTAAGTAGTTCAAGAATTTTTGGTCAATGAATGTAACATTTTGATGACAAAAAATTGGTTTTTGTTCATACATGTTTGATTTTACATTCCAGAACGGATAAACCGATGTTGTTTACTTTTATTATCACATATTTGTAAATTAAATACTATTACAAATACAGACAAATTTATTGTCTAGACTTGAGACATTTATCTACCGTTTGATTGGGAAGATATTATGTACATAACACAAGGAAAATGGTAAAGAAATATAAATGAAGCACAGCGGTTAACTAGCAAATTAACATGAAAACATAATTTATTTTATAATTCTTAAAGCATTTTCTTTGTGGCTTTTTTATGAGAAAACCACTCTCTAGAGTCCCAACTGCTTCCAACCGTCTGGAGCCAGAGAGACTATGCCATCCCCAACTGGGGTACGTTGTGAGGCTCAAGGTAGTGGGAGGGAAAGGAGATGGGGAGATCAAGGTGGGGAAGTTCCAGATCTGGTCACCAAACATGGCTTAAGCCATTTCAAGCATCGTTTCAAATTTTAGTGGTGGTCTTACACCAGGGCGATACTAAGTGTAGCTTTCACTCTGGACCTTGCAGCAAACATAAAAAAGGATTTATTTGTGAATTAACACAAATCAATCAAATAAAACCATGACTGGGTGGCTAACTTTCACTAGGTTTTTCAATACGATGGCATCTGCCTGCCTGAAGAATGTTTGAAAAATAACGACTAATTGTGGCGTTTCTTTGGAAAAATTGCATAATTCCTCATTATAAATTTAAAAAAAACGTTCCTTAAAATGTATGGTTAATAATTAACTAGGATATTAAAGTACCTACTACAATTTTTTTTTAATTTAGAAATAAATTTGGTTTTAATTTATTAGATAAATAATTCAAAACAAACTTTTCACAGTATTAAGGTAGGTACATACCTACTGGGACGACGTATTTATATATGCTACGCTACGAATAACAATATCTGGACTACTTAGCAACCATACATTTTCTATGGAAATAGATACTTTAGAATAATTTAATAATATCCACTTTAAAGCATATATTTCTTTAAAAATGTATGGTTGCTAGTAGTCCAGATATTGTAAAGGGGCCAACAGACCTAGCTATAAAAGCTCAAGCGTTATTTGGCTTGGCCTACTTCATGGGAATATACGGCAACCGATTTGCCGAAATACGCCAAACCAAATAACGCTTAAGTTTTTATAGCTAGGTCTGTTGGGCCCCATTATGCGTACTATACCTTTACCTATACGACTCAGTATGTACCAGTGGCGTAGCGTGCCTTGAAGGGGCCCTGTATCCTGTATCAAAATTAGTTGAGGGGCCAAATGAATGCCCTTACACACGTTAGGGGCCTCTGTAGCCCGGGGGATAGCAACGGCCGTCCACGGCAATTAGCAGGACGAGTCGCGAGTCACTGCTTGCGTTGCGTTGCCAGCTGCCAGCTGATTGTTCTTCGTCTAAAGAAATAAGCCGGTTTTAGTTTGGTTTCAGTTGCCTCGTCAGCGGAACGCCTTAGCGCCTCCGCCCACTGACGCAACTGAAAACCAACAAAAACCGGCTGTTTTCTCTGTCTTGATTGGTCAAAAAGCTTGTTTAACCATAGACGAAGAACAATCAGCTGGCAACTAGCAACGGCCGCCCAGGGCAATCAGCAGTGACAGTCGCAAGTCACCGCTTGCGTTACCATTGGCAACGGGGTTTTGTGTGATTGTGAAGTGCGCGGGCCATCACATTGTCGTACAAAGACAGTTGGCAGTTGAGAGTTTTCAGTTGCCTCAGTGGGCGGAGGCGCTTAGGGTCAATGATTAGAAAAAAAGGGAAGTAAAATTTTAAAGTAAGTAAATAATTCGTTTTTTAAACGGCGCATTATCAGTCATTGTACCAGACATTGTTTCTAGAAGTTTATATTTGATAACAATTCTTCCTAAATATTTGTATTATCATCGCTATCACAGTTGTTATCGACTTTTTTGTTGACAGCAGAAGTTGTTGTTAATATTGTTGACAGATAGTAAAACTAAGCAGATCGTTCCAATATTTATTTTGAAATACTTTTGACACATTATGTCAAAGTTCTTGCCTACGAATTCTACGAAAAATGTTTATCGTTTTAACTAAGGCGCTCCGCCCACTGAGGCAACTGAAAACCAACTAAAACCGGCCTTTTCTCTGTCTTGATTGGTCAAAAAGCTTGTTTAACCATAGACGAACTACGAGACAGCTGACAGCTAGCAACTAGAAATGGCCGCCCAGGGCAATGAGCAGTGACAGTCGCAAGATGGTCGCAAGTCACCGCTTGCGTTACCATTGACAACGGGGTTTTGTGTGATTGTGTAGTGTGCGGGCTATCACATTGTCATACAAAGACAGTTGGCAGTTGAGAGTTTTCAGTTGCCTGAGTGGGCGGAGGCGCTAACTGCAAGATAAGAATGCTACAAGAGAATTTAGAATATTTCAGAGCAACGGGAAGTAGGTAAAGTTCTATGAAAGATAAAAGAACTCTAGGGCGCTCCGCCCACTGAGGCAACTGAAAACCAACTAAAACCGGCTGTTTTCTCTGTCTTGATTGGTCAAAAAGCTTGTTTAACCATAGAAGAAGAACAATCAGCTGACATCAGAAGAAGAACAATCCGTGACAGTCGCAAGATGGTCGCAAGTCACCGCTTGCGTTACCATTGACAACGGGGTTTTGTGTGATTGTGAAGTGTGCGGGCCATCACATTGTCATACAAAGACATTTGGCAGTTGAGAGCTTTCAGTTGCCTGAGTGGGCGGAGGCGCTAAGCAGTGATTCGCGACTTGCACTGCTGATTACCTTGGCCGGCCATTGCTAGTTGCCAGCTGTCAGCTCATTGTTCTCGTCTATGGTTAAACAAGCTTTTTGACCAATCAAGACATAGAAACCAACTAAAACCGGCTGTTTTCTCTGTCTTGATTGGTCAAACAGCTTGTTTAACCATAGATGAAGAACAATCAGCTGACAGCTCGCAACCTAGCAACGGCCGCCCAGGGTAATCAGCCGTGACAGTCGCAAGATGGTCGCAAGATGGTCGCAAGTCACCGCTTGCGTTACCATTGACAACGGGGTTTTGTGTGATTGTGTAGTATGCGGGCCATCACATTGTCATACAAAGACAGTTGGCAGTTGAGAGTTTTCAGTTGCCTGAGTGGGCGGAGGCGCTTATTGTCAAATGTCATTTTGTTATGTTGGTATTCATGATACTATACCAAAAACAACAAGCGGCTAGATTTTTTTTTATGTTAAAAAAATAAAATTCCGCCTAATTAGTACTTAACATTAGTACGCATGCACTGTGTATTAGGTAAGTACTGCGTTGTTAAAATTTATTAGCTTGAATTTTTTTTTTTTACCTTAAAATTTTATTTTTTTAAGTGAACTATTTCTGTGATGATATAGCGCCTGCTCGTGTCAAGGCAAGAAAAACATCCCGGTTTCAAGTAGTTTAGCGGCTAAGCTAGGTTTGCGTAATATGGTTTGTGATACAAAAGAAAGTTCCCCTTTTATAGCGCCTGCTCACGTCAAGGCAAGAAAAACATCCCACTTTTTAAGTGGTATAGCGGCTACGCTAGATTTGTGTAACATAATTTGTGATACAAAAGAAAGTTCCCCCTTTATAGCGCCTGCTCACGTCAACACAAGAAAAACATCCCAGTTTTCAAGTGGTTTAGCGGCTATTTTAAAAAAAATAATTACTAGAAAAAAATAGCATGTTTTTTTACGTCATTTTATTTCCAAAACTCCGGTACCTAAATTAGTGTTTACCTAATATGACCAGATTTTGTGATATCTTCAAAATCTTCTAGCCGCTCTTATATATAAAAATGTATCAGGAATACTAACATGTCCAACATACCAAAGTGACAGTGATTACAAAATGGGCAGAATTCCACAAGACGAAGCGAATTTTAATATTACGTAATTAAAATTAAAAATGAAATGTTTTCTACTGCACCAATGCAAAAAGTTGTCTTTTAATGTAATTAAGGTGAATCAAAAGAGTTTTTCAAAAAAAGTACTTATTAACCGTTTCCATCTATATCCAATAATGACCAAAAATGACCAATGCTTCCATGTTGTCTATGGTTATGTTTAAAGATGATGCCATTTGTTGATGATTTCGCACAGGTCCAAAATATTATATCTTCTCTAAGGACTTAACGACTATCTGCATGCAATCATAAGTAGGAATCAAAATAATTATCTTGAAAAGCAAAGATTTTCATACGAGACCCGATATAGTTTCCGTGTGGGGATCGGTATAAAAAAGGCATTGGTAAAACGCCCGTTATTCTTACACCAGAGCAATACTGGGAGTAGATATCTACCACACCGAGAAAAATGTTATTCTAAAATACGATCACTTTATTCGTAAAAACGGTTAAAAACGGGACTGAAGTTCTTACGAACAAATCAACAGGGTTTCAATGTTTATTGGCGGTAATATGTAAGAATAATTTGTTGGTATACGTAATTTCGTACGTATACGAACAAATTATTCTTACATTGTCCCGTCAATAAACATTGAAATACTGTTAATTTGTTCGTAAGAACTTCAGTCCCGTTTTTAACCTTTTTTACGAATAAAATGATCGTATTTTAGAATAACATTTTTCTCCGTGCACATTGTTCAAAGTAGGTATCGCAAGTTTCCTAACCGGTTAGGCCCAGTTGTTTCGCAGAAATTCAAATGTACCATTGACATCAAATGGCCATTGAGCTCCAATTTTTTTACATTGGAAAAGTTCACGTTAATCGCCTATTCTAGTTGTGTTTCATCTTTCAGCTTTCCATCACATCGTAATTAGCTGACAAACTTAACAACACGATAGTAGTCCTCTTCTGCTGATAATAATTTGTTCAAAAGCTGAAACGGACTTAAAACGGCTATTTGATGTCTTTGTCATACGTAAACTTCTGAATTTCTGCAATATAATTAGGCCTTAGAGCCCCTGAGAAATTGAATAGGGATTTCGAACAATTCATCATATTTCAATGTTAATTTTCAAGTTCTCTGAATGTTCTATTCAAGTTCTGTTATTTTATCAGTATTGGCCAGTTGTTGCACTATTGATGAATTGTTCAACTTTAGTTAAGCAACTGGCCTTTAGTGTAGTCCGTAGTGCTTAAAATATTTTTTAAATACCTACCTAGAAAAAAAGCTTGTTTTCTAAGATCAAGAAATATAATGTACAATTAAAATATACACTTTACTATAACCTGGAATATCTGGGTGACATACTTCGAGGGGAGAAATATAACTTGCTCCTATTAATATTAAAAGGCAAGATAGAGGGTCGCCGAGGGTCTAGTAGGAGACAAATGTCTTAGCTGCGAAATGTACGAGAGTGGACCGGTATTAGAAGTGTGGAGGTGCTATTTCGGGCAGCGCAAGACAGAAATGTATTTACCAGAGTGATCGCTAACGTCGGCCGGACCGGGCCCCTAACACACTCGATCGATAAGGATTGCATCGATAACTTCTCATCATTCCATAGGAAAACCGATGATCGCTAACGTACAAACAATAGTTGATGTCGAATGTATTCAGGGCATTTAGTCATTGTGAACTGTCACTTATTCGTTAGCGATTTGCAGTCATGCTAGGGAACATTGATAAGTTACCGATAGTTAGCCTTTCAATGAGAAGTTACCGAAAGTTATCCTATCAAACGTTATCGATCGAGTTTGCTAGGAGGCCTGGTGTGCTAGCATGGTTGATCGATATGAAGTTACCGACCAATTGTCGGTAACTTCTCATCAGGACAACTGCACATCGCTAACTTACAAACGACAGTTGATATCGAATATAATAGCGACACCTAGTCATTGTGAACTGTCACCTATTCGTTTGAGATCTGCAGTTGTCCTAGGGAACGATGAGAAGTTACCGTCAATCGGTCGGTAACTTCATATCGATCGACCATGCTAGCGCCCCTGAGGCCCTAGCACACTCGCTCCATAAGGATAACTATCGGTAACTTATCATGATTCCCTAGGACAACTGCACATCGCTAACGTACAAACAACAGTTGATGTCGAATATGTTAAGGACACTTAGTCATTGTGAACTATCACTTATTCGTTGGCGATCTATAGTCATGCTAGGGAACGATGAGAAGTTACCAATAGTTATCCTATCGATGGTTATCGAGCGAGAGATACCTCACATAGGGTACAAGATAATTTAGAACTCATGAAAAATAATTTTCGTTGTTTGTTTTTGGGGTATGTGTTTATGCCGTGTTGCGCTACCTCCTTCTTTAGCCGACGTTTCGGACAGCGTTGCAGTGTCCATCATCAGGGCAGATCCGGCAAAGCCGACGAACACCCCAAAAATAAACAACGAAAATGCTTTTGGCCGTGAAAATCTAAAAACGTATCCAACCATGAAAAATAAGTTTAAAAAATATATCTTGCTCGAAAATTTTTATTTGCTACAATAGATGCATACAACTAATGAAAACTAAGAAATGATTTACGGCTGTATATTTTGTACACAAAACAATAGTCCTTGTCCTTTGTCACGTATTCCGTTCATCATCCATTCCACAAGGATCTTATTTGTACATTTTGACAGAACCTAGATACTTTGACAGTACCTAGGTACCTACATTAAAATTGAAAAGATCTGGTTAACAGAATACCGCATACCTACTAGAAACTGTCACACGTCATGTCAAAATGATCACAATGATGATTGTTGTTCAACAAATAATGTATTATGACGTCTCATCACTTGCGCCTTGTGCCCCTTTCCTAATCCTATTCATAATGCTTGGCTGTGCCTTCAATTGACGTGGAGCAGACATTCAGTGGGCGGGTGTCAAATAAAACAAAACAAATCATTTTATTATTTGGACATTTAAACTAACTTCAAGGTTGCACAAATTTACTTTCTGAAATACAGAGGTCGTAGAGAGTATTCTGGTCACACATCATTTTATTAATTTATTTGGTGATATCAATCAATTAAATGGTATAATTACATGAAATGTCTATCGACATCTAATCACCATGTCGATATCAGAGGTATCTTGGTGATTTCCTCGATCCCTTATACAAGGTGGCGTACACGAAGAAAAATGTTATTCGAAAAAACGATCATTTTAATAGTAAAAACGATTAAAAACGGGACTGAAGTTCTTACGAACAAATTAACAGGGTTTCAATGTTTATTGGCGGGAACATGTAAGAATAATTTTTTGCTATACGTAATTTCGTACGTATACCAACAAATTATTCTTACATTTTCCTGCCAATAAACATTAAAACACTGTTAATTTGTTCGTTGTTTAATTTGTTGCTATACGTAATTTCGTACGTATACCAACAAATTATTCTTACATTTTCCTGCCAATAAACATTGAACTTCAGTCCCGTTTTTACTATTAAAATGATCGTTTTTTCGAATAACATTTTTCTCCATGTAAAAGTTGTCACCCGATGTTCTTTGGCTGTAATTTATTTATATGAACAATAAAATTTGATTCTGCTTTTGGATTGTGTTTATTTGATTTTTTTTTTCTATTAGGTTGAAAAAATTATATCGGCCAAGTGGCCACCGCTATAATTGTGACCATACGGGCCCTTTTATGGCGTTATGGATAAGTTCTCGCATTCTTGACGGATATTCTCTTTGAGGGCTTCGAGAGTCTGAAGCTTGTTGACGTAGACTCGTGACTTCAAGAAACCCCACAAAAAGGCTAGTGCAACTCAGCAAACAAGAAATTTGGTTGATATATATATATATATTTTTTCGTTTGTTTATTGATCTACTTGAACAATTATAAATCAATAAACAAAAGAATGACCCTAATTTAACACTAATTAATAAAGTACGGAAAATAATTTATTCTCCCCTTCTTAGTATTTTCACAAAACCTAAGCAATAATGCGCATTCAAATAATTCATAGCAATAACGTCATTATTAATTAATTAAGAACGCATTAACAATTAGTGCGGAGAAAACACACATTGGTTTAACCCTTAAATTTAATTTAATAATGTTATTATTAAGTTCTGCAAGTGTTATAGATTTGTATTTTTGTTACAGCTGTTTCGGCTCACTAGGCCATTCTCAAACTGTGGCTGAAACCACGTTTAGACGACTTATCTTCAATATTTCTAAGCGAGCAAATTTTCAAACCAAACACATCTAAATTTGTATTACTACACCTAGTGCCTCGCTTTTTAAAGCGTTTAGAAAAAAAATAACTTATCTTTTCGTGTGTTTCAACGGCATACGAGAAAAGCCCGTGTTCATCACGCCGCATAAAATTTTTAACCCATTTTGACGCCGTCGTAATTCAAAGGTCTTCGCGGTGCTGGGCGGTCGTGATTTGGGTCCCGCGCCGTGGGCCCAAAGTGCCCCACACCCCCCACACGAGGGTGGGCCGTGTGGTCCAGAGGGGATAAGAGGAAGGACGGAGCGGGTGGCCAAATTAAAATGGCGTCTCGTTTGAAAAGGGGGATATTATTTCGCGCGCCCGGCCCAACAAAGCGTTAATACCCAGATAAATAATTTCATTCCGCTAGCCTCGGCGATTATGACGCAAAAAATAACGTGAGGTGGAGTTATTGTTTTAAAAAGAAAGAGTAATTTGATTTGAAATAATAAGGCTTCGTGGTAATTAGGTACCTATGGAGGAAAAGGTTCCTATACAAAAGGTGTTTTCATATTTTTTTGGGTTTGTTGCAAAATACACGGTATTTTGAAAAAAGTGTCCACGAGCTCCACGAAATTGGGCTTTTTGTGACTAAGAGTTTGAACAATCTTTGAACCCTTAATTGGTAATTTTTATTTGACCACACATCTATCACCACTGAGGCATAATTTTTAACAAATTATTTATTTATCATTGAAGAAAAAGATAACAATAATAATCTAATTTTTGAAAATATGAAAATGAACAGGACACAGAAAAATAATAAAAGATAATGGTCGCAACAGGGACTCGAACCCAGAACCTCACGTTTTACCGGGACATACACCTCTACCAATTGGTCTACTGCGATCTATTATGAGACTGTCGTAATTGTCAACTTCATATTTTAAATTTCAGAATTAACAATATTATTTTCGATTAATGGAATCGGTTATTATGGAAATAGGGACATAAAATTACAAAAATCTACAATTACATACAATTATAAACAGGTACATACAATTAGCAAATCGAAAACATCACAAATAAAAATACAAAATTATGTTCAAACTCACTCAAGTAACACATATTACAATGAGAGGCAAGAGACATAAAAAACACGAGAGGTATGGATAGAGAGACAATTGGCACAATATAATTAGTTACCTAAACCTATTTTTTAACAGCGGAACTTATTTTCTTAATGTTAAATTATCTTATTATGTAGTCGACACATCTGTGTCAGAGGGCTAATGTAGGCGATTTTATTGAAGGCATAAGGCGAGTATCTTCCACTCTGGAACGTGCTGCAAATATATATAACCATTATTTTAAAGGAATAAATTGTGATATAACAAAAGAAACCGCTATTTTAATCCGCTCCATATTCGAGAGCCTTACTCCTCGAGCACGAAGGCCGTCTATGATATTTAATGAAGAATTGTTATCCACCGAAAATACGAACACTATCAATTCATCAATTATTTTACTTGGCAATAGATTGCGAAGGACATAATATAGCGCGAAATTGATTATTCTGTTGTTACAAGGATGTGAGAATGTTATATTGTTCAAGAATGTGATATTACCTAAGTGTTTGCAATTTTGAAAGATAAAATGTGAACCTTCGTGAAGCATTTGACGTTATCTACTTCATGTTCCGAGATAACTCCCACGAACGCCACTTATCCTAATGACAATATTTGAAAGAAACGATATTTACGACTTCTTTGAGGCAACAAAACATACTCGCGGGATATCACATATAGTCAACAAAAAACTAAGTGAACTTGACGACAATTTTTACACACAGCTGATATCTTATTTTATTACTATTATATTTTAAACTCCCAAGTTTCGCGACAAGAGCGTAGGTACCGAAGATGTTTATTAGTATCAAATATTTGTATTGTAGGTACCGATGATGTTTATTAGTATATAACAAATTATTTTTATTGTATGTACCATGATGTTTATTAGTATCAAATTATTTGTATTGTAGGTACCGATGATGTTTATTAGTATATAACAAATTATTTTTATTGTATGTACCATGATGTTTATTAGTATCAAATTATTTGTATTGTAGGTACCGATGATGTTTATTGGTATATAACAAATTATTTTTATATTGTATGTACCATGATGTTTATTAGTATCAAATTATTTGTATTGTAGGTACCGATGATGTTTATTAGTATATAACAAATTATTTTTATTGTATGTACCATGATGTTTATTAGTATCAAATTATTTGTATTGTAGGTACCGATGATGTTTATTAGTATATAACAAATTATTTTTATTGTATGTACCATGATGTTTATTAGTATCAAATTATTTGTATTGTAGGTACCGATGATGTTTATTAGTATATAACAAATTATTTTTATTGTATGTACCATGATGTTTATTAGTATCAAATTATTTGTATTGTAGGTACCGATGATGTTTATTAGTATATAACAAATTATTTTTATATTGTATGTACCATGATGTTTATTAGTATCAAATTATTTGTATTGTAGGTACCGATGATGTTTATTAGTATATAACAAATTATTTTTATTGTATATACCATGATGTTTATTAGTATCAAATTATTTGTATTGTAGGTACCGATGATGTTTATTAGTATATAACAAATTATTTTTATTGTATGTACCATGATGTTTATTAGTATCAAATTATTTGTATTGTAGGTACCGATGATGTTTATTAGTATATAACAAATTATTTTTATTGTATGTACCATGATGTTTATTAGTATCAAATTATTTGTATTGTAGGCACCGATGATGTTTATTAGTATATAACAAATTATTTTTATTGTATGTACCATGATGTTTATTAGTATCAAATTATTTGTATTGTAGGTACCGATGATGTTTATTAGTATCAAATTATTTGTATTGTAGGTACCGATGATGTTTATTAGTATATAACAAATTATTTTTATTGTAGGTACCATGATGTTTATTAGTATATAACAAATTATTTTTATTGTATGTACCATGATGTTTATTAGTATCGAATTATTTGTATTGTAGGTACCAATGATGACTATTAGTATCGAATTATTTGTATTGTAGGTATGATGTTTATTAGTATCAAATTATTTGTTATATTTAAGGAGAGACTGGTTGAGGATGGTCTAACCAGCTGGATTCTCTCGACCCATTGCCTTGCACCACAGTGGGAGGAATGATTTTATGCGACTGTCACTCCTGTACACACTGACCCTCAGTCTACCCATCCCTCATACCTTTTTCCTTCTCAGAACTTCCTCTCCTTCATTTCCTTTAAAATACCATGCACACAGCATCCCAAATATTACAAATGCCCATAGGAAAATTGTTTTCCTCAGGGCCTCCAGGGGGAGCTAATGTAAAAAAAATAATTAAAATTAAGACGAAGAAAAAAAATTCTTATTCAATCTTCGCAAAATCAGTTTGTGGCATCATTTTGATTTAAATGAAACAAAAAACTTTGTTTAAACCACGATATAATCATAATTATCGACAGGTTTCGAAACCGATGGTTTCTTCGTCAGGATAATAAGATGAAATTAAAAACAAATATAGTAAAATATATATTTAAAAAAAAAAATAATAAAAAAATAATCAATTATGTAGGGCTTGGTTTTGATATAAGGGGGCTTACCAATGTACGTAAGTGAAATTAATCGGTCGAATAAGATCATCGGAAACGCCTAAAATCTGAATTTACCACTTCCCTCGTTACAAACGTGTTATGAGTGTTGCTTTCTTTAAACACTTAGGCGTATTAATAATTCTTTATTTTTGAAACCGTAATTTATTTCGCAGTTGTCGGCCGTAATTTTAAAAATTTATCTGTGTTCCTAGAAAATGCATTGTTTATTACAATAAATCTGCTTTATTATGAGAGTGTATGAAATATTACATCAAACAATTTTGCTAAATGTAAAAATTTAAGGGGAAATAAAATTATTAAAAAAAAAAACGTTTTAAATGGTATTTATTTTTCAAGAAAAAATGTTCTCACAAATAATATTTTGAAATTAGGAAGTTGAATAATTGACAAATTTTGTAGACATCATTATATTTGCAAAATAAAACAATAACGAAATAAAATATTGATGGTATGAATTTTACCGGGTGAAGTTAATTTGTGAGTTTTTCCGTTTTAGTTTTAGATTTTCTGCTAGAGATGTGCGAAACACAAAAGTAATTTATCACACACGCTAACCTTATACTCCTACGCCACGCTGGTGATACTGACTTAAAGAATTCATAATCTGTTCTTTCATATTTAGTTCAACTTAATTTTTTTTTCGATAAAACTTTTTTTAAGTTATGCTTTAAAATGTTGATAACGAAATAATTGTTTGCGCCGTACTTACGAAATATGAATATAAATATTAATCGTTTTGTCCACATACAAACTCAAATCTTTCAAGAAAAGCTTACAAATACAACATTGGATTGAATCATCGATGCAATATTGTACTTTAATTTTTCTTTGGACAAAACTATTTATTCATGTTCATATTACGTATGTACGGGCGCAAACAATGAATTCATCTTAATATTTTAACGCATATCTTGCAAAAAGTGTTTTACCTGAAATAATAGTTTTACTGAAATTCGCGCCATCTATGAACGCGCAGATTATGAAACCTTTAAAGAATATCACCTTAAAGGGATACCCGGCGGTGATTTTTTCCATACATACGTATTCCCTATTTATCTCTCTGGATTTTAACCCTAGAGAAAATATTGTTTTTACATAAAATAGATATCAACCACTAGCGTGTCGGTGCTTTTCGTTTTTTTGATAAGTTACTTTTTATAGGAGTTATGACCTTCCAAAAATCAGTAAAATTGACTGGTTTAAACGCCGTCAAAAGACGTTCAGTATACAAACTAGACAATGTTTTTTAAAAAAAGCAAAACGTACAGACATATAATACTTTCTTCTTATGTGGTTGGTAAAAAAAAATTGAAAATCAGTCCACTTTTGGAGGAGAAAAGTGGGGAATACAAAACTTCGATTTTAGTTAGGTATTAGTAGCCCGAGGTGCATTCTCCCTTTCGCTCAATATCTGGTGGAGTAAGAGCAACAGTGACAGCAAAAATTTAGTAAAATGTATTTCAAATTTCTCCCACCACCCAATTTCACCACCCGGGTATCATCTTAATGTTAAAATTTTGATTATATTAGAAAGACTCCCCACGACGGTTTTTATTGTCGCTGTAGAAGAATGCTTTAAAAAGGTGTTCTCATTAAAGTTTGGTCGAGTTCTCTAGTATAAATAATGCCTATATTAGCGATAAGTAAATCATGTATCAAAATAATATTTTTCTAGGCACCTCATGTCTGAAAAATTGAATTTATTTTCAGGTATGTTCTAGGAAATTACTTTTAGGAAGACGGTGCACGAAAATTATTAATAAATAACATGTGAAATATTGTGCGGTGTAAATTGAAAACCCAATTTTTCCAGTATACCGTAATTTTTCAATGTGAGTAATAATGTTTCTATACTCATACACATTATATTTGATCCTTTTCTTCTAGTAGAATAAATTGTCGTATGAAAAAAAATGTATGTAAACAAAGCAAAACATTTACGCGTTTCTAATGGATGGTAGTTATTCATCCCTGATAATACTATAATATTATAATTATATTATCTTTCATACTCGCAATACTGACTTATGATATGTGTGTGACAACTACCTATTTATAACTACAGTAACCCACAGTATAAAATATACATAGATAGCATAGAACATATTCAAAACAAATTTATAAAATATCTTACTTTCAAATTCAACAATAACTTTGAATTTACATTTCAAACATTGCAACAAAGGCGGGCACTAGCTGATTTAACATTTATACACAGAATTTTAAATAACAAAATCGAATGTACTGAACTTCTATCCTTATTTAATTTTAATATACCTGTAAGACGTACACGCCATACAGCACTATTCCACACTCTAAATTACAAAACAAATGCAGATTAACCGTGCTCTTCATACATTCAATAATGTTTGCCTAAACTCTAATATTGACATTTTCTCAGATTCGCTGCCCAAATTTAAAAGGAGCATCATGTCAATGATATAACTGTTTAATGCGCATACATATCCCTTCACAGATCACCACTACTCACGCATACACACACACTCACACACTACGCACATCTCCCGGTAGTTACTAATTATATATTCCACTCAAGACATTACAATGAAACATATCAAAGGTACCCACCATGAAATATTATTTAATATCTGTAAACTCTGTCATCACACTGTAATCAATGTACTGCTTGTTTCTATAAAATAAATAAATAAATAAGTTCGAGTACCGAATTGTAAACGAGGACTTTATAAAAAAATAAATCTTAAATATAAAATCGCTAAGCTGCCTAAACTAGGTAGGCTATCAAGAGGATAGTGTAATACCCGCCTAAAATAAAATGAGATAGACATGTGGTGATTTATGTTTGGGTAATTATGCCGTGCTGCACTACCTCCTTATTAAGCGTAAGAGATGAATATATTACTTTAATGTGGATGCGTTCCATGGAGTCACATAACAAAACTTTTTTTGAATGCAAGATAATTCATAGAGCCCAGATTTATTCAGTTCGACTCCAATACACTTAGTACCAGTAAATACACAAAAAATTACTTGTAATATTTGAAAAAAAAAAGATTGATAAATATTTAAAGTAGGCACACAAATAATAATTATTTTAAAAAAATAGGTATTTTTAAAGATCGCATCAATGGGAGATTCCATCAAGAATCATTAGGACTTCCATTTTGAATGTCTCCTTTAGTTCAGAAACAATATGTACGAGTAGGTATATTCTTTTTCAATGATCAACATCAAAAATCCCAGGCTGGCAAGCATTTTGCACAAACAAAATTAACTACCGATAATTACTCTTGTAGTCGTGAGTAATACGTATTATATTTATTAATAACAGCAACGGGATGTTTAATTAAGTGCTGCTCTCAGCAACTGTTACTGTAAATGATAACATTGTCAGTACTTACCTTTTCGATATTTTGCCGGGAACTCAGCAAACTAAAAACAGGTAATATAAAGCACAAGGACATACTGACATATTATATGTCTAATATGACAGACTGGAAAATCAACAATTTTAAAGAAGACATTTATCTAAAACCCCCGCGTCTCACACGATAAGGAATAATATTTGAAGTGTTCATTAAATATCACCAGAGATGTGAAAAATGGGTACCCAAAACCATTTGAAATTCAAAAAGGAAATGGGTCAAGAATTTTCCAATAGTTTTCAAAACTTTCTTTTGAAAATTCAAAATGCATAATGGTTTTTAAAAATGCATTTCAAATGGGAAATACCGATTTTCAAAATGCACTGAAAAATCAAATTGTTTTTTTTTTAAATTTTTTATAGTGAATACCTTACAAGAGTCCCAACTGCTCCCGTCTGGAGCCAGTGTGACTATGACATCCCCAATTGGGTTATGTTGGTAAGAAAGAAGGTAAGTGGGAAAGGGAAGGAGGCGAGGAAGAGGAAGGTGGGGAAGTACCTGGCTATTCAGATCTAGTCACAAAATACGGCTAAAGCCATTTCAAGCAACGTTTCAATTCTGAATGGTGGTCTTACACCAGGGCGATACTAAGAGTATCTTCCGCTCTGGAACGTGCCGCAAATATACTATATATTATTTTAAATAATTAAATAACACAAATCAATTAAATAATTTTTTTTCTTCAAACTTCGCAAAATCACTTTGTGGCGTCATTTTGAATTAAATTAAAACAAATAACTTTATTTTAACCACTAATATTAGTGGTTTAAACAAAGTTATTTGTTTTAATTTAAATAAAATTTATTTGCGCACGCCCGGTTCGAACCCGCGACCTTCGGAATGGGAGTCTAACGCCCTACCGCTGGACTACGCCGGCCGGTTTCTGAGATCAAACAAAAAAATAATAAAAAAAGTATCATACTGGATAAACTAACAAGCATTGCATTCTAGCATATTATATTGGTTTTATTTTAATTGATAAACTAATGTTTAAGACAAGATTTTATGCAAAGCCCAAAGGTTAACAGTTATTATAAGCAATAAATATCAGCCTGAAACACTCATCCACATTGAAACAATCTTCCGAGAAAAGGTACATGCCGCCGACGGGACTCGAACCCGCGCCCTTCTAATGTCCGGTCAGGTCTTAATCCACTGAGCTACGGCGGGTTACCTCTTACCCGCTAAATGATTCAATATATACAAATGTTTCATTCAACAACTCTGTATTCCACAACTGCCTCACTTTAAATAGATTTTAAAACACTTTATTTCAAGAATTACACTTTACTTCGAGAAACTACTAATTATGTTTGAATAGATGGTAAAAATTGCTTTGAAATTCCATTTTTATCAATCAAAATTCAAAATTTCTCGCATAAAACCAAGAACCTTGGTACAAAACGATCCCTTTGCCGGCATTTTTCTTTTTGATTTGATATCTAGAAGTTTGGTTCCAATCTATGTACACTACGCATCTATTATTATTATTAAGAGCAGAAAAAATATATAAACAGACAGTTTAACAAAACCGCCTAATTTTACGCGGAACTAATGTTGCCAGCTTAATGAAATAGAAACTATTATCGAAAAATTAATATTAGAGCGTCTATGGCCCTTTTTTTGTAATGGTATCACTTATTTTGACAGGGCTTCTACTTGGGAGCAACTTGACAGATGTAAATACGACGAAATAAAAATGTGTTGAGATAATAGGAAGAATGTTGCAAAAATGCATTTAAAATGCAAAATGCACTGAGAAAAGCATTTAAAATCGAAATAGAAATGGGTTAAAAGAAAAAAAAACATTTAAAATGAATTTATTTGAAATAAAGTACGTCTCTGAATTTCACAACCGTTTTGAGGAAGGCACTGCTTTTTGGTAATTAATATGAAAGAGGGAGGTTGTTGACGAGAAAGCTTGCAGGATCTAGTTGTTAAAGTTTTAAGGTAAGTTTGCAGTCGCTTGCGAAAATTTGGCTATAATTTGAATGGTCAGCATAATGCAGAGGTTTTGGTCAGTTCTAAAATGTTTTCTGTCTGCAAATAATAGTCAGTTGTCCACAACATCCACTTGTGGTCAGCAAGTAGAACACTTAACAACGCTTGTTTCCACAGCTAATTAAATAAACTTGCAACGTATCTCATATTTAATATTATTTTGGCAAGCTGTCAATGTTTTTTTTAACACTTCCTCACCGGACCGAGGTTACACATCTACACTAACTAGAGTTTTACCCTGTATCTGAGTGTATTTTTAAACCACGTACTCAATAATTTAGGTTATCCTAGAAACACTATTCAGTTATCGATCTGCATTTAAAAAATGTTTATAACAGTACTACTTTTTTAGATATTAAATAAATTATATCGAATTCTGGCGAAATATTTAATTCCCCCTCCCACCTCATATTGTGGGATCGCGTAAAATTTCCCCGTTCGTATCCCCAGCATATTGCGAACTTCATGTGACTAACCCGCGCTTGTAACCGATCGGTAAATGTTGAATTTTAATAGAAAGGTTTGAATCGTAATAAGTGAGTCACGCTAGCTTCCTTATTATCGCTTTTACCATTTTGCCTTAGCAGTTTGCGCAACAAACTAGCCACGTTCGCGGACGCTGTAATCGCCAATCGCCAGTCGAGAATCGGAAATAAGGAGTGATGCTCGCCATCGGCCCGCCTTCTCTATTTTCTATGAAAAAATATGCGTTATGGTCTATATTCATTAGAATATTAATGATAACTTTATTTATCGAACGATTTACATAATTATCACTAGAATGTGTTAAATACACTTTTCTTTAATTATTACAAAAAAAAAACTTTAAATTTTGTCATTAACACCCATTAATAAGCAAAACAAATTGGGGTCCCGAGTGACCCCCCTTCGGATCATGTGTGATTTTTGCTTTCCGGTACGAAAAGGTTAATATCTTTTAAATTGGGGAGGTGGGAATTAGAACCGCCACCCCGGGAATTATTTGTAGGATAAACTCCACATCTGCCATAGGTCACCCTAAGTGTTTTGCTACGTTTGGTGACTTGTGAGCAAGGGTGAACATTTTGGTGAGCTAAGGTTTGTCTTGGTCTTGTCGACGGATCGGATGATATAATGAGATAGAAAAGGAAAGAAACTATAACAGAAAGAGGAACCTTGCTATTCCGACCTGGTTACAAATATCAAAAGCCATTTAAAGCAACGTTTCATTTCAGAATTGGTCTCGCGCCAAATGATAAAAAATAATATTTTTCTTCATATCTGGATTTAAAAGCTCTTGTAAATCTCAAATTAAACCTATAAATCATATCATGTAAATTCTCATTTACGCACATTACGATTTAATTTCACAAATTTTATTTCGATTAATAAGTATTAATAAATCCCCCAAAGCGATTGAAAAAATATATATAGATAAGTCTACTTCGCAAAGTGAATAGATGGTTTTTCCGTGAACCCCTGCTTTGGCTTGTTACTTGTTACCAAGGCTGAGATTTGAACCCTGACCTCGGTACCCGGAGCAAGAGAACCCGCCTCGCATCGCCCTTAACAGGGTCCCACAAAAACACACGGCCTCAGAGGTCCAGAGGGGCTGGTAGAGGCAGTGAGGGGCTGAGGGGAGGGTGAGGGTTGGAAGTGTTGGTTAACTTGTTTCCCAGTCGGGCCATCCCAAATAACGGGAACAATAGACCTCGAACCTGAATAACGACAGAGATAAAGCGAATACCTTCGTCCCGAGCCTTGTGGTTACTTTTTACCACGATTTCTTCTGTTTTTGGCGCAGATTGAATGAAACTCCTAGGAAGGAGGTAAAATTTACTCGATTTTTTACTACAGTAATATTGTTATGATTTATTATAATCATCAGTAATCATAACAAAATATTATAAACAATGGAACTTAACTGGTTTATATTTTGGTAAATGGATACACTTGCTCTGTAATGATTGATCCTGGATAGAATTTTAGTTTACAGTCCATGCCTGTAAATTAGGCTGCGTGTGTTGGTTATTTATCAATGAAAACACTTGAGTATATACAAGTCAAATATATTTACAGGAAAAACGTATTTTAAGAATTAATTAAAAGCGTCACAACCGGAGAGGAAAATGGGCAACTGCCCTGAACGTTGAAACTAGAATAATTCACTAGTCACGGTTTGATCTGCGCGACCGCTGTCAGTGATGCCAGTAGAGAAAATTTATGAATGTTTAATGTTTATGGCTGTTATAGCTACAATATTATTTCCAATATTTTATGTTCAATGATTTATTATAAAACTGTAAGTGTCCTAAGTAAACATAAATAAATAAAATAAATCGTTTCCTAAGGACTGGACTCTTTTATAGTGAAAACATGATTGGGTACCTCTTTATTTTATGTGATAGCACCAAACATGAAATTTGCGAACTAATATTAAAAAATAAACAGAAATAATATTTATTTTTTATAAGAAAAACTCTCTTTTTAACTTTTAAGGGCTATTCCCATTAATGTTATATATCATTGAAGAAGAAAACAATAATAGTCTAAATTAAAATATGAAAATGAACAAGACACAGAAAAATAATAAAATATATACATATTTGTTATTTCGGCTACTGGCATTATACCTAGCTCTCTCATTAAAAATTTCGGCATATTAGATTTGTCAAAGAATTTGTATATAAAAATGCATAAATCAGTCATTTTAAATATATGTAGGATTACGAAAGATTTTTTAAATATTTATATTGAGGGATCTGTAGGATTTATCGGTCAAATTAGGAATTCCACCGAGCCGAACCCTCTGATATGAAAATATCTGGAGTCGGTGAATTATATTCCCATTTAATAGTTTGGTAGATTAACATGTTGTTCTTGTATTGTTTTGTATTAATTATACTTATATAATACACTTGCATAACGTTTACTAGATGATCATTTATACGGATTTACTAGATGATCATTTATATGGAAAAGTATATGAAATGGTTTAGTTTTTCCTTTGGGAAAAAAAAATAAAAGTAAAGTTTAGTTTTTCCTTTGGGAAAAAAAAATTTAAAAAAAAAATATATAAATATACACATATATATATATATATATACAATAGATCTGGGATCGATTCCCAGTTGCAACCATTACATTTGATTATTTTTCTGTGTCTTGTTCATTTTCATATTTTAATTTAGATTATTATTGTTGTCTTCTTCTTCAATAAGAAATAATATGACCACTCTTAAAGTGCCACCGTTCTATGGTTCTTGGCGTTGTCACGCTACCCCTTTACCCCATCCCTTGTCCGCGACGGGGATGGAATCACTTAGGGAGAAAATATAATTCCCGTTTTATTCCCGGGCAGCGAGCACCTCCCCACAACTGATTGTCCAAAATATTACAGCCTTTTACTTCATTTTAACGGTGGCAGTCGGAATGTTTGCGCCGGAACAGACTATGAAATAAATCCACGTGGTTTTCGTCGAGTATTACAAACCCCATTGGGTTTTATTTGGAATTTAACACATTTTATTTTTCACCTATTTTATTTCTGTTGAACTTTTGGGGTTGAAAATAATTGACAACACTTTAATACCATATTTTTCGATTATACTTTGATTTAAGAGCTAGTAGTAACTAAAGGTCATTGTAAGATGTAATTTTATCACAGGTGCAAAACTGAAATCAATCTTGATTGGTGAGCTCTGTCCTCATAAAATTTACACATATCTGAAAAAAATAACTATTTTCATTCGTCACGAGTCATGATAATTGTGATAATATATGTATATATATATATTTTTTCTTAAATATTTGCAAAATTACTTTGTGGCATCGTTTTAATTAAATAAAACAAATTACTTTGTATAAAACACTAATCATATGTTATAATATCAACATGTTTCAAATCCGATGGTTTCTTCGTCAGGATAGATATTATAACATGTGATTAGTGGTTTACACAAAGTAATCTGTTTTATTGAATGTATTTTTTTATTTTCAAAATTTTGAAATTTACTGTCATATTCTTTTTTTAGAATTATTTTAAGAATTGTATTTGTAAATGCATCTAGAATTCATTTCAATTATAAAAAATTTCCTTCAAATTTAAGAAGTAGGAAGGTGTTTTTGTTATTTATTTTTGGGGTGTTGTGCCGTGTTGCGGCAAAATAAATAACAAAAAATACTTTTGGCTGTGAAAATCTAAAATCATATCAGTAGGAAGGTACCTTCTTGCTTTTCGAATAAATTGATAGTCCAGTCGATTATTCAGACATCTCCCAAAAATTGTTCAGTTATATGTAAAAGTATACCCCATATCTGGTACAATACTCGGATTACTCATAAACACCAACAATAATTTTTTTGGGTCATTTAATTCTCTGGACGATCGAATTACATACAATAACAATAACTGTTTATCATCCAAAATTTCTGTTTATCGAAATATTAAAAAAAACAATTTTCATACCATGCCAACTTTTAGATTTATAAAAATGATGCCATAATACGACATTTCACAAAAAAGAATTTCACTGGGCATAAAACATAAAAGGACCTAATAGAATAGTACAAATTTATCACGGAAATACTAAACGTTCCAACTGTAATAAAAAATGGACCAGAGGAGAAGGGGATAAGTACGTATTCCACCTTTGAACGGTGAGTAAAAACGAACTAGTAAAGCCACGGAGAAGTTTCTCCCTTCTTCCACCTCCCCATTCCCCGAATACACCCCTGTCTCCTTTGACGGTTGATTGTTGCACTCCATTAGAGCGACTAATGGAAATAAAACGACTCATTTTTATTTCGATTCCAACTACACCCCTTCCATTTGCAGGGATGCAATTTTATTTTGAAACATCGATATGTTTTGTGGTGTGATGTTTGAGATAAGGAAAAAACATCGAACTTGTGATAAAGGAATAAACTCTTCTTCGACTTTGCGAAGACGTTGCATGTGAATCAAATGGAAACTTACACTGATCGGAGTTAATAGGAAATTAGCTCTATAAAAGAAAGGATTTCATCTATGAAGAGAGCATTACATAGTTAAATAAAAAAAATAATAGATGAATTTTTAAATTCGAAATAAAATTCGTCATTCGTCATAAGAATGTAAATAAAACGAATTAAGATTTGGGTGCTAACGAACGCACCTAACAGTACACACAGAAAACAAAACAAAACACTTTTTTTAATAATGAATATAATTATTAATAAATAATAAACCGACATAAATATCTCCATCAGATTTCAATGAAATAATTAATATTTATTATATAATTTTAACATAACAGTTAATACATATTGTAAAATAAGAATAAACTTACCGAAAACAACCTTTTCATAGTTATGCTGTATCGTAGTAATCACACAAAGCATATTGTTGGAAAGTAACGATAAAAAATTTAAACGAAGTGATTAAAAAACTTCCCGATGAGATCCAGAATCTCAAAGAATATTTCAGAGTCTTTAAGGAGGAGCGGAAACGGAAGCATCACTAAAGAGAAGGATGAGAAATGGAACAACTAGAGAGAAATAACTGGAGAAAGAGATGTTCTGTAGAAAGTCAATGCTGATCAGGATAGATTGACATAATTGATAAAGGAATAGAATATCTTGCAAATAAAGCTCATTTATTGAAACGAAATGGACAGAAGTATGAAAAAATCCGGAAGCCTTTAAAGTGGCTTTAAATAGTGACATAGAAAATGCTAAGCAAACCGCTTGATAACTGAAGAATAAGAGGAAACAACTCGTGGAGCAGATCAAATCACAGAAGAAATCCAAAAGTAATAAAAAATTAAAGGATTTATGGCAGAAAGTTCTTTGTTTTGTCTCCCACTCGATTCTCAATTGGGTAATTTTTTGATTTATAAAACTTTTCATAGAATTACTAAGAGAGCTTTCATTTTTTTGCAGTAAAATTTCATTTGCAAATTCTTTACTCTGTCCAGAATATTTTTAAGTTTCGTCTGTACATAATCTATCCACATTTACAAGAATTCTGGGTAATGCTTTCTTTGGTGTTCAGGTTAAGATTATATTATTAAAAACAAGATTTTCGCTGTCATTCTTAAGCTGGCTATTGTCTCCTGCCTCTTTTTTCCTCGTGTGAATCCGTAACATTCTGTTTCACGTTGCCTTCTGTCTCTTTTATTACACAACAAATTCAATATCACCATCTCATTTCACTGCGGCGCATCGGTTGGTACTAGCGGCGACGGTTTCTCCCAATTTGCAGGCAACGTGAAACAGAGTGCGAGGTTAGCATGAGGAAAAATGAGACAGGATCCAACCTTCGATTTTTAGCCAGCTGCTAATAGACCAATATGTCGGGGTATTCGCCGCATGGTGTGTAGACCGCTTTAGATACCTACAGCCTAACATTTTTATAAATTTAATAAATCTAACAGGCATATAAATTTAAAAAGTAAGACAGTAATACTGTGTTACCATCGATGTTCCAAAACTTCGTTGTTTTCGTTACATCCCTACCAGTCACAATATGCCAATGACAGGCATATAAATTTAAAAAGTAAGACAGTAATACTGTGTTACCATCGATGTTCCAAAACTTCGTTGTTTTCGTTACATCCCTACCAGTCACAATATGCCAAGCGTGACGCATTCTCAGATGGGTTTTCTGTGTTTCCCCCCCCCCCCTTCAGATAGAGTAGGTAGGCCTAACACTATAGTATATTATATAATGGGATAATATAAATATATTACTATAATATAATATAGCCATAAATATATGTAGTATGGCGTTGGCGGCGGCAGATTATGGGAAGTGGCGGGATTTATGAGCCGGTGTGTAATAATATGCCAATTGTTTATGCGTTCCGCTTCAGAGCTGCAAACCGAGGATACGTGGTGATTCAATAGGTAGATTGACGGTGTACGTGGTCGGGGGATATGGCTTTCGACTACGAATCTGGAAGACGCTGGTTTTTTATCCCGGCGAGCGCTAGTAATTTTTTTTTATCAAATGTTTTTATTTTATCAAATGAAATGAAACCCATTACTTTGTGTAAACCACTATAATACATGTTATAATATCTGAAATGGGTGTGTGTGCACGAGTGCCACTGATAAAATACATCATAATCGACAATAAGTCTATCGCCCGAGTTTCAGCTCGGTAGGATGTCGGGAAGTCAGTTCAAATTTCACTGCCAATATTTGAATTCATCAATTTAAGAAGACAAAATTGAACTTAAAATAGATGTATTTGAAAAAAAATGCATGTCGTAATTCACAATATTCAAGATATTATCTGGGTAAGTCCTTATTTGTAATTACAAAAAACATGTAAGTCTCTATAAAAAGGCAGTATAAGTAATGCTGGTTTGACCTTTCTCGTTTGTATGATTTAATCGAATTCTGGAAAATTCCGTCTGCAAATCGAGAGGGGGGTACACGCAGGGGCTGGACGAAGCAGAAGAACAAAAAATTGAATATCCGAAAAGCCTTCCTGATGGAAATTAATTCATGATGGGCATTTGAAAAATGTACTTACAGCCGACAGTTCTACAGTAGGGATCGGGAACTTTTTAGGGTGCAGTTTACAGTTAGATTTGGTTTTGTATTTACTGAAAGAAACCCTAACTGTATGGAGCCAGTGGGACTATGGCATTCCCAATTGGGATCTGTTGTGAGGTTCAAAACGTTGGGAAGGGAAGAAGACGGGGAAGAGGACACAATGAATGTTCCTGACTATTCAGATAGTCAGTTGTCCACAACATCCACTTGTGGTCAGCAAGTAGAACACTTTGATTTAAAGAGTAACAAACATACATACATCCATACAAACTTTCGCGTTTATAATATTAATAAGACATTTTAGGATATATTCCCCCTTACTTATAATTGCGGTATTCGCCGACTCATCTATGATTTTGTAACGTTGGCCTTAAACCTAGTTTAAAGCCGTTTTAACCAAACACACGCAGTGATAATAAGTTAAGTTTTTCACTGTTACGACGAAATACGACACGTATTAGTTAAACTACGATTATAAGTAAGGGGGGATATGTTTTAATAAGGTTAATAAAAAAAAAATTCAGTTCATTTATAAGTGGATCCGGTGTGGAGAGATTTTTAGGGATAGGAAGAAGAGGTTGTTCTGGACTTGTATATAGTTAGCTGATCGGATCACATCGTCGACACATCATCAGATCTGCCGAATCTGCCCTGACGATGGACACTGCAACGCTGTCCGAAACGTCGGCTTAAGAAGGAGGTAGCGCAACACGGCATAACACCCCAAAAACAAACAACGAAAAAAAACTTGTAGGTGCTTGTTCCATTGTATCGTATTTGGAAGCCTGAAATCGGTAAGGCGAGCCTCCTTTGTTGACCTTTTTTAGTTTTTTTAATCAGGGTTGTTTGCACAACGAGATATAGATTATGTTTGTAATGAAACACTCGCGTTCATTTACTGGTTATATTTAAAATTGCGTTCAACAGTTTAGATACAATAGCAATAAGCGATGATTATGATGCTTTCACGTAATATAAAACAGATGCATACCTTCTTAATCTTTTGTGTCCCTTATATTGAATTGAATCAACATCTTTAGATTCTTCAACGATGTCTACAGATGAATGATAAACAGCTACACCACTAACTGTTGAGTTTGGTCGTTTGTATTGAGAAATGCAATAAAAATTATGACTAATAGATTCGCTCTTTATTTTTCAGCCAAGTTTCGGAAAATAATTAAAATATTCTAGCTAAAGCATGAATCTTTTAACAATAAAAACAAATATAGATTGCGGTAATTGTACGGTTTTAGTAATACCTGCCACAACAGTCAAATAAATTTTACATGAACCGCGAGTAAAAGTTAAACGAACTCACATATTTTTTAATTACGATTTTTGAATTGATTGAAAGATAACATGCGCATACAATGAACGAGCTGTGAAATTTCACCAATGTATTGCAGAGCTCAACAAAACACAACGAAATAGTTGACTATAACGTATTTTGGATTTGCCAATGAATATAAATCAGGAACAGTCTTATCTGGTTATTAGATCCGGGAACCGTTTGAATATTTGCGAGAGACCCTATGTTAATTCGTGCAGTTCACTTGGTAATTCACACAATTCCTGAATTCACTGTCCAACGGTTGGTCGCCGCGCAAGAAGTTCAAATTTAACCTCGAATGGTGGCGGTTCAAATTTACATTCTTTGAATTATTCAGCGCGAATTAGTAATCCCGTTTTTTCTCGTCTTTTCTACCCTGATAGGACTCCATTCCACTCTCCACTCTCCACTTACACTCCACTACAGTCAGTTCCTCGAGGGTTTCCAATTTCCCCGCAAATAAACCAGAATATTTCTAGTTTTTCCGATGAATAATGACGGACATCAAAGCAGCTTTGAAAAATTGGGTAGTGAATAAACGGTACCGTGAATTTATATTGAAAATACTTAGAATTTCGGTTTTATTGGATTCTAACAAATTTTCCCAACGTTATTTGATTTTTTATGTGTGTAAACTGCTACCATCCGTTTGGTTCCAGCGAGACCATTGAATTCCTAATTGGGAAATTTTGTGATGACGGGAAGTACCTGGTTATTCAAATCTTATAACCAAACACGTCTTAAGTCATTTCAAGCAATCTTTCAATTCTGATTGGTGGTCTTTCACCAGGGCGATACTAAGAATATCTTCGACTCTAGAATGTGTCGAACATATACTAGGCACATTTTATTTTTGAATAAATTGTTATATCAAACGTATTTGACGACCGTCCGTGGTCGAGGGGTAAGACACTTGACTCCCATTCGGAAGGTCGCGGGTTCGAACCCGGCGTGCGCAAATAAATTTTATTTGATTAATTTGTGTTATTTCACAATTAATTAATGAAAATAATATATGTTATATTTGCGGCACGTTCCAGAGTGGAAGATACTCTCAGTATCGCCCTGGTGTAAGACCACCATTCAGAATTGAAACGTTGCTTAATAATGGCTTTAGCCGTGTTTAGTGACTAGATCTGAATACCCAGGTACTTTCCCACCTTCCTCTTCCCCATCTCCTTTCCTTCCCCACTTACCTTCAGCCTCACTACATACTCCAATTGGGGATGCCATAGTCTCACTGGCTCCAGAAGGTAGCAGTTGGGACTCTTGTGAGGTTTCTCTGTAAAAAAAAAAATTAAAGAAATAAAATTTACATTCGCACTCAGAGATTTAAACCGGTAAGCTCCTTGGTGAAGAGCCTTTCCCCTTGACCACGGAAGCCATCATAATGATTTTGGAATTAATTAATGTTAATAACTAATTATCTGTCAGGTTATTCCAATAAACCAAAAAAATATGGATTTTTTTTTAATAAAGGACTATATTTTTCAGGAAGTTTAAATTATTTCTTTCTCGGAGCTTTAAAGACGAAAAGACCTTAAAATGTTCTGTTTCCTGAGAAATTCTACAAGTTTAGTTATAATAATTTCGTAATGACGAAATTATTTCAAAACACTTAGGCGCTCCGCTGACGAGGCAACTGAAACCAAACTAAAACTGGCTGGTTTCTATGTCTTGATTGGTCAAAAAGCTTGTTTAACCATAGACGAAGAACAATCAGCTGACAGCTGGCAACTAGCAACGGCCGACCACGGCAATCAGCAGTGCAAGTCGCGAGTCACTGCTTACGTTACCATTGACAACGGGTTTTTGAGTGATTGTGTAGTGTGCGGACCATCACATTGTTTTACAAAGACAGTTAGCAGTTGAGAGTTTTCAGTTGCCTCAGTGGGCGGATCACCTTAGACACAAAATTTTTATTATTTTTAATATTCTCGTTTTCTTTTCTGTTTTTGAACAATTGTAAAAATTAATTCATAAACTCCACGTAGTATTGTAGCACATTTTAGAAGTAAAATGTAATGTATAGTCATTTCCAATGAATCTTTTCATATCAAGAAGAACTTTAGTGTAAGTGTCTATGTTAGAATCTATATTATGTCCTAACCCACCATTGAAAAAGTAGGTTCCATGACTATTGATCTACAGACAATTGACCCCCCGACATACCTATATACAATGTGTAGTTGGTGGAAAATATGGAATACCTACTTACATAAAATGTAACTAGTGTTCGACGAAGGGGTGTGAAGAGAGAATGGTAATGTAATATGGAATGGAAAATAACAAAAGTATAAAGCATGTTTTCATTCAAATGCATTAAGGATAAAACTACACGTTTATGTACAGTATAAACCATCGAATAAGTATAAAAAATTTAAACTGTAAATAAATTCGTTTGATATTCATACCAACGTAATTTTAAAGACTAAGTCATTTTTAGGATTGAAATTAGTAAATATTGCACTAAAAATATAATTTTATCAGCCCATCAGGCCTCAGCCATATTCTGTCGGAAAGTAAAAATATTTCCGCTTTGCAATTAAATCCAAATGAATGGAATATTTCTGTACGTATCCAAATTTTTTTTTTTTTTTAAAGGCGATGAAAAACGCTTTTAAGTTTTATTATTAGAAACTAGCTGATACCCGGCTATGTGTTGCAATGCCAATTAAATAAATAAATTGTTTCTCCCTTCGTGTCATTTCCCATTCGTCCCCGTTCCCCTTCCGACTCATCTTCCTCTTCCCCTCCCGCGTCCCCTTCCCCTCCTGCGTTCCCTTTTCACCTTCCCGCGTTCCCCCTCCCTCATTCATTCATTCCACTTCCACCTTCTTCGCCTTCCCCTCTTCTTCGTCCCCCCTCCCGCGAAACCCCCCTCCTTACCGCCTAACTCCATAAAATACACCCATTTTTCCAACAATTTGCATTACCTATTTACTTTTTTTAATGCAAATTTCATAATGCCAGACCTCACCAGTATATATATATATAGAAGTATTCATGGGCATGTTCACAACAATCAGAAAAATGTAATAGCAATCGGATAAAATTTTAATCACAATCGTATAAATAGTATAGAAAATAATTTCATAACACCAGAGCTCACTATCCTATAACCATCCCGGGTATGAGCACATTCTATTATATTCACATTCCCAAAGTTACATCGCAATCGGATGAACGGTATGGTCGCGCATAAGGTACAAGCAAACAAACAAACATTAATTTGTATATTATAGATAAACATATATTAAAAAAAAAAATGCAAACTTAAAAGTTTCAAAAATGGTTTACCTTAAGTTTTTTCTCCCTAAAATTACGTCGCCTCACTTTTTTGTCGTTAGATGTAAAATTAATTAATAACATTTTTTTCCAAATTGCTGTCGGAAAATTTGGTTTCATAAAGGTTAACTTTAAATTTGAATATAAGGAGTGGTGTTTTCTCTTTCTAACACAGTTTCGATCATATTTCTCACTGTGATAATAAGGGGACAAAAGTCTTTCTATTTCTATGAGACCTATATGAGCTATTATAAGCGATCAACTTAGCCTGGGGGTTATAATAATTATCATTTCGGAGGCCTATTACACAGAGAAAAATGGTATTCTGAAATACGATCATTTTATTCGTAAAAAACGGTTAAAAACGGGACTGAAGTTCTTACGATCATATTAACAGTGTTTCAATGTTTATTGGCGGGAATATGTAAGAATAATTTGTTGGTGTACGTAATTTCGTACGTATACCAAGAAATTATTCTTACATTTTCCCGCCAATAAACATTGAAACACTGTTAATATGGTCGTAAGAACTTCAGTCCCGTTTTTAACCATTTTACGAATAAAATGATCGTATTTTAGAATACCATTTTTCTCCGTGTAGAGGAGCAACTGTCGACTGAAAAAGTATTAATCTATCTTATGAAATGGAAATTATAACCTATCAGAAATACATATAATTATTAAATAATTTACCAACACAGTTGAAGAAGAAGTTATCTGGAAGTTCCTTTAGCCTTTTATTATTTGCGACAAAGAGCAGAACGACTCATTTCTCATCTGTAAAGTGTTTCCAATTAAAGACTTACATATTTTATCGGCAGGAACAGTCTGTCGCTTTATGGCAGGAAAGTAGGACTTCGTTAGGCGTTTGGGTGGCTCTGGGCGGTAGCTACTTGCTGTCCGGAACACTTATTCTGAACACAAACGCCAACGTTGATGAGATTTACGCCCTTCGTTCACGCAGATACTTACAATCGACTAAATAGCCGTTACCCGCTACCTGTCATACTATTTTGCTAGTGCAGCATGTGGCGGCGTTTACAAACACTAATAATAGTATGGAAGGTACAGACGAGCGGCGATCGCGTCGCTTGAAAGTACCATGGAAGGACGGCGTACAGGTTTTATCAATAATATCGGCAATTAGTGCCTCCGCTGACGAGGCTACTGAAACCAAACTAAAATCGACTGGTTGCTATGGCTTTCAACCAAACTTCCATCAAACTTATATGACTGCCTACTCAATTTTACGATTTCTGTAATTATCTCAGCTTGTTTAACCATAGACAAAGAACAATCAGCTGTTATCGCAGTCATCTATCGCTGTCAAATTGAAAAATCAAGAAAAAAAACTATAAACCTGACAACAAACCGAGCAAACTGGCAACGGCCGGCAACGGCAACTAACAGGGCGACTCGCGAGTCACTGCTTGCGTTGCCATTGACAACAGGTTTTTGATTAATTGTGTGGTGTGCGGTCCATCACATTGACATACACAGGATAGCGAGTTTAGTTGCAAACGGGTTTTTTTCAGTTGCCTCGTCAGCGGAGGCACTTAGTCGCCATTTGCTAGCGCGATCGGAAATTTCACATGACATTTGAGAATATTTGTCCTTGACAAAAACATAAACGTCGATATAATAGTCGAACGCTAATTAGTCGACACTTGCTAAGTAAAAACGACTACAATTCTATTTGGGAGGCGGGTATGGGTACCGCCGCTTCCGGAACAGTGAATTTGATTACTGATACCTATGCCATAGGTCACCCCAAGTAGTTCAATTTGTTTGGTGACTAAGCAGGTGTGACAGGGTTCAAGGGGTGAGGTTTGTCCGGGTCCAGGCAACGGATGCAGGCCGGTTCGAGAGAGATTGATTTAGGGAAAACTTTTGATCTCTCCAGCACGAATCTTTCGGAACAACGCCTTGCACCGCAATGGGAGAGATAGGTGCATACATCCGTCACTCCTGGACATACTGACCCCCAGATTCCTATCCATCCTGATGCCTATTTCCTTCCCAGAACCTGCTCTTCTTCCTTTTCTAAAAAGTCCCTCCAGACAGCATTCCCAACGATGGTCCTGACCATAGTCTTATTATGTATAGACCTGCCCTAAGTGATAAAAGCGTATTATTTCCCCTTCCTTAATTCTGGGTTCCATGGAACCGGCCGGGCTGGCGTATAGGTTCGCGTGAATCTAGAAAATGTGACGCCATCATTCTTGTGCGGACTAGCATTGAGCTCTCATCGGTACATTTTACAAAATAACACGGCAAAAATGGTAACTTGTGCTATTAAAACATGTAAAAATAGAAGTGAAAAAGAGTATAAACCCAATTGTTGTATTACCTTCCATATTTAGGCATTATTTGTCTTTATTTTAAGCTTATTCACATCATATAATATGATCAGTTTTATCACACCGAGAGACATGAAGCGTAAGCAACCGAAATTCCCGGTCCCGTCGTGTGCACGTCGCTGTTTACTGGGATAAGTAAATTATGAAACATTTGTGAAAGTGTCTTAACTAAACACGGTAACAAAATATTCGACTCTCAAAACAAGCAAACCTTTCTTCACTTTATATGGATTACACAAGTTTGTTCAAACCGGGCGAACAATTCGCGCTCCCATGTAAAAAGGTCTATTCATTCAAAAGCAGATTTTACTTTTAAGAGCTAAATGGTGATATTATAATGCGTGATGCCTATATACTGTCATATTGAAGTATTAACGAATCACATATCGTTACAGTCAACTCATCCCTCTGCGCACCGCTACAGTTGGTTTTACCCCTCTCCCTGATTCTCTGGTCTATGAATATTCATATGTCTGTGGCCCTGACGGGAATTATTTCCTGTTTGGAGCTAATGTGAAAAAGTCAATGTTTTAGTGCTTCGGTAATATATTCTTAAATTATGTTTAAAACTCGATCGAATACCATTATATGTTTGAACAAAAACTTAATATTTTATTGATTTCTTTTTTTTTCATTTGTTCACTACATTTTCTCTTTTAGGCGCTCCGCTGACGAGGCAACTGAAAAAAAACTAAAACCAGCTGGTTTCTATGTCTTGATTGGTCAAAAAGCTTGTTTAACCATATACGAAGAACAATCAGCTGACAGATGGCAACTAGCAACGGCCGGCCACGGCAATCAGCAGTGCAAGCCGCGAGTCACCGCTTGCGTTACCATTAACAACGGGGTTTTGTGTGATTGTGAATGCAGGCCATCACATTGTCATACAAAGACAGTTGCCAGTTGGCAGTTTTCAGTTGCCTCAGTGAGCGGATCGCCTTACTTTTAGCAGTTCGAGTTTGAATAAAATCACTTCCTCAAAAATATTATTAATATCCATTAAAATTTAAATGTAAACCGTGGAAATATTTCTTAAAACACTTTTTGTAAATTGAAGATACACTTCCATGTTTTATTAGGTATAACTGTTGCGTATTTTTCTATTATGGTCTTGCATTTCAATGTCGTTGTTTATTGGTCTATGACATAAATATAGTTATCACTATCATATATGAACTTATAAAAACTGTTTATAACGCTAATAAATTAAACAAACACAATTTATACACAAGAGATAAAATATTATTTTTATTACTAAATAAAATATGCTTAACCACACCAGCGCTTTTTGGCACATTATGGCACTATTTCCAAAACCTCGGATTGCTTTGTTGCCAAAATGTGGTAATTTTTCAAATAAATTTTTTTATTAAAACGACTATATAACATATTGCACATTCAAAATATAACAAAATAAATATTCTCTAGATTCTTTAAAATTTTTTAATGTCAAAGATTTAAATATATTTTTTTTATAAATCCTACAAATATGTGATAATAGACAAAAGATAGGGGAATTCATTGGCAATATAGAACTACTATAATCAGTTTGTATGTCTCCATATTCAAATTCGGAGGTATGATTTTTTTGAAGTGGGCGGAAAAATTTTCTTTAGCAATCCGAGAATTTTTTTTTTTATTGCTCTGCGCTCCAGTGGTTAAAAAATTCAAATTGCCACATATTTTCTGTTAATAAACTTGGATTTGTTCGTATGAAGCAGTTACTTTGTGATGTGACATTATAATTTAAAATAAAACAATAACTTTGTATACACCACTTTTATTTATAAAAGTGGTGTATACAAAGTTATTGTTTTATTTTAAAATAAACTTGGAGAAATAGCGTGAAGGAGTTATCGATTAATTCCTGCTTAGTTAATCATTTGTTTGTAAAGCTTTCGTTAGCACAGAATTGAGAATAAGGTCGACGTATTCATTATTTAGATTGAAAATTTCCGTGAAATTCAGTCGATACTCATGACTACCTTTTACTTCCATTAATAATTTAGAAATATTAATCAAGCCATAAAACCTGGACGTTATTATTCGGGCGCTTGCACGCGGAACGACTCAATGACTGAACACATTAATAATTATTATTTATATATTCATGCTATTATTCCCATACAAAATGTAAGGAAGGAAAACTTTTCAGGTAATGTGAAGTTGCGACTACAAATCCAGTCGAAGCATAAAAAATACTACTGGTCAAGTATACACGTGGATTTCATTCCCCTGCGTAAAACAGGAAACTGGCTTGGGAAATCAGAGACTTAATGGTGATTAAATAACGTAAAATGGGGTGACTTTATACATTTTTACTTTTTAAAACCAAATAATTTAAAATTTATGTGTTTAAATTTTATGTCATAATAATTGCTGGTCAAGTACACAAGTGCATTATGGAAGCAAAACATACAGAATGGCTGAGGGAATCGAGTATCAGAGACTAACGGCCGCTGTTCCTAACTTTTAAATCGATTCATCTGAGGCCGGGATCAGCCAAGCATTTTGTAGGGTAGCGCTCGATTTATGTTGTTCCCAAACATCTTATGTTATCTGGCCTCGCCCGCTCTCATAGACAATAAAATGACATCAAAGTAAAAACTTTCGAAGTTAAATTAATATTATAGAGTTAATTGTTGTATTTATTATTAATACAGGTAATTCATTTAAAATATTTTTATCCATAAACTGACATTTTATATTTTTTAAACAAACGTATATAAAATAAAGTGTCAGCTTGACCGTAGGCACTGGACTTGACACTTGGCTTGGCGAATATTCGAACACGACATAGTTTATCGCATAAATTAACCGATTTTCGTCTCTACTCCGCACGCATCCGAACTTCTCAATCCATATTAATTAAAATGATAATTGATAAACGCAATACAACAGAAGTGAAATGAGCGCGAAACTGTGTCTTCTGTCAAAGTGATATTTCATCGACCATACATTGTGTTCGCGGTATTTTTTCTACTCTGTTGACACTTTTAAGAACTAGTCCAAAACTGAGGCGGCCGAAACGAGTTTAATCCACTAGTCCGGCTTCCTTAGGTTAAGATAAATGCTTAAGCGATACTTGTATGTTGGAAAAAGCATAGTTGTGCACTAATCAATTACTAAGGCAAAATTTTGGCTTAGTAATTGATTAGTAGGATTGGGAACAGCGGCCGTTAATTGTGATTAAATAACGTAAAATGGGGGTGACTTGTTAAATTTTTACTTCTTAAACAAAATTATAAATTTTTTTTGGTCATAGTTATTGCTGGTCAAGTACGCAAGTGGATTATATCCCCTGGGAGGTAAAACGTACAGACTGGCTGAGGAAATCGAGTATAAGAGAGGTAATGGTGATTAAATAATGTAAAATGGGATGACTTTATAAATTTTTACTTTTTGTATTAAATAATTTAAACTTTATGTCATAGTTATTGCTGGTCAAGTACATAAGTGGATTATAACCCCTGAGGGTAAAACATACAGACTGGCTGAGGAAACCGAGTATCAGAAACTTAATGGTGATTAAATAATGTAAAATGGGATGACTTTATAAATTTTGAATTTTTTTATTAAATAATTTAAAATTTATGTCATAGTTATTGCTGGTCAAATACACAAGTGGATTATAACCCCCGGGGGTAAAACATATAGAATGGCTGGGGGAATCGAGTATCAGAGACTTAATGGTGATTATATAACGTAAAATTTGGTGACTTTTTAAATTTTTACTTTTTAAACTTAATAATTAAAAATTTTGTGTCTTTAAATGTCATGTATATTGCATATCATATTTAAAATACCAAAATACAAATTATGTTGAATCCACCTGTTTGGGTAGTTAAAAAAATGGTGATCAAAGTCATATTTAGGATTTGGCGAGTTGATATACCATTTTTATAAGCTTACCCCAAAAAATTGTTTAATAATTTAGAACGTTTTGGATATTTTTTGGCATTTCGACACCTTTCTTTAATGCAGATGAATGATCTGGTGGATACTGTAATGCTGTCAAGCATAATAAATTCCTTGGTAATAAACAAACTAATTTCTTAATTAATGAAAATCGGAAACAGAAAAATCAGAAAAAGATACGGATACATCTGGGACTCGAACCCAGGACCTTCGGCTTTCCGGGCCGGTGCTCTACCAACTAGGCTAATGTATCCATTTCCGATTCGGTCATATTTAACTGTATCATACTTCGACTGAGAACTACCAACATTAGTAGTTAGCTTGGCGTGCGGCAATAAATTTTATTTGATTAATTTGTGTTATTTCACAATTAATTAATAAAAATAATATATACTATATTTGCGGCACGTTCCAGAGTGGAAGATACTCTCAGTATCGCCCTGGTATAAGACCACCATTCAGAATCGAAACGTTGCTTAATAATGGCTTTAGCCGTGTTTAGTGACTAGATCTGAATAGCCAGGTACTTTCCCACCTTCCTCTCTCCAATCTCCTTCCCTTTCCCACTTATCTTCAGCCTCACAACATACCCCAATTGGGGGTGCCATAGTATCATTGGCTCCAGACGGGAGCAGTTAAGACTCTTGTGAGGTATTCTCGATAAAAAAGCTCAGTTGGTAGAGCACCGGCCCGGAAAGCCGAAGGTCCTGGGTTCGAGTCCCAGATGTATACGTATCTTTATCTGTTTCAGATTTTCAATTGAGATTCGCTAACATTATCTTAATTAATTAAAATATTATAATTTGAGGTTTAACTCATGTTATTTATTTATTTATTTATTTTATAGAAACAAACAGTACATTGATTACAGTGTGATGACAGAGTTTACAGATATTAAGTGATATTTCATGGTAGGTACCTTTGATAATATGTTTCTTTGTAATGTCTTGAGTGGAATGTATAATTAGTAACTACCGGGTGATGTGCGTAGTGTGTGAGTGTGTGTGTATGTGTGAGAAGTGGTGATCTGTGAAGGGATATGTATGCGCATTAAACAGTTATATCATTGACACGATGCTCCTTTTAAATTTGGGCAGCGAATCTGAGAAAATGTCAATATTAGAGTTTAGGCAAACATTATTGAATGTATGAAGAGCACGGTTAATCGGCGAATTAGTTGCTGCATTTGTTTTGTAATTTAGAGTGTGGAATAGTGCTGTATGGCGTGTACGTCTTACAGGTATATTAAAATTAATTAAGTATAGAAGTTCAGTAGAGTCGATTTTGTTATTTAAAATTCTGTGTATAAATGTTAAATCAGCTAGTGCCCGCCTTTGTTGCAAAGTTTGAAATGTAAATTCAAAGTTATTGTTGAATTTGAAAGTAAGATATTTTATAAATTTGTTTTGAATATGTTCTATGCTATCTATGTATATTTTATACTGTGGGTTCCATATTGGCGATGCGTATTCCAGTGTACTTCTGACTAATGCAAAATATAGCATTATTATTGTCTGCGGGTTACTGAAAACTTTACTTATATGAAGAACAAAGCCAAGCATTTTATATGATCTATGAACGATTGAGTCTATATGCTTATTAAATATAAGTTTGCTATCAAGATAAACGCCAAGATCTTTACAATCGTTATAAATAAATAACAAAGTAATAGTTTTTTTTGTTACATACAAGTTACAATAAAAGTTCTATTTTATTTTTATAAACAGTAAAAAGAGAGAGCAATGTAGTTGTGTAGACAAAAGATTTAAAAAAAATAAATAGATAAATAGAAATTAAAAAACCGAAAAATATAAAAAAAATACAAGTACCTACATATGTATGCATGTATATGTATATGTATTTATATATATAAATATCTATACATAGTGCATTAGACGCTATATACCAACATACACACACACACACACAAACATATATATATATATATATATTTAATATAAACATAATATAATAGTATGCATAAATGTACGATTAATATGATTTATTTCATTATATTGTATTAAGTTTATAAAAATAAATGGATTTGTTGCCTTCCGCCTCCGAACGCCTGGGTTTCAAGATGTTGGCAAGAAGTCTTACTTTAGAAATATAGGAAGGAAAGGTCAGCCGCCCGGGAAGGGAATGAAAGGAAGGGAAGTTTGTATTGTTTCGACAACTGGAAATTAATTCCGAGAACAAACAATAACATCCATTTCAACAATTGAAGACTAAAAAAGTATTTTTCTATAAATAATATCATGAAACAGGTGATCGGTACGTATATATCCTTTCAACTTATGATGCGTAAGCATTTTTTTTTTTTAACATTAGCTCCACAATGGAGGCCCTGGGGGAAAAATTCCCTCAAGGCCTATGTCATCTTTGAAGATGCTGTGTGGAGGGTTTTTTAAGGGAAAGGAAGGAGAGGAAGTCCAAGGAAGGAAAAAGGTTTGAGGGGTGGGTAGGAATCTGGGGATAAATATGTCCAGGGGTGATAGATGTGTGAAGCCATCCCTCCCTCTATCAAAAGATCTCTCTCAACCAGTCTCTCCCGATCCGCCCTGCCACGCAGGTGGTCGGCAGACGCATCCGCCCCCAAGTCCCGGACAAACCTAACCCCATGAACCCGGGCACCCCTGCTAAGTCACCAAACGTAGCGAACCATTTGGGGTGACCTGTGGCAGAGGTGTTGGTCGTCCAATAAATGGTTACCGGGGCGGCGGTACCCATAACGGCCTCCCAAATTAAAATTTTGAGAGCATAATCGCGAACACGATTATGGAATGTAGTATCCGCAAGCGGCGTTTTGTGCAATTTGGCGTAGGTACGTTTGGATAAATAGTTTTTTGATGCCTTTGAATGAAAATATATTAATTTTATTTTATACTTAATGAATAAAACCCCTTTAAAATATTTTAATTAATGACGACAATATTAGCGAAACTGAATCGAAAAACTGAAACACGAAAATCAGAAAAATATCAATCACTCTTAAGAGCCATTGATCAGCGGCTGAGAATAAAAGTTGAAAAATACTTGCAACTGTACAGGGAGGTTCCGATGAGGAAGATCGATTATTCCCCGTATAAAATATTTCAAATTAAAAATTAAATATCGAAATTTTACGTTCAAAACATGCTTTAATATATACCTACATTCAAGTAAGCAATAAAAATGCTCAAAACGCCCGACGATAAATTGTTTATTATCGTGTACTTGTAAGTATTTTTTGAACATAAGTATTTATGATTTTATAACAATGTCTAAACAAAATAAGTGTGTAAAAAATTTAGTTTGTAGGACCTTAAATAAATAGAAAAACTAAGGTATTTTCGTCACAAAACACGTTCTCGGATTTATTTTTATTTAATTTATTAAAAATTAAAATTCTGAAAAATGTGTTTACCAGAAAATGTATTGATTTATTTTGTTGTATGATTATATGATTTGAAATTTGTGTAGTATAATACAATATGCCGTTTGAAAATTGAACAAATCTGACAACGACCAACGGCATACAACCTTACTATATTATACATTTACTCAGTTTAAAAAAAAAATAAAAATGCGTTTATCAGATGAAATAACAATGTTTCAAAATCAATTTAAGGTTGTGTTTAAAAAAAAAAAAGAGTCAATACGTCTAGAATTTGATTTAAAAATGACTAATTTCCGGTATTTTCTGGTAATACCCTCTTAATCAGTTTCGTTTTGTCGCCATGTCTTCTTTATGTGTACGTTTAAAGTAAACATACAGACTTTCTAGCTTCGAGGAGATTTATTTCTTAATTTGCATAATAAAAGCTGTCAAAGAAAGAGTTATGAAAGGAATTTTAAAAGATAACAACTATATTTCCAATTTTTGGGAACATTGTGAAGAAAAATGAAACAAAAATGGGCTTACGTTTAGGATTTTACCGCATGTTTTATTTTTGCTCTAACCCAGTCTTTCTCAAAGTGGGCGATAACATCTCCGCTTGTGTGCGCTGGAGGCTTTCAGGGGGCAGTAGAAGGCTCAACGAAAATTAGGGGGCGTTAACGAAATCTAGAGGGGCGACGGCAGATAAATTCTATCTATAAAAAACCCACGTGTGAAAATGATAAAATAAAGTTTTTGTAAGCATCAGATACGTAGGAAACTGACAAATATTATTACCCAAACCTGTACATATTTATTTTTTATTTTTTTATTTTTATTTTTTTTTTTACAAATACAGTTATTATACATTGTATATATATATTTTTAAAACATTTTTTAAATATCGTGTTTCACCTTTTTTTTGAGCAATGCTCGTGTAAAAAAGGTGGAGCAGCGAAAAACAATTCAACATATATTTTTAAAATGTGTAGTAAGGATAATGAAAATTATAATATTTAATTTTTTTATATATGTATATCATACATTATACGTGAAACAGAATTGAGTAAAGAAAAGATATAAAAGAAGAAGAAGAGAGAAAATAAAAAAGAGTATAAAAGTAAAGGGATTTCCAAAGTCACAGTCACAATGATTGTAATATGTTATTGATATATTGTTTTAATTAACCTTTTGAATTTTTTATAGTTTAAATATATATATACATATGAAAGAACAATGGTTGCTAGTAAAACAGAAAATGATTTTTTTTTGTTTCGTACCACAGATGTTAAGCCACTTTTGTGAGGTTGTGAGATTTTAAGGGGGTTTCTCACCATCCTCCCAGTAGCTTATCTACCCTAATAACGAAAATTTTCGATTTACGATTTACGGTTTATTTATGTATTAAGTTGGAGTTTATAATTCGGTACTCGAACCTACTAATAGTGGCTATATATTGGATAAGTTGGCCGAGTTTTCTAACCATTGCGAGTATTTTATTTTTATTTTTAATAATATTCGTTATTAGGGTAGATAAGCTAACGGGAGGATGGTGAGAAACCCCCTAAGTGTAATATAATGTGATATGATGTAATATTTATTTATTTAATACAATATACTTGTATTATTTTTAAATAAGTACTATTAGTGACATCTACTGTTTTTGTGTCTTATTAATTATCAAAAGTTCTCGCACTATCTAAAGAGAGTACTCACCTGCAGAAAGGAAACTGCGTCGATAATGTAGTAATCTTTTAAAAATATGTCAGCAGACGGTTCACTCGAGTGAAGCTTCAGTCTATGGTTGCTCGAGCAAATGTTCCCAACTTCGTTTCACTTTTGTTTCATTTCATGTTCAGACTTGTCATTCCGAGTAAAATAGGCCGAATGAAATACAGAAATGAACGATTAGTGAACCGTCTGATTCCAGCCTTATAGGTCTCGTTTTTAGTGTTGTGTGTTGTGTTGAAATTGTGTGAAAATCTCTCTCTCAATTCAGCAAGCAAGTAAACAAGGCCTTGAACCTTTTATAATTTAGATCAGGGAACCGGGCTACAATAATAAAAATTGTCTAGTCATGTCGTTAATCTATGTGAAGTAAAAGTTATTTTTTTATTTATTTTTTTAATTAGGAAAATATTAACATAGTACATATACACTAACACTGCGTTTAACCCGAACCGTGAATAATTCAAAATGGAGCTGATCGTCGATTTGATGATTATCAAATCTGAAGTTTGAAATACTTAGTCATGTCTTTTCAACCGAAATTGTTATACAACTTTTTCGCAACAAACAAAATTTAAAACTTCGCTAAAATGTTTTATTTCGTCACTTTCATTGTGGTCAAAAGAGGATCGCATCTGGCTGAACCAATAGATTTTTGTTCTCCGTTTTTTTCTAAAAAAACACATCGCCAGCCATCACTGGAGTATTTTTTGCTCCAGCCTAAGTAGGCAGGAATTCTTTTTGTTCTTTCTGTATATCTCTTCGTTAAATCTTTGCTCCGGGCGCCATTTTGTTTCCACTTTCCCGCCCAAATAAAAGAACGATTGAAATAAGTTTCAATCCAAATTCGCCTGTGGCGCTTGCGGCACAGCGTGTATTGGATATAGTCGGAAAGTGGAACCTGTATATATATATATATATATATAATATTTTATTTATGTGTATTTTACAGAGATATTGTTCATTCGACGTAGGAGGTCCTATTTTGAAATAATGGAAGCTGGGAGTGTATTTTTAAAAGTGAAAGCTTGATTTTGAAATTGTGATTGTAAAAGTTTTATTACTCCCACGATAAGTTTGAATTTGAATCATATCTATTCGTAGGCACTGAAGTAAAGTTTTTACAAAATTTGTCACCACTCAAAGTTACACGGAAAGAGATATTCTATGTGCTGTTGTCTCTTTGTGAAAAATAAAGAAGAATGAATTGATTATGAGCAATAATTGAACACTGACATTATGTTGATATCTTAACATTTAAATATTAGAAGCCAATAACAATAATTATTGTAACGATAAAACAACGTAAGTTCAATCGATGGCGTTTAAAATAAGAGGAGAGGTAGGCAGCATTACAATTACAGAAATAATAAAAAAAATTAAGAAAACGTAATTTAATATTACAAACTTAAACCTATTTGTTATAAGTAAGTTTATTTTTTATATTTAATTTAAATTAAATTTAATAATGTTATGATTAAGTTCTGCAAGTATTTTAGTTTTTTATTATTGTGACAGTTGTATAACCACTGTTTGAAAATGGCCTTGTAAGTCGAAACAGCTGTCACAATAATAAAAAAAACTAAAATACTTGAAGTTTAATATTAAAAACTTAAACCTATTTGTTATAAGTAAGTTTATTTTTTATATTTAATTTAAATTAAATTTAATAATGTTATGATTAAGTTCTGCAAGTATTTTAGTTTTTTATTATTGTGACAGTTGTATAACCACTGTTTGAAAATGGCCTTGTAAGTCGAAACAGCTGTCACAATAATAAAAAAAACTAAAATACTTGAAGAACTTAATAATAATATCACTAAAATTGAAATTAATTAATTTTTATAAAATTTTTATGGAGTTCTATGAATTAAACAAAAAAACAATAAATAAGAATGTTTATAGTAGACCACAGTTAAATTGTACTGAAAACTAAATAATTTTTATATATACAAGTTATCTACTTGTATGCGAGATTGTAAACAACTAAATACGTATATATAAATAATTTTTTTTTTCAATTTCAATTTCAATGCCGGTAACCCGGGCGTTTATTAACGTTAAAGTATATTTACAGTTCATGTGCGCTACCCGACTCACTAGACAATATCTGTTCCGAGTCGGGTAGCAGTATCATTTCATATATAAAACTTAAAAATAAAAATAAGTAGGGAAATTAATTTGGCAATTGCATTTAAAAAAAACATTAGAAACATAAAAACAAAACAAAAAACTAAAAAAATACAAAAAAATATATTTGTATATACAAATACATATATATATTTAAACATAAAAACGTATAAAAAATTAACGGTTTGCAATTTCTTTTTAACTTGTTAATGCAATTTCTTTTTTTGTTCGTTAACCATGTATTAACGTTTTTATATGTAGGTTTTCTGTTGGTATGAGTAAAATGTTGTGTTTCTTTTAAGAAAATGTTGAATATGGAAGGGGCGAGGTAAGATTCATGTTTTTTAGCAAGAGTGGATTTAATTTTTGGCACATGTAAAATATTGTTAGATTTAACTCTAGTGTTCTGGGAGTGAGATATATGTGAAGGTGACGATTTTATGCAATTTATATGGATAATTTTTTTTATGAATAGCTTCCTGATATCAAGTATTTTATTTTTAATTAAAAGATTTTCAGTGGGATAAAGATATGGTTTTTTGAACATAGTTCTAGTAAGTGATATATGAGCTGTGTTAAGTAACTTAATGTATGTGTCTGCGGCTCCACCCCATGCCGATATACCATAAATTAAAATGCTTTGACAAAGGGAAAAGTATACATCTTTTAGTAGTTTAAGTGACATAATGTTTCTAATGGTTTTAAAAATGTATATTTGTTTCCGGATTCTCATCACAAGTGAATTTATGTGAAGTTCCCATTTTAGTTTGCAATCCACTGTTAGACCAAGATATTTAATATTATCCGAATGCTCAATTTTTTCGCAGTCGCAGTTTGTGGTTTGTGATGTAGTACATGGATACAAATGTAAAAGCGGAACGCTTTTTTTTGCCCAGTTTTGGTTTTACTGAATGTTAAAAATTTGGTTTTCGAGGTGTTTAGGGTAAGAAGATTTTTGTCGAGCCATTTTTTTATTTCCTTCATACCAAATTCTGCGCTCTTAAAGGCCTTTTCCCAAGATTGCTCTTTAAAAAGAAGTACAGTATCATCTGCGTAGCTGATCACTTTATAGCATATTGATGGGATTTTAATATCAGTGAGACCATTAATATAGATAAGAAAAAGAATAGGGCTTAAGACACTGCCTTGAGGCACTCCGTACTTTATTTCTGCTGTGTCACTCAAGCATTTATTTAATTCAACTATTTGTTTCCTATGTTTTGTATAACTGATGAACTATTTAAGCGGTTTTCCATTAATGCCAATATTTTTAAGTTTTTCGTATAGCAAACCATGAGAGATGGTGTCAAAGGCCTTAGCCAGATCTAGAAATACTCCAATTACTTTGGATCCCTTATCTACGTGTTTTACAATGAAGTTGGTTAATTCAGAAATAGCCTGTTCTGTGCCCATGATAATTAAGTACTAATGTTAATATTCGGAAGTATGTTACTGTTTGTAAATATTTAGATAAATCCAAGCAGGTACACTTAGGTGTTTTTCACGAAAACGTAAATAAATTATCAAATTTATATAATTATTCTTAATTTAATTGACTGAGTGTAGTCTAATCCTGCTTTGACCACTTGGCACCACGTCTGTATGTAAATTTGTTTCTGTGTTACGTGTCCGGTCAATCCTCTTAATATGGTAGCCGTGTTCAATAGTACCGTTTTATTCCGCAAAAACCCACGAGCGTTGACACTGTTACGGCTGTTAAATAGGAGTAATCAACACGATGCGAAGTTCAAGGAACTATAAGTAATAAATAAAAGTAATACCTAAAAATGTTTTTATATTATCAGCTTGCTTAAAACATGATAAATTTTATATTTTAATACATCAATACGGTATTATAACCACGATATTATTCGTAGTCGAGATCCTTTTAAAACAATAAGCAGACAACAGCCAATGTGTAAGCCCCTAACCCTTACTTGACGTCGCTTAATTCCACTGCCAGAACTCGCGGTTTTAGTGGGGTTTTCCAGACCCCGCGCTGTTATGGCTAAAGTTGTGCCTTTTATTATAATGGCATAATGGGAGCAGCTTTTCTAATACGCCGTTACGCGGAATACGGCCTCGTAGCTCTAATACGATGAAAGGGAATAAATGGCATTTTTATACCCCAACGGTCGTTTGCAGGTTAGACAACACGAGTTTGCTTCTAAACTATTTAAAATTATGAACCGGATTTATTTTTTTCAAAGGAGCGCGCTCGTTGTTAGCCGATTTGTAAATTTCGTTGAAAAAATCTTTGTGCATTGTGCTTCCACGATGAAAAAAGCTTTTACATGGCCATCCGATTTTCAGAATAATACGTCTTTTCAAACAGTAAAATCATACACATCTTACTAACATTATAAACGCGAAAGTTTGTATGGATATATGTATGTTTGTTACTCTTTCACGCAAAAACTACTGAATGGATTTTAATGAAACTTTACAATAATATAGTTCACACGTCAGAATAACATATAGGCTATAATTTATAGAGCTAGCTATATTCCATATATCAAAAATAATAATTATCTACGGTTTAATATAAAACGTCAACATTTGAGAATGACATTTTGCAAAACAATGATTGATTCTATTTTATAAAATATTTAAATTAGTGAATTCATTTGAAGTACTCGCCTAATACTTTGAATCGAATCAAGAATTATAGATATTTTAAATAAATAGGTTAGGAATTTTGTTATATTCATAGATGGGACCTAGGAAAAGAAAATAGGCTACTAGAAGTACTAATCCTACGCAGACGAAGTAGCTAGCAGAAGCTAGTTAACTATAAAACAGAATAGATATTCGACGCGTCGCGAAAACGAAAAATGTTAATGCTTGCTCAAATTGTTGGGAAAGGGCTTTGACGTTTAAGAAGGGTTAAGTTCGGCTACGTACCCGGAGGTTTAAACACTAGGGTTTAAACCCTAATGTTCTCAAATAAACTTTATGTGATTAATTTGTGTTTTTTCACAATTTAATAATTTCAAATAATAATTTAGGTGTAGTAAATTTGAGGCACGTTCCATAATGGTAGATACCTTCAGTCTCGTCCATGTGAAAGACTATAATTCAAAATCAAAACATTGTTAGAAATGGCTATAGCGGTGTTTGGTTACCAGATCGGAAAAGCCAGGTATATCTCCATCTTTATCTTACCCACCTCCTCCTCCTCAAACTATCTTCGGCCTCAAAACACACTACCCCAATTGGGGATACCATAGTCTCACTGGCTCAAAACGGTATCAGATGGGAATTTTATACAGTGGTCAAACAAATAAAAAAAATTATTAAAAAAACATATCAAGAGTTTCATCATTATCTTTCTTTCACCAAATCAAAGTTCTACAAAAAGACAAATAATTACTTAAACATTTTTTTTATTTACGTCACATATTTTCGCTATGAAATGTATTCTTAAATTATAGTGATGCTAAAAAAATCTATAAAACAAATGATCGAGAAGCAAATATTTGATGAAATTGGCAACGTTTAAAGTAAAGCGGAATATATTCGCATTTAATGATGTGTTCCGGGACAAACATGTACATTCCTAATAGCGGGTTCACACGAGGCGATTTTTGTCGTTCAACTCGACAGTTGAAAGCTAATTGACACGTGTGAACACTTTGTCAACAAAGTTATCAACTTTTTTGTTGCTAGCGAAAGTTTATAGCCCGTCTACTTTTGTCGTTCAAGTATGACTATCGCCATTTTGGTTTTACTAATTGTTCGAGTTTTACACCGAATCGTCGCGTCTGAACATATGTTTCAAGTCGCTTATCATTTTTAGTTACTCGCGGGAAAAAGTAAACGTCAGGCATTTCATTTATTCGGTACTAGTTCCTACCGTCATGGAATCCGTTTCAACCAAAAAATATCTGAAATGGTCGGACGATTTAATGTTCAGATTTATGGATCTTTACCAAAGCCATCCCTGTATTTCGGATCAAAAACAAGAAGTATACAAAAATAGAATATTATTTTTGAAATGTAAATAAATTATTTTGAAAAAAATTGTGTTGGATGCGCCTAATTCATTCCTTCTCATGATCCATTTTCTCACCCAAGTACGACGTTTTTTATGTTTTTTCATAATCTCCAGCTCCTCTCGCAGAACATCAAAAATTAGATAGACGCACGCACTAACAATTTCAGTTGACGCCATTTCAAATCGGTTCAACTTAAATTGAAACGTGTGAACAAAATCTTGTTTAACTTTTTTCGTAAAATAAAAGTTGGTCAACAAAAATCGAAGCGTCAGAACGCGCCATAAGCTACTCGTCTCGTATTTCGCGCAACTCATTAGGAGTACGAAGAATGGGAGAGAGTAATATTACAAGTTTAATAATATCTCCACTGCACATTACTGCAATGAATAAAGGTAGCAGTGGCTTGCAGTGACATTCTTTACGATTTTAAGCTAAGATATTTGATCATAGTGATGAAGTTCATGGATTTAAGTCCATGAATAAAAATAAAATAAATAAGGTTAAATAATTAATTATAGTGCGGCACTAGACGATATGCCATACTATCAATTAATAGTTTTTTTTTAATATTTTCTGCGGAGGGTCTGAGTGTCAATTGGGTTGTACAGTGATGCAAAAATGAGTGAGATGAGTAAATTTCCCCCAAAAAGACATTTGTAACAAAATATATTTTTTTGGAAAAACCTTGGATTTATGATAAGGCTTTTTGGTCCGGTCAAAATAGACATTCATAGTTATAATAATTCGCATAAAGCTGAAAATTCGTACGAATGTGGGACACTCCATTATAAATGAAACGTGAAAATTCCCCATAGCGAAATCATCAAATCTGCAAATAAATTTTTTTTAAGGTTAATACGGGTAATAGGTTAATATAGGTTCGTTAATATAATTCAAGGTTAATATGGGTTGGATACGTTTTTAGATTTTCACGGCCAAAAGCATTTTCGTTGTTTGTTTTTGGGGTGTTATGCCGTGTTGCGCTACCTCCTTCTTTAGCCAATGAGCGACACATTATCGGATCTGCCGGATCTGCCCTGATGATGGACACTGCAACGCTGTCCGAAGCGTCGGCTAAAGAAGGAGGTAGCACAACACGGCACAACACCCCAAAAACAAACAACGAAAATTAATATGGGTTCGCTAATATAGGTTTTTTTTTCATTTTTCAGCCAAACGGTAAGTTTTATCATAAAAGTAGATAACACAAAAATAGTAGGTCATGCAATTATCTATAAAAATTACCTTAAATTTTTTTTCCTATCACTCACCATTTCTAAGATATTGCGATTCAAAAAGTTGAAAAAGTTGTGTTCTCCATAATATTCACGAGTACACCGCCGTCTTCAACAGTGGTGCGCAGCAGAAAGATATGACAACATATGTACCGAAAATTATTTGTGAACGGTTAAATTTTCGGCACGGAAACTGGTCTTTATAATGACTAATGACATGCACTCATCAGCTCGACTATGGAATAATTTACGGGAAATTGTGTATCCTGCCTTCTGAAACCTCTTATACCGTATGCACAGCATCTTCAATTAGGAGGCGGCTATGGGTACCGCCGCCCCGGTAATTATGTATTGGATAACTACCACCTCGGCCGTAGGTTCACCAAGTGGAAAACTACGTTTGGTGACTTAGCAGGGGTGCCCGGGTTCATGGGGGTGAGGTGTATCCGATTCTCGGAAGCCTAGGCGTATGCCCAGCTAAATAACACGCCGGGTCGGATATCGCCCTGCAATACAGTGGGAGGGATGGATTCATACGTTTGTCACTCCTGGAAAAACTGACTCCCAGATTTGACTTAGACTACCCACCCCTAATATCATTTTCCTTTCCAGAACTTCTTCTCCTTTTTTTCTTAAAAAAACCCTCGAAACAGAATAGTTTTCCTCAGGACCTCCAAAAAAAAACGTCTGCAAAGATGACATAGGTTTCCAGCGTGGGTGAAGAAAATATGAAATAAAAATTAGCAAAAACAGGTTTACATCGATTTTGTTTTCGCCTTTAGAACAAAAATTAATCACATAGTTTCCAGTCATCCAATAGTCCCTCTGAATCTATCCACAATCCAGATGTAGAGGAGACATCTTTCGTCTGGGTAACTGGAGATGCAGTGAAACTAAAATTGCATCATGTTCTCAGATTTCAGCAGCCGACAGTCAGCTTTGAAAGCAACCCAAGAACTTTCAAGCGAAGTCAACCCGAGAACAGAAACAGTCGAGATAAAGGCGACTCCGAGTAAAGGAATTTTCTTTTGTGAAAGCGAAAGTATTACGGAGGCGTTGACCCCTCTGATTCTAATTTATTCTTTTTGAATCGGATAAATTATTGTAATGATAATTTTTGAGATATGATTTGAGATTTTTGCTCCTAAACCGTGTTGCGCTACCTTCTTTTTCAGCCAATGTTTCGGACAGCATATGTTTGTGTTTTTACTTGGAAGTGATACCGTGTTGCCTGTTGTAATCCTCTTACAGCTGGTAATGCGGTGTAATAATTATGATTGTTTACACCAAAGCTAAACGCCAAAACCGCAATAATTTCACTAATTAGGAATTATACTAAATTGTTGGACCTACTAGGATTAACAACACGCTCAACACGGTATCTTTTGTATACATAAACACACGTAACGCAACCTACACAATTGTTCTGCAGGTCTAGCAAGGACGATCGATAAAATCCCATATCAGTACGATATTGACCAAATCAACCAGTTATCAATATTTGCGAGCACGGTCAACGATTTTTAACATATTAACCACATCTGATTTTTCCTGAATTTATTTTCAGCTTTAAAAAGATGTTTCCTTTCAAATCTAGAAAAGGTAAGGTCAACTGCGCGATCGATTTTAAGTAGACATTTTAAAAATTACCAAAACATCTTTTAAAAACGTATTTAGCGGTTATTTATACGGAAAATCCCTACATTTAAATTGAAGTTTGGTGCACAATTTTGATCGCGTTTATAATGAAGCTTTAAAAGTTGTCCAAAGCTTGCGGTTATTATGGAAGTTCCTTTGTTTCCATTATGGCTCTTTTTGGCTTTCAAATAGTTTTGTCGTGTTTGTTAAAATCTGTTTTTAGAACCAACTTTGTTATTATAATTTATTCATGCACGACATCGGCAGGTGCCTAGATACCTCTAAAATCGGAGATTATAAAAAACTATACCTATACTCTCTTCCATAGACGTCGCGTGTAACGAAATACGTGAATGTAAACCTACCTCTTTAATAGGACTTCTACAGACGTGTAACAAAATATATGGAGTATAACTCTTTAATAGGGCGTATCTTTAAAACTCACAATTCCTTACGAGAGATAGACATTTTCAACTGAAACTTGAAATCATATAAAATACAGCTCATTAAATTGATAATTTAAAGTAAGTTTGGGAGGGGGAATGGGTACCGCCGCCCCGGGAACCATTTATTGGATAACCAACACCTCTGCCATAGGTCACCCCAAGTGGTTCGCTTCGTTTGGTGACTTAGCAGGGGTGCCCGGGTTCATGGGGTAAGGTTTGTCCAGGTCTTGGCGGCGGATGATCTAGACACACTGAACCCCAGATTCCTACCCAACCCTCATACCATTTTCCTTCCCAGACTGCACCTCATTTATTTCCCTAAATATCCCCTCCACACGGCATCCCCAAAGATGACATAGGCCCTGAGGGAAATTATTTTCCTCAGGGCCTCCTGTGTGGACCCAATGTAAAAAAAAAGTACTTTTTATTTTTGTGATTATTCTACCATTATACGTAGTTTATTTTATTGTTTTGAATACTATAATTTCGCGAAAACTGTATTTCTTGTATTTGTTTATAATATTATGTATTTCTTTATAATTTTTTTCTTTTTGCGTTATTTTGTAGGTACAAATAATAATAAATCAATTTAATGAAACTTAATTAATCTAGAAAATACTGATGTGTGTTATTTAATCTTTAATGTATGACTTTTTGCTTACCAAATTAATATAAATCAAATCAAAAATAAAATACCTTTAGGTTGATTACTATTATGGCTATAACTGTCTAGTACTAGAGTTATTTTGTTGGCGAGATTATGTGCGTAAATTAAGGTAAAATTTATCTTATTTCTAATGAAATGAAATTAATTTTTAAATATTGACATTCTTTCTCCATCAGTTAATCAATTGTATTATTTTGTTTTAAAGAAAGACAAACATTTCAAGGATATAAATAAGCTGTCAATATTTAAAAATCACCTACTACCACAACAGTAAGCGGAAAATGTTGCTTGTGTCGTAATGGAGGACCTTGCCAGCCGAAGAATTGATCTCCCGATGCCTGGGTGGGACCCAAATGCAATGTTAACTGACCAGTCAATTGTTTTATATTTGGAATAACTCTCTTCTTGGAATAATTGTAATATTTAATCATTGATGACAATAGACAATGTTATTGACTCTTAAAAAAGAAAAAAAGACAAGCTGGCATCTAGGAATTGAACCCAGGACCACAACCTTGCCGGGGCTTTGCTATTCCCCTGAGCTAATTCGACACTATACCCTTCGGTCATATTTAACTATGTCATACTTCGACTAAGAACTACCAACATTTTCTGAGCCCTAGGTTCAATTACTAAGACACCAGTTTTCTTTAAAATCGGTTTAGAACACATTGCTAGTGTTTTATCTCTTCAGATGTATGTGTGCCTTATACAGAAAGTTTATAGTTGTCACAAAAGATAAAGAGAGAGTTGGGACTTGACAATAACGATAGGCACTCAACGTACACCGTTGATTAATCTACCGACAAACTGTTTAAAAACTTCAACATAAACGAAATAATGTACATTTGTACCTCTATCGCGACAATTAGAAAATTCCTGCCGCTTCCGGTGTCGAGGACTTAACAATCGACCCTTAAATTTTAATTTCGCCAGAATTCCTTCGTTCTTTATGGGTCGGATAGTTCATTAAAGGTCCTATATTACCATAGTGAAGGGACTAGAATTAAAATGTAGGCTTTTAATAATTTCATCTCCATCACCGTAAAACTGTGCTTTCTCTGACTCATATTTCTGAACTACTGCAAATAGACGTCAGCAAATCTTTAATAGCTCTTCAACTGCTAAATCTGGCAGATAAATTATCCCATAAACTTGAAAATAACTTCTGGATCATCATTATCTGGAGGCTATATCTTCTATTTATCAGTTTAATCACAGACGAATTTCTCCCAGCTCACATAGGTCTCTTATAAATCGTTGTATCTCCCTTACTATCATGGTGAGAAATATGATCTAAATCTAAATTTAATATTCAATTCTAGAATTTTACCATAGAAAAAATTAAATGTTCAGCTCCATGAAACCAAAGTTTCCGATAGCAATTTGAGAAAAATTTATAAATTTCCGAGAATTTTTTATTAATAATTTTTTTATGAAAAGAGAAAAATATGAGGCGATAATAACGTTAAAAATTGCCTATTCAAATATGTGTTTTTTTTTATATTATCAATAATTTTCCATAGAAAAAACGTAAAGTGAGAATTTTTTTTTTGTTGTTATTAAATTTTAAATTTTTAATAATCAAATGAGAGAATATTTTACCACCTTTCAAAAATCATATAAATTTGTACAGCCGTTCTCGAGTTATAAATAATTAGTAACTATTGTATATTTAGGTACATTTAAAAAACCAATTTTTATTTTACAGTCTGTCGAAAAGAAGCAATCTACCAAATTTAAAAATGGTAAATTTATTATTATCTTGAGTTATTAATTATTAATAATAATAAAACACTAATTTAAGTATTAATTTGTACCCTGAAGATGCTTGAGTAAAGCGAAACCGGTCGGTAAAGTAAATTAACAAATATCGTGATTTTAAAACAAAAAACATGTTTTATTTTTATTAAATATGTCAAACCACATATTTAATTATATACATTTAATAATATTATTAATTATTGTATAAATTTCATATTGTCAATTTTATATTTTTATTTAAGAATCTTCTGTTGAACCAAATTTTCCATTTTCCAAAGGCAGGAGAGGATGTGTTGGGAAGGAAAAATGTATGAGGGGTGGGTAAGGGGTGGGTAGGAATCTGGGGAGTGACGGACGAACGAATCCATCGGTTGAAAGTCCGGCTGGAGAGGTCTAGGATAGGTATCCCTCAGCCAGTCTCTCCCAATACCTTCATATCAAACTAAAATAGATCGGGCCTCCGCTGCCTAATCTAACTATTTAGAATCTAGCCTAGAAAGTCTACTATTGACATTGTAATTATTCACGATAACCAAATAAACAAACTATAGTAACCAATCGAACCATAAACTTATAGTATGATTCCTAAAACTAATTGTCTAATATTGTAAGTTGAGAGACACAACATTACCTATTAAAAAAAGCGCCATCATTCAATCGTAATGTAATTATTAATTATTTATGGAATTATTGGATGAGGATCTGCTACACACACAAGTACTTGCAGAACCTGAATACAATTCAAAAAGGAATCATAAAGAACATACTGAAAGAACCCATTAGAACGCCTTCCATTGAAAATTTCAACAGCTTTGACGTACCAAATGTACAAAGAAATATATGCCAAAAATAAATTATTGAAGCTAGGTATTCGAAAATGAATCCTCCACTAGACGAACAAAAATGACAGAAAAAACATTCCAAGTTATAAAACCACATTTGTTCAAAGAAACTACACTTTTGCAACAAAACTCCACAACATCCTTCCCCAAGACATAAAACGAATTAAAAAATTGAATAAGTACAAATCAAGAATAAAAATATGGCTGAAAGTGGCAGAATCCTAATAAAGACACTTAACAGTACATAAGTAGGAGACAAATAAACTATAATTAAATGACTTTAGTCCGGTTTTGCTAGTCAATCCAAGGAAGCCTGCTACGCCTCAATACAAAGGACTATCCTATCAAAACCGTTGTTTCAACAATTCCCCCTAGAAATTTCCTCACTTATTTGAATGAGAATCGAACATTGTTCCGTTCCTTTTCACTTTTTTAAAATTCAAGTCCTTGACTCCCCAGATTGTGCATTCTGTGGTCTAGAAGAGGGAACTTAGATACACATATTTTTTGGTTGTCTCTCTCCAAACAAATATCCTCTCTTCTATCAAGCCCTATCTAAAATTGCCTTCCCTCCATTCAACATCTCATCTCTTCTAAGTCTGAACTCGACTCTAATCTACATTATAATTTTGAAATTTGCCTATTTAAATAAAATCATATTTAAATTCACCTTACATTTCTCCGTAATTTTAAATGATGGCCTAGAACAACCTTGAAGGGTGAAAGCTACAAATAATTGAAAAAATACAATATCTATAAATATATTTAAATTCACCTTTATATTTTGTATATAGAATTAATTTATATTATAGTCGCTAATATATATTTTTTTAAAGTAATAAAGAAGTTAATTATTCCTGAACGAACTATTCACCATCGTTTGGCATTTCCTCCCGCATCTCTTCCCGTCGCGGCTAACCGCGTGTCCCTTTATAGCAACCGGGCCGCTTGAGAAGGGTATCTTTTATCCGTGTGTGGAGGAACCCTACGGGAACGGATTCCACCGTATCTCTGGTATCGAATTTGTTTCTGTGTCCCTGGTGTGATGTAACAAAATTATGCAAAGTTTTAAAGTGATTCGGCGAAGAAAAAACGGTTTGTTAAGAACGTGACAAATAAAATCACTCTGGAATTCTGAAGCTCCAGGTCGAATTCATCGAGAGTGTTAAAATAATATATGTTTCCCAAAGACTGCTTTTATAATTCCCACGGAAACGGCACGGCGCGCGGCGGCGGTAATGGCTCGCGACATCTTTGGTCTTTTTGGATTTGTTTGGTCTGAATGTTTTTTTGGGTTCGCGGCGAGTTCATCGAAAACGAGTTCATCGAAAACGAGTTCAACTAACTAAAATTCAACCTAACCTAACCTAACCTTTTTTGTGTTTTTGTAAATTTGCTTTCGATGAATTGATTTTCAATGAACTCGTCGGTTATCGTATTTTGTTAGACTTCTTATAATATCTACTTGAGCACACTCATCTTATTACAAAGTCGACACATTTGGGTCAGAGGGCTAAAACAGGCAATATTATTAATAAATATATTCAGGTGAAATAGTAATTGGGAACATTTATTTCAATATTGCTAAGACATCACTGTTCAAGTTTATAAAGAAAAAATACCTACCTAGGAACCAAATTAGTGTAATTTCTAGGGTAAATTCAGTGAATTTAAATGATTCCCACTTTATGGGAATCAGATATTCAAGAAAGGAGGATCTACCTGTCAATCACACCTCAACAAATAAATCAGTGTTTTCAGGATCAAAATTATAGGCAAAAATCAGTATGCCAATGGGTTACAAAAAATACATATACCTACATATTTAAAAAAAAAAATATATATTTTTAAATATTATCACACACAAAGTCAATAATTTAACCAATCGCTTAAAAACTTTTTGAAAAAACATCTTGTTACAAAAAGCTGGATAGGTATCTCAATAATACATTTTTTTAAGTAAATGAAAAAATACTCGTTTTTGAGTCACTTCATCTTCTTATATATAAAAGTCTCGCGTACGATGTTAGTCCAAGGTAAACTCCTAAACTACTAAACCGATTTTGATGAAATTTAGATTACTGTGTGTAATTTGATCCAACTTAAAAGGTAGGATAGTTTTATCTCGATTATTGACCTTAATATTTATCACTGTGAATTTAATGTTCATTAAATGCTTGTTATGGGAAAATGATTTGTAAGTTCCATAAGTTTCTGACAGATGGCAGTGTGAGTTAATTTATTGACACCACACTTGGTTATATAGGTTAGGTCACCATTCAGTAGATGGCGCTGTGTTTCGTTAGCCAACAACGCGTGGGCGGGTCAGCTATATACTTGTTGTATATTTTTACTGTCTACGGGTTTCGGTAGCTCAGTACACCATCAGGACTGTTACAAAGGCAATAATAAAAAATACACAAGTACACATATAAATACATATTGTTAAGAAAGAAAGGGACAGTATAATAGAGTGGGACAGCGCGTCAGTTGTATGAGGGAGGAGGGGATGGGGGACAAGTGAAGTAACGGGGAACATAGTTTAGAGGGTATTACCAGAGAATACCGAGAATATTGAAAGATTGTTATTTTATCTGGTAAACGCATTTTTAAAATTTTGAAAAACTAAGTTTATTTTTAATATACCGTTGGTCGTTGGTAGATTTGTTCAATTTTCAAACGACATATTGTATTATACAACACACATTTCAAATTATATAATCATACAACAAAATACATTAGTCAATACATGCCTGATCTAGTAAACACATTTTTCAAAATATTAATTTTAGTTAAGTTAAAATCATTAAAAAATAAATCCGAGAACGTGTTTTGCGACGAAAATATCTCAGTTTTTATATTTATTTACGGTCTTGCAAACTAAAGTATTTCAGATTTTTTTTACACACTTATTTTGTTTAAAAATTATTGAAAAATCATAAACACCTATGATCTAAAAATACCTACAAGAAGTACACGATATTTAATAGTTTATCATAGTGCGTTTTGAGCATTTTTATTGCTTACTTGAATGTAAGTATATATTAAAGCAAGTTTTAAATGAAAGTAACCAATATTAAATTTTTAGTTTAAATAATTTGATAGGGGAATAATCGACCTTTCTCATCGTAACCTCTCTGCAAGCATTTTAAAACTTTTATTCTCAGCCGCTAGTCAATGGCTCTTAAAATAGGACTGAAGGTCAAATTTTGTTGGTTATTAATGATTTCAACATTTGAATTTACCGTTTTTTTTATTTCTAAAACTTCCAAATTGTTAAGATGATATAATTGATAAAGCGGAAGAAGCTCCCGAAGCCGGAAGACAGTAAAAATATATATCTAACAATAAAGTGATTTACTTTTCATTTATTGAAAATGTCAAGTCACAATAATTTATTACACGTCGTAGTTACAACGCTTAGGAAAAAAATCATATATAGTATTGCATACATAAATTATATCTAATATTGTAAATTTTAATGTACTATGTATTATAAGCTCACACTTCTAAACCCGTATCCTAAAAAAACTTCATGTTTTTATGCTGTAAAATTTTTATAATTCCTACATCCTGTTATCACGTACCTGGTTTATACTTTTCAATACAGAGTTTTACAAGTTTATACAATTGGTTTCAGAGAAAAATAATATTTATTTTGTTTTTTATGGTTTTCAGTTTTTTGTTATGTAATTATGTACATTTCTTAAGGACTAATAATATGAACTAAAACCTGTCAATTTGTCTGTCCTAGAACGGGAAACTTTCCTAGTTGGACAGGCAAAGCTGTCTTATATGTAAAATGTACTTTTCTTGTATCCTTCTATAATAATAATATATAATAAAAAGCCTTTTATTTCTTGCAATAGTTATAAAAAAAGTAATAAAAAAGTATAATTAATATTATTTACAATCTTGTTGAAAATGTTATATAGGTATCTTAAATTATTCATAAGCAAGAACCCTTCTCTCAGGTGAAGGTGAAGGCCTCCTCTAAAGATTTTCATTTATCTCTCTCTTGAGCTATTTGCGTTAATAAAGTTCTGACGTTATAGGTTATTATGAAAAGCTCATCTTTTGTTTTGTTCGTAGGGTTAAGGATTTTTTTTGTGTTTGTATCACTTCATGTATTTTTGAGGAAGTTTAGATTTCTTCTTCAGAGGGTTTTGGTCTTGATCTTCCACGGTGACCAGCCGGGTTGGAAGATGATGTTTGGTTTTTATTGTTTTTTTTTTTGCATGTTGCCTGTGTCGGAGGGGGGCGGTAGTGGCTACAAGTTGTCGGCTATGTTACACTAAGCTCTGGGAATATTTCGATTTTTTTTTACTAAAAAGTTAAGCATGCTTGGTTTCACAATTCCTTCAGACATGCTAGAAGTTCTTCTTTTTTGTGAATGCTGTTTATTTTTCTTGTTGGCCTGTTTTTTTGTTCCGTCGTCTGTAGGTGTTTCAGGAGATAATATAAGCATTCTCTTATTGCTGTCCGTGGTTTTGTCTTTGACTTGTATGACAAGTTTGTCATACTTAATTTTTGCTATATTGCCTTTCTCTCTCTCGAGTTTTGCCTGCACTTGTAGCTCTTTTCGTTTTTCTAGTATTTGCTTCGGATAGTCTTCTGTTATGTAATGTGTCGTTTCTCTTAGTGCCTCTCTTCTCTGTTTAAATATTTTTATTTTGGTGCCAAGTGTGGTAAATGTAGCAATTATTGGTCGAGATTTTTCTCCTTTTTTGCCTATTGTCTTGACTTCTTGGATATCTCTGTGATCTAGGTCCAGAGAGAAATATTCCTTTACAAAGTTGATAATAATGTTTTCCAATGTTTGGTATGAGGTTTCGGTTTCCTCAATGCCGAAAAAGACGATATTATTTTTTCGAGCCTGTTTTTCCATAAAATAAATTTGTTTTTCTTGGTTTTCCAACTTTTCTTTGAGGTTTTCGTATTTTTCATCCCAAATTTTAAACTTCTCTTCCAGTATGTTGTTTATATTTTGTGTAACTGTTTCTGTTACTTTTTCTCCGCATTTTAGGATTGTACTTTTCTGTGCATCGAGTTCGCTCTGGATCTTACGAAGTGCGTTCATGACTTCTTCCATGGTAATTTTTGAGATAGTCTGTTGTTTTGGTACTACAGGTGCCCTCTCGTGGATTTTCGCAGAAACACGTCGTATATGGCGACAATAGCCGATTCTCGATCTCGAATGGTTCGGAACTTGTTGACGTACTTTCTGAGTTTTTCAGCAGATGGCGTTAGTTATTTAGAGTAAGTCTTGCATATCATTCGAAGAAGTGAGGTTATAATTTCACAGATTTTATTTTAAAATGCACTATGATAAGTTGTTACTCACGGTTGCCTTTCTGTTAATTGTCTTTTTATCCCTTAGACTCAGATTCTTCGGTATGTTGGTGTTAAATGCCTTAGAGATGTAAATACTCAATCGTGGTATTATCGCGGTTTTTCTCAGTTTGCACTTGTTTTTATAGTTTATCCACACTGTATATTATGATTTAATTGTTCCTTTACTAGTTTTTTCTATATCGCTGAGATTTTCCACAATATTAAACTTTACAGTCACAAATAACCCGGAGTCGAAGTAAACTTTACTGACTGTAATAATGCATAATAAAATACATCCTTCTATAATAAATAAATAAAAATAAAATAAATAAATAAATAAAAAATAAACAATGCGTTTGTTTCTCTTGAAAAATTAACCTTAGTGAGAAAAATTCTTAGAAAAATTTTAACTGTAAATTTTGTATTTAACTGTAATTGCAATTTAACTTGATAATTTGTAAGTATTCAGATGTATATATATACATATATATTAACAATAAACTTATCTACTGGAGCGACAGAGCAATTAAGGGGGGGGTATCAAAATTCGGCTTGCCTGCAGTTAGGTATTTTTGGTACTTGTACGGCCCGCTAGCGAACTACAATTTTAGCCGTCTATGGGGCAGACTCGGGTATGATTGACACCAAATTGGTAAACCATTTAGCATTTTGATAAAGTACGAAATAAAAAATACACTTGCTCTATAAAATTTAAATTTGTTTACTAGAAATTTGTTTTCAATTTGGGAGGCGGGTATGGGTACCGCCGCCCCGGGAACCATTTATTGGACGACCAACACCTCTGCCATAGGTCACCCCAAGTGGTTCGCTACGTTTGGTGACTTAGCAGGGGTGCCCGGGTTCATGGGGTTAGGTTTGTCCGGGACTTGGGGGCAGATGCGTCTGCCGACCATCTGCATGGCAGGCCGGATCGGGAGAGGCTGGTTAAGGGAGACCTTTTGATCTCTCCAGCCGGACCTTCTCGACCCATCGCCTTGCACCGCAGTGGGAGGGATGGCTTCACACGTCCTTCACTCCTGGACATATTTATCCCCAGATTTCTACCCACCCCTCAAACCTTTTTCCTTCCCAAGACTTCCTCTCCTTCCTTTCCCTTCAAAAACCCTCCACACAGCATCTTCAAAGATGACATAGGCCCTGAGGGAATTTTTCCCTCAGGGCCTCCTGTGTGGAGCTAATGTAAAAAAAAAAAAAAAAAAAAGATAATGGATACAGCTAGACAGACAAAAAATCATATTAGCAATGGAATGGATAGATAGAAACATCTTTTACGCCCTGAACCTCTTTTTTGACGTCTCCGTTTTTTACTCAATGAGACTTTGAATCTAATGGTGTTTTGACGTAGATTGTATGGTTTATAAAATGGTAATAACTGTATTTATAATATTACCGGAAAATAATGGGTGTGAATAAAGGGAGATCATAAAATAAAGTTGGGACAAATATTTTTAAGTACGTGCAATAGAAATGACAAAAGGTGGTTTTGTTTTTGAAAGTTTATTTCGACAATTTTTTTCGTAATCAAGAAAGAATATATTTCAAAATATTAGATCAGATAAACAAAAATTAGAATGACGCACATAAACGAAAAATCACAAAATTTAATACAAATTGATATAAAATCAACTAAATGTAAACTTGGTATGCAAATATTCAGCATAATATCCTACAAAAATTGCCAAGACTTGTGGATTTTAGAATGATATTAATTTTATCTTTAGTACTTGTGTTAAACAGTGTTAGTCGTACGGAATTTTTAAACCTCTCAACAATAATAGTAGAATATTTTTTTTATTTTTATATATAACTTCGCACAGGAGGCCCGGAGAAAAATTGTCTTTAAGAGACCCATATTGTATGAAGGAGGAAGCACAGAGGCCGGCAAATCGTTTCACAGCTAAGCTGTTGAACTCAAGAACGAGTGGTAGAAGCGACCCGTTCTCATGTGAGAAATTTCGACCGTGTATATATGTTGGGCGCGCGTTTGGCGTGTTTCCCGACTTTGCACCGGTGCTGAAGGGATCAATGACGCTAGTTCCTCTCTAAAGCATCTTCCATGTCTGAAATAACGGTAGAACAAGGATTCCATCGCGGTAGACGACCCTGAATAATTCTCGAAGCACGTGTGCTCCTGAGGCTGTTCCTTCTTATTGGCAGCTCGTGTACAAATTACCCAAAATTTATTTGACTCTCTCGACTCATCGCCTTGCCCCGCTGTGGGAGAGATGGATTCATACGTCCGCCACTCCTTTTTTATATGAATACCTTACAAACGTCCCACCTGCTCCCGTCTGGAGTCAGTGAGACTATGGCATCCCCAATTGGGGTATGTTGTGTGGCTGAAGGTGAATGGGGATGAGAAGGAAATATTGTAATTACTTCTACAAATCTCTTGACGTCAGAGCTCACCACTATATGTATATAGAATCCTTCGCGGGCGTGTGCACAACAAATCACCTATTGTTTCAGCGCAATCAAATGAATGGTATAGGAAATTTTTTATAACGCCAGAGCTCAGCACTACACATAGAAACCATTAAAGGTATGTGCACAACAAATCATTAAAGTTTCTTTGCAATCGGAGTAATGCTTTAGGTACCGTATAAGGAATTACGAAGGTGTGCATTTAACAACTTACAAAAGTTTCATCACAATCGGATAAATAGTACAGGAAATAAATTCATAACGCTAGAGCTCACTTGCACTATAATATATATAGAAACCTTCAAGGGCATGTACACGTACACGAAAAATCCGCCAAAGTTTCATCGCACTCAGATGAATGCTTTAGGTACCGAATAAGGGACAAACAAAGAAACATTAATTTTTTATCTATTTTTTAACAAATTTCATGACGCCAGAGCTCACTATTATTTATAGAAACATTGGCGGGTGTGCATATAACAACTCACCAGAGTTTCATCACAATCGGATAAATGGTATAGGAAATAATTTCATAACGCTAGATAGGAAATAATTTCATACACGACAAATCGCTATCGGATAAATGCTTTAGGTTCCGCACGAGGAACAAACAAAGAAACATTCATTTTTATACGATAAAATAATTAATTATTTAATTTCTACTTTGCTTGTATAACACCCATTTCCCCATTAATTGCTTGACGGAACTGCAATGCGAGCGCGCGACCTCTCCCCTCAAATGTCCACTCATTACTGAATAAATTTCCAAAATGTTACCGTAAAACCTGAGCCTTAAAATATTTTTTCTTGGATTGCTAAAGGAAATTTTTCCGCCCACATTAAAAAAATCATACCTCCGAATTTGAATATGGAGACATACAAACTGATTACTGTTTATAGTTCTATGTAGCCAATGAATTCCCCTATTTTTTCTATTATCAAATATTTGTAGGATTTATAAAAAAAATATAATTAAATCTTTAACCTTAATTTTTTTTAAAGAATCTAGAGAATATTTATTTTGTTATATTTTGAATATACAATATATTATAGAGTAGTTTTAATTTTTTTTTGACAATTTGCCATATTTTGGCAACAAAGTAATCCGAGGTTTTGGAAATAGTGCCATAATGTGACAGAAAGCGCTCGAGTGGTTATTCGTTTTTCATACATTATGTAAAAAAATCAAATTAAGCTACTGGATATATTAAATGTTATCTATCGTACACATTTTTTCCATGTAGGTCATAGACGTAGGTAGTACATATTATACTACCGTGTTTTCTAATAATTCGTCAACAACATCACACGTGTTAAGATATGAGTTTTCATTACATCCTTTTCGTTTCGATCTCATTTGAGTTGAAGAAAGCGTTGCCTTTACCTGAAATGCTTGTATCATTGAGTCGTTTCATTCTCACGAGACATAATATGACAGTCGACGTTTAAAAAACAGGGCGTTCGTAAAGTTACTCTCCGTAAATATAATATAAAACATCGTTAGAAGTGGTCAAAACAGTGACGTTTGAATCATGTAAATCTGTACGTTGAAGGAAGTCGACACTACACGCTAAAAATAATAATAAGTGGGGTGTGCTTTTTGTAATTTTGGATATAAAAGGACCTTTGAAATGTGTGAATGTGTGATATAACCACTGCACAAGTAGAAAATATGCACAAGGAAATAAGTGACTTACAGCGGAACTTGTATCATTTTCTTCTGTTTTGCTGGTGTTTATATTGTACTGCATTTATAGCGGATTAAATATAGGTATTGATAGTTGGGGTACTTTTCTCCAGCGGCGGCAAAGAGCGAAAATAGCGGATTATGGATGCTCACGTTTACTCGGTAAGTATTGATTGATGACCGAATGTGGGTAATAGAAAAAATACAGGTTTGAATTATTAAATTTCGTGTACTTCTTGTAAGTATTTTTGATCATAAGTATTTATGATTTTTTAATAATGTCTAAATAAAATAAGTGTGTAAAAAAATTGAAATATTTTAGTACATAAGACTTTAAATAAATAGAAAAATTGAGGTATTTTTGTCACAAAACACTCGAATTTATTTTTTTAATGATTTTAATTTAATTTAAACACTCGGATTTATTTTTTTAATGATTTAACTAAAATTGAAATTCTGAAAACTGTGTTGACTAGATTATGTATTGATTTATTTTGTTGTATGATTATATGATTTGAAATTTGTCTTGTTTAATTGAATCTATCGTTTGTAAATTGAACAAATCTGTCAACGACAAAGGGTATAACCTTAGTATATTCAAAAATAATAATAGTATATTAAAAAAAAAATTTAACTGCGTGTACCAGATAAAATAACAATCTTTCAAAATCAATTTATGCTTTTTTATAAAAAAAGAGTCAATATGTCTAGAATTAGATTTACAAAGGACTAATTTCGGGTATTCTCTGGTAATACCCTCTTAACACTAACTGACTTAACTAAATGTTTGGATTAATTTTGCACCACTTTGATCATTCTTGAAGCGTGTTCACGTATTCTAGATGTCAACGTTTCCAGAAATGTTGCCACATCTTTTTGGAGATGTTGCCACCTACTTATGTGTAAAGGAAGTCATATTCAGGCAACACCAGTAGGAATCCACCGATTAAAAAGTAGCCCGGGGTGACTCCATTGAAATCCTCAGGGTCTGAGCTCATTGAACATAAAGGGCGGGAGTTGAGGATGGCCTCAATTCTGGTGAAAACTGTCGCAAATTCTTCATAAGCTAGAACGGTCTCCCCGGGAAACGAGATGTTATCCCCGCTTCATTATTTACACACACATACATTTGGTTAGAAAAAACATTAATAAATAAAATAAGGTAATTCTTCAATCTTAGTAATTGTAAATGTTTTGGATGAAGGAACTTGAAAAATAATAACGCAACTTTAGGAAACTTAAAAGGACTTTTGTTTTTATTTGCTCTATTCCCAATTACATTGTGAATATCAGGAAGCCCAAACTACCCAAGACAGACCAAGGAGTTTATTTGTTTACTTGTCGAGAAGCTATTGTTGAGAGAGAAATAAAACCAAAAAAACAGGCTATTTATTTAATTTCCTTGCTCTGAGGGGAATTGGCACTTACTGACATCTATGGATAATTCTTCCAACTAATTTCTAGTTCTCATAAAAAGACATACAAATCGACCGGTCAGTGGTTGAGTGGGCATAGCGTTTGGGTCCCACCCAGGCGTTCCGTGTTCGATTTCTCGGCTGGCTAAGTCCTCCATCACAACACAAGCAACATCTTCCGCTTAGTGTGGTGGTAGTAGGAGATTTTCAAATGTTGTTGGGTTATTCGTAACCCGGGAATGTTTGTCTTTCTTTAAAAAAAAAAAAATCATTTGGAGAGGTGTGAGTCCTCGCAACCATTCATTTATTTTTATATTTTTTTTATTTTTATTTATTTTTATTTATATAATACAAACATACAATACAAGATGATCCTTTGTCTGTCCAACTGGGAAGGATTCCCGTTTCAGGACAGCCAAATTGTGTTTTAGTACATATTCTTACAATGGAAAGGAATCAATCTAAACAATTCATTTATATAAAATTATACAGTAATATTACTTCGTGGTACTATTTTAATAAAACGAAACACAATTTTATTCTGGTTTACACAAAGTAATTTGTTTAATTTAAAATAAGGTATATTTGATATTTGTAATAAGGCTATTCGGTTCTTTATTAACACTGTGTTGTATTCATATTATAAGGAGGGAAGAATAATATAACATGGTGAATATAAGAGATCCATCAGAACTGATTCTACTGCGAGTTACTTTGAGAATTTATTTCTCAATATGAGTCGTGTCTTCCGCCTCGGCGCTTTGATGTGAAATATTGTTGCCAACTTTGATGCGATGAACAATCAATTATTGTCTAGGTAGGTTAAGTAGGTTCTGTGTACTGGTAATAATTGAGAAAGTAACCCGTTGTTCAACTTGGCCCAAAGAATGAGATAAGTTATATTAATTAAAAGTTGCCTGGGAATGAATACGAACACAAAAGTTAGTAAGTATGTCTCTCCAATTTTGGTTTAAATAACCAAGTTTTTGATTGCGTCTTTCTGGGTAGGATTTTTTTTTTATTTTACGTTAGCTCCACTCAGGAGGCCCTGAGAAAGAAAATTCCCTCAGGGCTTAAGTCATCTTTGGGGATGCTGTGTGTAGGGTTTTTTAAGGGAAAGGAAAAAGTAGAAGTTCTGGGAAGGAAAAAGGTAAGAGAGTAGGTAGGAACCTGGGGGTCAATGTGTCCAGGAGTGACGAATGTACGAATCCATCCCTCCTACTGCGTTGCAAGGGAATGGGTCAAATGAGTCAGGCTGGAGAGGTCTATATTAGGTCTTCCTCAAACAGTCTCTCCTGATCCGGCTCGCTAAGCAGCAGGTGGGCAAACACATCCGTCACCTAGACAAACCTCTGCCAGGCAGGGGTGTTGTTTATCCAATAAATTCCCGGGGCAGCGGTACCCATACCCGCCTTCCAAATTAAGTAAGTAGGTAAGTAAGTTCGTATCATGTTTTAGTGTTTAATGTTTAATTTTTAGATACATAATAAAACAGTACAATGAGGAAATCTATAATTGCTTTCACAGTTACGTAAATTACACATGTATAAATGAACCACATTTTAAACGATTGATTTCCCTAAAATAAATAAATAAACATAATTTGTAGTTTTAGAGTTAATGGTATATGAGTAAGAGGTAATAATGGTAGTAAGAGTAAGATAAAAAGTATATGGGTAAGAGTGCATAACTCTATCGTTAGCCCTTTCCACCTGGAATGCTTTTTTTATGTTAATACCGCACAAAAGTCCACCCAACACCTCATCCCCGCCTTAACTATTCAATACTCAATGATTGAAAAAAAATCAGACACAGAAATATATACCTATACATATATGAAATTAAACAATGAGTGAAAGAGGTGCAAAAGAGCAAAGAAGACACCTTATTGGTGATAGAAAGAGAAACACGTAGAAAAGAGGGAGAGAAGTTCTGGGTTAAGAAGCAATAGATGGGTGGGTGAGGAGTTTTCATCGCAAAAAAAAAATAATGTCGTCAGTAAGTTTTGCAAGTATCTCGATGACATTATTGTAACAGCTATTTCGTCGTACAAACCCACCATCAAATTTTAAATACACCATAATGAGATGACTTATTTACGTGATTTTTTAACCCCCCCCCCCTATTCTAATTTGTTTAATGTACAGCATTTTTATTTTTTAATCTATTATTTCAATTTATTTTTTTATATTTTATTTCATACAATGTATTGATTTTATCAGAAAATTAATTATGTGATGTACTTTAAAATAATTGTAACTTAAAATAATTGTTTCCCTCCCCTAATAATGGCAGGTTTGTCTAAATGCTTTATAATAACTTACTTAATACTTTTTGTCAAAAGAAATACGTTATAAATAGTTAAGAAAATGAATTTACCGAATTCAAATGAAACATAACGTGAAATCACTCTTTTAGATTAATCTTTACTACAAGTTATATTATTTACAAAAATATCTATGATAGTGTGTGTTTTAGCAAGATAGTTGTATGATCGAGATATCTAGACATAGGATTAAAATATCCAGTTTTATTGGTAAAAAATTCGCAACAAAATATTTAAGGTATCTAGTAGATTTGGGCCTGGCGTATAACTTGATTTAATTGACTAAGTTACTATCTACTCGATTATTCACAATTTTGTAGAGCATTAAGAGGTCATTTATGTTTCGTCTTTTAACTAGACTCTCTAATTTGAAATATGTAAGTCTTTGTTCGTACCCGTCAAAGATGGTAGACACCTGATCGATAAGACAAAATCCGTGTAAATTTTCATTGGACAGATTTAAATCTAGATACCCGTGTAATGTAATGTGGATTCCAGACTGTTGACCCGTACTCAAGAATACTACGGATTAACGAATTGAATATAATAATTAGGCTATTAAAATTCTTGAACAGTTTGGTTGATCTTACAATAAAACCAAGTAATTTATTTGATTTACTAACATTATATTCAATGTGTTGGTTGAACGTTAGTTTTATTGTCGAATATAATTCCTACATATGCTATATGAATATAGAGTTTTGTTGGTGTTCTTGGTGAAATTGATAACTTGCACTTAGCTATATTCAGTACCATTTCATTGTCAACACACCAAGCAGATATTGTGTTAAGGTATTGTTGTAAGAGTTCACAATCTTCTATAGATTTAATTACTTTATATAACTTGATGTAGATTATTTTCGTAATTCTCCTCACCAGGAGATCCTGTGCTGAGGGAGACTATGTTTTGGATAAGTTTTCAGCAAATTCTATGGTACAACTTGGTGTATTAGTTTTTCAGACGCTTCTGTGACTATTTTTGTGCTGAAATCGTGCGTTTGTTGTCTCCATTTACCAAGCCTATTACATATATTCATGGTGATATAAGGCACATTAAAAATATACACATTTTTATCTTCTGGCTTCAATTAAGCTTCACACAACTAAAACCGAGTAGCATTTATTACGTTAAAACTAGGGACTCCTTCGATGAGTCATAATAAGAGTATGATTTATTTTGACAAGATATTCATATTAGTAATACGTGTTACCTCTCTGATACAGAAAACCGAAAAGTGGTTACATTAGGGTTTCGTGAAAGCTTCCGTCTAGCGAGCGCCTAACGTCAGCTCCCGCCGCGCCGCAGAGGGAGATTAGCGCCCGTAATGTTTCAGGAGGCATCGGGCCTCCGAGGTGGTCGGCGGACCGAGGTGGCGTCCCGATGCCTCTCAACTCGAGCGCCGGCGTCGATAAATCCGACGTCCAAGTTTTGAGCAGAATAGACTCACTGACAGCTCGTTTTTAATGGAGGCGAGGAATACAGCTTTTAAACTCGACTATAATATTTCAATATTGACTGCAGGGGCTGGCGGTGCTGGGGAAGTGTGGACTATGTAATATATTATAACTCTCACACACTAGATAAAATATGTATGAATATAAATTCATTCTAAACTACTGGTGAGTAAAATAAATGTTTCCAAATGTATTCACGTCGTTAAGTCGTTTGTTCGTCTGCCAGATTAAGAATTTTGTGTTTTAACATTTTGTGTAGAGTGGCTGTATCCATAATTATCTGCAACGTTAGCATAACATTATAATAAGATCATAGGTACTATTTGATTTAAGGTCTCATTCAATAAAAAAAACTCTACGGTTCAAAATTCAATATTTATTTACAAGTTCTTTTTAACATGACTTTTGAATTTGATCTACGTAGCTCGGCCCCATGCCTGTTTATGACACTTCTTAGTTTGCTGGCTGACTGGGTTAAAAGAGGCTGAATTTAAGCATCCCATTGTTTTTATAAACATTATAAAACCTAACACTAATTCATGCGCAAATGAGTACCAACATACAGCTGTCTTTTAAAAAAAATGACATTCTAGGCTAGAATCTGTTTTACCATAGGATGATCAGTTCATAAAAACAACACTAAGGGGGGGTTTAGCTAAGTGCCGAACCATTTGTTTTGGAGACGTTTACTCTACGAGTAGCTTCTTCCTTATTTATTGTTGTAGTTAACCCTCGCATTTTTAATTATATTACCTACCAATTACAAAAAAATAAAATAATAAATTTGTTTTGATGTGAACACCACTTAAATTTTTTTTTTAAGTCAAATAATTTCTGTTAAAATCACGCTTTCTTTATTTGAAGTTGTTTAAAATACCAACTGTTGTACATAAAATCAAATTTTTGGAAGAAACAAGGAACAATTTAAGTTCTGAAGAGGAACGATTGCGCGGCCTTTTTCAAAACTTAATTTTGGATTTGAGACCAAAATGCCAAACCAGACTAAATAATATTAGTGTTAATAGAAATTGTGTCCATTAAAAGTGTTATTAAATGTCTAGCACAAATAAATGTGTTTTTAAAAATTTATTTTTGTTTTAATGTTAATGACAGAATTCAATTTTGCTTCATTTTGGAGACAACTTTGGATTTTTGTGTTAATTATATCTTGCCTTATCTATTGTGTTCGTGTAATGAAAAATAAAATAAAACATCGTAAAAAATGTGTTTTTTTATTGCTTAGTAATTTCAATTAATGTAAAACAAATGTGTTTCGACGTATATAGGTCATTTATATTTTTAATTAACAAAAATCCTTTTTTAATAATTTTAATTTTTTAAATTTCATATTTCGTATATTTTTATAATCCAAGTAGTAAAACTATTTTTTTTTGAATATTTACCATTTACGCCCAAGCTCCCTTCAAAATAAATAATTTTTAAAATCTTGGAAAAACAACATATCCGTACTATATATCTCATATATTAAATATTTACCATTTACGCCTAACTTCCCTATAAAATGGTTAATTTTTGAAATCTTTAAAAAAATACAACATATCCGTACTGTATACGTCATATATTAAATATTTACCATTTACGCCCAAGTTCCCTTCAAAATGGTTAATTTTTGAAATGTTTGAAAATACAACATATCCGTAGGGGAGACCTAGGAGAGTTGTGACAGAGGAGAGTTGTGACAGTGACGATTTCTCTCCACCTCCTTAGTTAGCGAGATGGCAACAATGCTCGTTTATCGCTTTAGAGATGCGATACTTCACTCAGTACACGCCAGCGGTACACGAGAAGCGGTCGCGTAATTACGACCTCTGCGTGTAAAAAATGCTAAAAGTAGGTTTTTATTCAAAAATTTTGATTGAACTTATAGCATGACTTATTACATGTGCGTTGTTGTCTTATTTTTTCTTAAGTTGTATGGTTATTCAAGTCTCAAATCATTGCATTGATATTTTGTGTTTGCATCGTGTTTAGAAAATATGAATTATTATTCAGAACAAGTCGTAATTTTGAGCACCTAGGAGAGTTGTGACAGCTTGTCACAACTCTCCTAGGTGAGAAGAAATGCTGGTAAAGTCATGACAATCTATGACCTCCCATATATAACAAAATCTGCATTGGTGTAGCAATCACTGCAAGGAATATCAGCGCTGGTTTTGCTACAACTGGAACAAGGCCGGTTAACACAAACATATTTCGAGAAGCCGATTTCCTGCCAAGTCAAGTCACTGATCGTCACAACCCAGAACTAAAAAATTATGGACAGTCCAGTAGAAAGAACCATAACTCCAAATCTCAACACCGACACAGTTGATAACGTTGAAGCAAGAGCCATTACTCTAGGTGCATCTATAGAACAGACCATACCATCTAGCAACTCATCAGTTGTGAACAATAATGCCAATGAACCTGTTGCCTCCGCGTTTACAACCCATAGTCCTCTTGCCACTGTTTCTAATGTGTTCTCGCCAGAATCAGTTAGGCCGTTGCCAAAAGCTCCGCCAAGAAAAAAACTGCCAACCGAATAGACGCAAAATCAAATCTGCTGTGCTTACTGACACAGCTACTAAGGACGAAATAGCTGCAATAGAAGCCAATAGGAAGTCGAAGACTGTGAAAAAGCGTGTCTTAAGCGACGATAAGAAGAAACCTAAAAAAGCCATGAATACTAATAAGAAGAAGAGAACAGGTGATGATGAAAGAAATGACGAAGAAAATAATTGTGTTTGCTTAGTTTACCTTGAAGCCTATCTAAACTGCAGATCGAATGAGGAGTGGGTGCAATGCCTAGAATGCAAAGGCTGGTCACACGTAAATTGTACTGCGAGCTGCAATACATTTGCCATAATTGCCTAAAATCAGATTAGATTAAGATTTTTGACTGAGTATAATATGATTGATCTCAAAGCCATGCCAAAATTACTTATAAGATATAATTACTTGTTATGGGAATGTTATATGTTGTTTTTGTTGGTACTTAATGTACTAAAAGATGATTACATTACTTTTTGCAAAAAAAAATAGTTTTGTATTTATTTATAATATGTGTAATTATTATAAATAAATACAATTGGTATTTTTTAATACTCAAATAGTCTAAATACAAAGCTGTCACAACTTACCTCGGTACCTGTCACAACTTACCTCGGTGATAGGAGAGTTGTGACAGAGGGAGTAGTTTTTATTTTTGTAGATTTTCTCGGAAACTATAATACTTTAATTAATTTTGATGATTGATTTGTAAAGGGAAGGAATGGTGCTACATTAATTCACACACGTCATAACTGTTGACTGTTTATTGAGCGAGATACGTCCCTTAAATTAAAAATTGTCACAACTATCCTAGGTCTCCCCTACTATATATGTCATATATTAAATATTTACCATTTACGCCCAAAATCCCTTCAAAACGGTTAATTTTAAAAATCTAAATAAAATACAACATATCCATAAATACAACATAATTTTTCAGTTTGGTTGAGTATTTTGCTCTCAAATCCAAAATTAACACTTGAGTGAAACGGACCGCGCGACTTCTCTGATATAAGGACTCTTTTATATATTACATTGCTACCACTGTCTTTGAGTCTTAAATGTGTCTTCTTCAGAAAAGCGTTGTAACTTGTAACATTTGCTGTGATATTACATCACGAAGTTTATTATATTATGCTAGTGATAAGAATGTGCTTCTGACAGTTCAATTTAATGTTTAATTTCTGTGCAATAAAGTAAATATATTTTTGCACTCAAATAAAGTAGCGTGTGTTAAGATATTTGTAATTCATTTTCGAATAATTAAAAAACAATTGAAACAAAAATTTTAAAAAATGTTAATTAATAATTACTTATAAATTGGGTTGATTACACTGAAACCCATGGCATAATCTAAAGTCACTTACAATAATGCTTATCGCCAACTATTCTGCCTACCGAAATAATGCAGCGCTACGGAACGTACGAGTGCACTCTTTCAAATGACTCTCCGCCACAGAATGGGAAGCCTTTGGCGCACACTGCGCCAATCTAATATAACAATCATCACTGCCACGATTGCCTGGATGGATTCCCTCTGATGTGGCCCCCTGGAGATGGGAATAGGTCAAATATCTTTTTTGAATTTATTTTTTGTAATTTCAAAATTTGGAATTTAATTTTTATTTTATTTTATTCGGGAGACCACCAGTATACATTATTAATAAAGCAAAATTAATTAATAACATTAATTGTATCATTTACATTAAATAAGAACGTATGTAAATATTTAATATATATATTTATTTTTTGCTTTTTTGCACACACATCTTTTTACCACATATTTCTTTTAATGCATATCTTTTTAATGCATGTCTCTTCTGATACATGTCTTTTTTAAATAAATATACTTATTATGTTATTTACCCGCCTCGGAACAGACTTTGTCTAGTGAGGCAGGTAAAAGAATAAAAAACTGTAAATCAATCAATTTATTTTAAACAAACACCCGGGTTGCCGGCACTGAAACTGAAGTCAACACAGTTTTCAGAATTATAATTTTAGTTAAATTAAAATCATTGAAAAATAAATCCGAGAACGTGTTTTGTGACAAAAATACCTCAGTTTTTCTATTTATTTAAAGTCTTACAAACTAAAATATTTCAAAAATTTTTTAAACGCTTATTTTGTTCAGATATTATTGAAAAATCTTATACTTACAAGAAGTACATGATATTTAATAATTTATCATCGGGCGTTTTGAGTATTTTTATTGCTTACTTGAATGTAGGTATATACCTATTACAGCAAGTTTTGAATGAAATAAATCGATATTAAATTTTTAGTTAAAAAAAATTATTTGTATTTAATTTATTATATTGAATAATCGATCTTTCCCATTGGAACCTCCCTGTACAGTTGCAAGCATTTTTAAACTTTTATTCTCAACCGCTGGTCAGTCGCTCTTAAGTATTGTGAGATCGTGTAACTATAAAGAGTGTTGTGCAGAGTTAAAGATGTCAAATGGTGAATGTATTGCGTTGTGCTTACCGCTTACCCTTGCGCGAATTCTGGAATAAATTATTATTATTTTAGGGATCTATTTTACTTTAACCACCAATTCCACCATCATTTGGAGTAAAAGTTTAAATGAAATTTTGGTCTCCTGTGATTTTTTTTTTCAATTTTGTTTTCTTCAAAATCAAACCCAAAAAGTCTTCTGCATTTCGTCACTGGTCACTCAGCCGGGTAACCAACCAATCCCTCATTCCGCCCCTGATTATCCAATACCTACTGTTTTTCACGTATTTTATTGAATTTTGTTGAAAAAAAACCCATCAAAAACTACAATTAATGTCAGGAATCAATGGTTAAAGTAAGTCAAGTACGTCCCTTAACACCCTGTATAAAATGTGTGTATCTTAAACAGACATGTTTACACAAACGTCCTCTTTTATCTTCCATAGTTCATGTATTGTCTAGAATTATATCAACTTAATAACTTGTCATCCTTTAGCTGTCCATTCCATTTAGCGATCCATCATCCAATTGAAGTTGCGATCACATTCAAGGCTGAGGATAATATTTATTTTTTAAATTGGGCTAGCCTTATAAAGAATGATTATTATCACGTAATAATAATTGGATAATTTGTAGAGCGCCGTTTTTGTGAGAAATCACCCCAAGGACACTGTAGATACAATTTATTATTAACTCTTAGGCTCTATCTAAGTTTATTATTTACACATGTATAGATACAGAACACACTTACGTCTCATAACGTACCAGAACGATATGTGCTCTCCATACAAGATATGTATACAAACGTAGAAACACAAGTAAGATGCACATCAGGGACATCACCAACATTTCCAATTAAAGTGGGGGTACACCAAGGATCTGTCCTCAGCCCACTGCTAGTCATGAATTATCTAACAATCCAAGAAATGAACAACAATATTCTCAAGACTATGCTTTTTGCAGATGATGTAGTACTGATAGCAGATAATCATTGTGACTTACAAAATAGCCTGGAAAGGTGGAGAAAAATCCTAGAGGATAATGGCCTAAAAATTAGCAGGAAAAAGACTGAATATTTGTACTTGCCATTTGAAAACACAAATGCTGTAACTCCTTCGATGCAACTGGATGGAGTAACATTAGCTAACTGTGACACATTTAAGTATCTCGGCTCACTCATCCACAAAGATGGAGGATGTGCAGCAGATGTTAACCACAGAATAGGTGTGGGATGGAGTAAATTTAGATCCGTAACAGGAATCCTGTGTGACACAAAAATGCCTATAAAACTAAAAGGAAAGGTATACCAGACTATTGTTAGACCCGCGATAATGTATGGCTCCGAATGCTGGACCATGTACAACTCCTACACCAGGCAACTTGAATCAGCAGAAATGCGAATGCTTAGATGGTCAGCAGGAGTGTCACTAAAAGATAAAATTAAAAGTTCACGCATTCGTGGTAGCCTGGGTGTCACAGACATAAACAATAAGCTAGAGGAACGACAGTTGAGATGGTATGGTCACATAAAACGGAGACCACCAGACCACACAGTGAAGCAGGCAATGTCTATGGAGCTTCATCGACAGTCATCCAGAGGAAGACCAAAGAACTCCTGGATGACTCAATGCTCAAAAATTCTAAGTAGAAACGGCCTGGAAGAGAGCGATACCCAGAACCGAAGAAGCTACAACCTGAGAACGAGGAGAGCCGACCCCAACAGCCTACCTAGGCAATGAGTTGGGACAGTGCAAGGAAGAAGAAGAAGAGATACAGAACACACTTACCTGGCTGGTCACTTCCAATAAACACACTTCAATTAGAAAGTTTATGGTTGGAGAGGATACCAATTTGCATGACAAAGACATTATATTGAAAACGCTGGACATTGCATGATTTTACATTTACTGCCCTCCCATCTCTTTTGGTATTCATTTATAGGAAGATTAATGCCAAAGGTGCATTAATATTTATTTTGAAAGACTTGAGAATTTTAGGATTCTTTAGGACTGGAGCTTATAAATAAGAATTAGCTCACATTTTTACACAATTTCTTATTTACAATGTCGCGGGCTGTGAATGTGTAAGGTTTTTGAATTTATGGATAAAACGTAATTATATTCGTATGTAATAGCAAATCATCACAACCTTCAGCAAAATTCAATTGCTATTTTCTTAAAACTACTCTTGCAGTGCTCCTTATAAGGCTAGCTATGTGTCAGATCGTAGTATTGTGCATAGGGGGGATGATTACCACCCTCAAAATTAGCTTCGTGTACTTTTTAAAAGGCCAGTCTCAGTCGTAAGGCACATATGGTGCCAACAGCCGACAGTGCATCCGGCAGGCTCTAGAAGGCTCTATCAGTCTCTCCCACCCTCCCTCCCGGCCGTAACAGGTGGAGGCACTTCCGCCAGGGGATGGTTTGTCTCCTACGCCCTTCCGGTCCCAGCGGAAACGCCGCCAACTAACTGCCGTCAGTTTTGATTGATGAATCGCTCTCCCTACGGCGGTTTCTTGTAGGGGAATACAATTTGATAGCGATTTTGATACTGATACTGTGAGATAAAAATGCTTTGTGAATTAAACGCGGATGTGTACCCAATCGATAAGACACAGTTTTTAAATACCGAAGAATGGAATATTAGTACCTACTGATGTGATGGTATTCTCGTCAAATACTTAACTAACTGACAAAATTTAGTATCTAGTTGTTTAGTCGACTTTACCGCAATCGTTGGTCAAGAAACATTAGAAGGAAAACAACATGAATGAAGACAATTAATAGGCGATAAGGATTTTTATTTATTCATTTTATTTATGTTATACCCAAAACCTGAGGATTAACGTTTAATGGTTAATAATTTACAGTTGGATCCAATCAAATATCCTAACAATGAATATTTTTAAAAAACTGGATACATGATTATAAACTCAACCCATAAAATTATTCCTCCTCATGTACCCTTAAAATTGAAAATAACGATTTGCTAATCCTGATACAAGAAAAATATTTTGGGCTATGCATTTAAAAGCATTCAACTTTTAAACAACACATACAAGATGTTAACGGTAAAATCACACCCATAATTAGCGTGTTTAGGCCGTTATTATTTATATTACCAATAAATTAAAGAAAGTTTATATTATAGTCCCGTACACTCACATCTAAGTTACGTAATGAAATCTGGGAAAATGCGCATGAAACATACATTAATGAATTACAGGTAATTCAAAATTAGTTAATCAAAAAACAATTACACTATGGATCCAAACATCAATAAAAAAATTATATTTGAAAGCAAAACTGTTAACATTAAGAAAACTATACGAATACAATATATGTCTCCTTATATACAAAATAAATAATAAACTCATACATACAAACACAGAATTCACTAAAACGTACCAAATACACAAACATTTTTCACAACAACATAACATACATTAAAATGCCATTCATACTAATTACGGTAGGCAGTCCAATAGTTACGAGGGGAGGTAATTTATATAATTACCTTTCAAATGACATAAAAATGTGAATAAATTAAAAAAAATATATTTATTTGTATTTACAAACAATAAAATAGTGAAAGTGAATAATAGAGTTTTGTAATATTATAAGGTGTATTGTGATATAATGTATTGTTTTGTAAAAAGTTTTGTAGCGTAGATATCTAGTTAAGTAAGTGGAATAAAAACTTAATGTAAAAAAAATAATTAAAAGGAATAACAAATAATAAATACCAACCATATAATAACGGTATTGTAACCGGCAAATTGTAGAATAAAAAGTACCTATTTTAAACAACACAGTTAACGATTTTACAAAATAGTGATGTAGTGCGACTATCCTGTGTTGTCTGGTCACCGAAAAATACACAGTCCACATATTTATTACATTCTTTCTGATAAGTGGGTATCACAACAATATTATATGGAATAAAACCTTCGTAAATAAATGGATTATAATTACATTTTATATCGTACTGTTTTCTCGTCGTAAAAGTTTTTCCCAGCAGCCGTGTGTAACTGTTGGCAAAGTGCACTAATATTCTCATTAAATGTTAACATTAAGTTATAATTAAGTTTCGCCGACATGTCTAACTCAAATTTGCAGAGCTTTCAGCGCAATGACGCGGAAGTTTTGTTTGTAGCGGATTTCCGCGAAGGAACTGGATTAATATTTTGGTAGATGTCACTCAAGAATATTAAAATTGATTATGAAAAGTCAGCCAATCAAATTAACAACGGTGTAATGTACACTTTGACTCAGGTTATAAGGAAAGAACAAGTAACAACAGACTACACCGATATCGGCTCGCAACCAGCGTTAACGCGTCTCCCGTCACCGCGGTCAACTGGCCAGTGCCGTTCTCCGCCCCGCGACTCCGCGCGCTCGCTGCTCGAGACGACAGAGTTATTTGCAACAATAAATGTCTATACACTACATCCCTCCCTTATTATTGTTTTTGTAAATATAAATAAACTTATAAATTTATTTTTTATTTTTCCATAAGTACCTATATCAAGTACATTCAGCAAGTCCTTATTCAAATCATTTTTAATCACTAATCATCAATAATTTCCTCATTATTGACCATCAATTTATTCACTCGAGTTATGATTGATTTACATCGCCATTATCGTTTGTTTGAGCATCACTAGCATTATTCTCATCATCTAGCACCTTCCATTGCCCTTCCACTGATTTTAGGTGTACGACGTTTTGTCTGATTCGCTGACCAATTTTATCATTCCGAAGACTTACGACTTCTCCTTTGTTCGCTTCTACGGTATGTGTTTCAGGTTCGTAGTTTAAGCTCAGCTTGTTTCGTCTAGTCATGTTCTTGACGTATACTATATCTCCAACTTCCAATTAACAATCAGTAGCTCTTCTCTTCATGTCCGCATATTCCCTCTCTTTTTCCTTTAGTTCTTTATCTCTACCCCTCTTTTCAAGGTCCTCTGAGAGATGCGTCATGTCCTGAATCATAGGCAGCATGTCTCGAAATTGTAGTCTAAAGAACAGTTCTGCAGGTGTTTTTTCCTGTAATTGTGTGTTGTGCATCACCATGTACTCACAAAGGGCCTTTTTCTAGTTCTTTTCCTCTACTTGAGAAATCTTGAGGCGTTTTCGGGTGTCCCCATTCTGGCGCTCTACCTCTCCGTTTTGTTGCGGCCAGTAGGGAATAGTATTATAGAGTCGTATGCTCCTCTCTGCACAGAAATTCTTAAAATCTTTGCTGAAAAATTGTTTCCCGTTGTCTGTTGTAAGCGAGACCGGATTGCAAGCCTGCTAAAAATGTCTTTTAAGCATTCCGATTATTTCGGAGCTTGTTATGATTCTGCATGTTTTCACCTCTTTATATCTGGTGTAATAATCCATGACTGCCAGGATGTAATCTCCACTAGTTAAGGGCCCATGAGGTCAATTGCTATGTCAACCCATGGTTCGGAAGGTAAGTCTCTTCTTTTTAATGGGTTTGGGGCGCTGGACCAGGATGCATCCTTTACAGACTTTGCAAATGTTTTCACCATATCTGCCCTTCATCGTGACTATCCCCGGGTGGCCTTCGTGCGCAGTTTCCAGAACTCTTCTGCGTGATTTATTTGGGATTACCATTTTCGTCCCCTGAGGAGAATATCGCCATGAAAGCATAATTCATTTTTGAAAAGTTTATAGGCTTCAACCGTTTCTTCCCAGTTTCCTCTCTAACCTTATGTATCTTTGTATCTCCAAGGGAACTCTCAGTGATCTCTTTCAATGGGATGGCTACTGGCCGTGCAGATTCGGTAACCGCTTGTACGTGTCTTCAAGGAAAGCCGTCGGGTTTGTTGTCACTTCACAGAGTCTCGATAGTGGATCGGCTATGTTGGTTTTCCTCCCCAGGCTTTTCACCTTGAAATTGTAGAATAGTTGTAACCTATATTTTGTACCTTCATGAGTGCCGCTTTGAGATAATTAAATGCGTTCTTTTGGGCGTCGCCCCAGTCATATTGAATATCCATGTTTCTTCCCGTTCTTTTCCGCAGCAGTTGCTTGAGGGGTTTTGTTACCGTTGCTAAATGATGTATCCATTTTCCCACATAATTCACTCAGTCGGGGCTCTGAATCCCTTTATAGCCAAGATATACTTGTCTAGTGGTTTACCTCACTGTTCTCACAGTTCATGCCCTAGGAAATGGACTTTTTTAATTTCAAACTGCATTTGTCGTCCCTCAACTTCACGCTGTTTTCCTCTAATACTGTCATAAATTTTTAAAGCCTTAAATCGTGTTCTTATTCGCCTTTGCCAAACGTCAAGATGTCATCTATAAGGTTGATGACTTCTTCACAAGCTAAAAGAATTTATTCTAGTGTTTTCTGGAAAATCTCCTACGCACACGAGATACCAAAGATCTTTGCTCGATGCATATCGACACATAATCGGTTGTCCCCTCCGTCTTTTAGCACTGGGACTATAGGCGAGATCCAGTTAGTAATTTTCAGTAATTCTTCCAGTTTCCTCTGTTGAGTTTGTTTGTCCGACATTGATTCCTGGAGTGTCCAAAGATGCCACATTTAAGGCAAGCCTTTCCTTTTGCCGGGCAGTTTTTTCCAAATGTCTGGAACTTTCACATCTACTACATTCCAATCTGTTATTAGGCTTCCCCTTCATGTTTCTGTACCTACACTGTTGATTGACTGACTTTCCACAGGTTTCGTGCCAAAATTTCCTAATTGACGATCTATGTCTTCCAGTGCATTCGCTTCTACGACTTTTCTCGTTTTCAATATCTTATTTTGGAGTTCTTCTATCTAACCCTCTTCAGTTATTTGATCCGTGATATGCTCGTATTCTTTTTCACCAAACTGACACTTCTTGGCTTGTAGTAGAATTCTGACTAGAAATTTTTCGAACTTCTCATCCTGTTTCTGTTTAAGGAGACGAAACAGATGTCGCTCATTCACTTTGATCTGTTTAGGTGCAAAGTAGTTGTCTAATTTTCGATCGCGATGTTAAAAAGTTCGCCTTCAGTTGCATTAGCTCCCGGCATGTTGTAGAAGATTTGTTGTAACTCGGGACCACCGAAATGTAAGACTAGCTCTTTTCCTTGCCTCTGTGTTTCCTTGCCTGCCGCCTCGAGGTAAAAGTGTCCAGACTTTTTTTCCAACGGACGGAGACTGAACCAACCTCTCCTTTACATTCTAACCTCTCTAAGGTGTACTATGCCATTGGAGCTACCTGTTGCCAAGGTAAGTAACTATGTTGCATATATAAATATGCAATTTTTCAGATTTTTGACATGCTATCGCAATCTAATGCTAGTGATGAAGTGTCTACTGTACTTGACTGCACCTTATGTAACTAAATGCCAAGTCGCAATTTAATGCAAAGTCGCTATTTAATTGAAAGTCGCAATTTAATGGAAATACGGAATTTAATGCAAATACGCAATTTAATGCCAAGTCGCAATTTAATGCAGGGTCGCAATTAAATGCAAAGTCGCAATTTAATGCAAAGTGGCAATTTAATGCAAAGTCGCAATTTAATGCAAAGTCGCAATTTATTGCAGGGTCGCAATTTAATGCAAAGTCGCAATTTAATGCAAAGTTGCAATTTAATGCAGGGTCGCAATTTAATGCAAAGTCGCAATCTAATGCAATGTCGCAATTTAATGCCAAGTCGCAATTTAATGCAAAGTCGCAATTTAATGCAAAGTCGCAATTCAATGCAATGTCGCAATTTAATGCAAAGTCAAAATTTAATGTAAAGTCGCAATTTAATGCAAAGTCGCATTTTAATGCAGAGTCGCAATTTAATGCAAAGTCGCAATTTAATGCAAAATCGAAATTTAATGTTAAGTCGCAATTTAATGTAAAGTTGCAATTTAATGCAGGGTCGCAATTTAATGCAAAGTCGCAATCTAATGCAATGTCGCAATTTAATGCCAAGTCGCAATTTAATGCAAAGTCGCAATTTAATGCAAAGTCGCAATTCAATGCAAAGTCGCAATTTAATGCAAAGTCAAAATTTAATGTAAAGTCGCAATTTAATGCAAAGTCGCATTTTAATGCAGAGTCGCAATTTAATGCAAAGTCGCAATTTAATGCAAAGTCTAAATTTAATGTTAAGTCGCAATTTAATGTAAAGTTGCAATTTAATGCAGGGTCGCAATTTAATGCAAATTCGCAATCTAATTCAATGTCGCAATTTAATGCCAAGTCGCAATTTAATGCAAAGTCGCAATTTAATGCAAAGTCGCAATTCAATGCAAAGTCGCAATTTAATGCAAAGTCGAAATTTAATGTAAAGTCTCAATTTAATGCAAAGTCGCATTTTAATGCAAGTCGCAATTTAATGCAATGTCGAAATTTAATGTAAAGTCGCAATTTAATGCAAAGTCAAAATTTAATGTAAAGTCGCAATTTAATGCAAAGTCGCATTTTAATGCAGGGTCGCAATTTAATGCAAAGTCGCATTTTAATGCAAGTCGCAATTTAATGCAAAGTCGAAATTTAATGTAAAGTCGCAATTTAATGCATAATCTCAATTCGATGCAAAGTCACAATTCAGTGCCAAGTCGCAATTCAGCGCCCAGCCACAATCCAATGCCACCTCTCGATACTTTCGGTGACTATCGAAGATAATTCATTTTAATAAGTAGGCAGGTATGTTTGACAAATATGTAGGTATGTCACTTTCCTGAAACCTAGGTTACGCAAAACGTGAACCAAACAATACCCACGCAACTCACGGTCAAATGAGTTTACTTGCCTAGTCACTTTACATTACCTTCTATTCTCCCCTCTATAATGTCCCTTTTTTGTTGTTATTAAATGTTCAAAAAAAATACGAGTGTGCTCCAGACCACACGACCGAAGCAAACACCTCCCTATCAATCCAATGCAACTCTCCTCCTGGCATCGAACAAAACCATTCCAATCATCAGTGTATAAGAATCTACACTGAAGATTCGCTTGGAATGTCACCAATTATCTTGACAAATCAGTCGCCTCGATGCATCGAGTTCGCACACTCCAAACGAAAATTCGATCAACTTCATTATGGAAATTACGCTTAGAATGGGATTGCTGATTCAACTCTCACAAAGCACAAAATATTTTTTTTTTTTTGCGGATTCTAGTCAGAGAGCGACGCTTACTCACACTTGCAGCAGGAAATTGAGAAAATTCCAATCGAAAGCGTGCTAGTCATCAGTTAGACTTTAACGTTTAGAATGTGAGAAACAACAACACAATTATAGTCAGCATAGATGCCAGCACCCATTCCAAACGTCACCACTATGGATCCGAGCACTGTCGCTACTATCAGACTGTGAGGAATGAACCTTTAAATCAATTCCAATTTATGATCGTTTTGGCCAGCCCACCCCCAAGTAAAGCGTGCGCAATTACTTCAAAAATCTTAAAAATACTCACAGTTTATCCCGTCGCCACATGTAATGTACACTTTGACTCAGGTTATAAGGAAAGAACAAGTAACAACAGACTACACCGATATCGGCTCGCAACCAGCGTTAACGCGTCTCCCGTCACCGCGGTCAACCGGCCAGTGCCGTTCTCCGCCCCGCGACTCCGCGCGCTCGCTGCTCGAGACGACAGAGTTATTTGCAACAATAAATGTCTATACACTACAAACGGTATGACAGAAATCCTTTATAAATTTATATGTTTTCTGGGGTAGAATTGACCTGATTAATTCAACAAAGAAAACAGATTTTGTCTGATCAAAAATTGTGAATGATCGTTGACAAGTTACACAACTTACAAGTTTTAGGATAAAAACCCACGCAACAATAATTCGAGTACAAATCGTCACAGCGGCTGAGAATAAATGTTTAAAAATGCTTGCAACTGTACAGGGAGGTTCCAATGAGAAAGATCGATAATTCTCCGTATCAAATTTATAAAATAAAAAAATTATTATCGATATATTTCATTCAAAACTCGTTTTAATATATACCTACATTCAAGTAAGCAATAAAAATGTTTCAAAACGCACGATAATAAATTACTAAATATCATGTGTTTCTTGTAAATATTCTTTGATCATAAGTATTTATGATTTTTCAATAATGTCTAAACAAAATAAGTGGGTAAATTTTTTTCAAATATTTAAGTTTGTAAGACCTTAAATAAATAGAAGAAGAGTATTTTTGTCATAAAACACATTCTCGGATTTATATTTTAATGATTTCAATTTAACTAAAATTAAAATTCTGAAAACTGTGTTGACTAGCCTATGTACTGAAATATTTGGTTGTATGATTATATGATTTGAAATTTGTGTTGTTTAATAAAATCTATCGTTTGAAAATTGAACAAATCTGGCAACGACCAACGGTATAACCTTAGTATATTAAAAATACACTTAGTTTTTCTGTTAAAAAAATGATAAACTGCGTGTACCAGATAAAATAACAATCTTTCAAAATCAATTTATGTTTTTTTGTAAAAAAAGAATAAATACGTTTAGAATTTGATTTAAAAATGACTAATTTCCGGTATTATCTGGTAATACCCTCTTAATGAATCCTTGAGATTAAATTTTATAAAATTGCTTACAGCTACAAAGCCATATAAATTATATCGTCAAATGGAGTCACACCAATCAATTAGAGTTTAATTTAGTACTTTCATTAGTTTTTACTTTATTTTATTTGGAAAACCAACAGTTACAGCATTTTACAATGTATGACAAAATATGTTCAAATTACTTAACCAATAATAGGTTTTCACTGAAGAACAAAATATCATTCGAAATCTAAGAACCACTTTGATAGAATCGCACCAATTTAAAATGAACTCTCCTTTATCGATATAAATAAAAGATTATTATTTTGTCTCCATATAAAAACTATACCTTTTAATATAAACTTTACAAAATTGATTGCAGCTACAAAGCGATAAAAAATCTATCGTTAATTAAGGTTCAATTTTCAGAAATGCTCGATTATGCGCTATGCCAAAGCAAACAAAACGATTAACTATATCTACAAAATGTCTTTTTATCTTTTAAGCACTTTGCCATTTCGAAATATTTTGGCGAGTAATCTCATTTGATAGGCATCTAATATTTCATGTCGACATAGAAACGGTTCGTGGCAAAGCTTTGACAGTGCTGGGATTTGTGCTAAGGGTTTTTGCATTTTTGCAGCTCGGTTGCGATTTGAGTGCTGTACTGTAGCATTTTGGAAAGTGGCTTAAATGGGGACCAGTGGATTTTATTTATTTTATAATGGTAGAGAAAGTACAAAGTACGCTTGTTGGATATTTATATTGTATCCATGGTTAATCCACCAGTCTTTATGTCGGGTGTGCTGGGTATTAATAGTTTCGCCGATAGAAGGAAGACTACTTTGTTGATAAGAGCATATAATCTTATCAACGGCCATTTCTATATTCCTGAAATAATAAAAAAAAATATTTTTTTTTTGTTCCCGACAACTTCACAAGAGCGCACAGGCACAGGACTATTGCTACTCAGAGATTCAAAACTAACTTACCATAGTTAATGCTGCTCTGAAAAAAACTAATTACGTTGTTAAATAAATTGTCCCCTGACGTATATATTTTTGAATTTGGTGTTAAGAAATTTAAAAATCTTATGATTATTTAACTATTTACCTATAATATATGTTTATTATATGTAATAATTACTGCAAAAGTACATTAAAAATTAGGAAAAATATGTAAAAATAATTTTGGCAAAACTGTTGAGGACAAAAACAGATACCCGCAAACCGGAAGGATCAGATAATAAACAGGAATGCCGACTTACCCGGATTTTCTTCCTTCGCTTGTTTAATTCTGATGGTTCTCACATTCACCATTGAACTCACGAGCTCACGATGGACACATATATATTTATTAGACACGACACGGTCAAACAAATTATGCCGATATGTGTTGACAGGATGATATGTAATTTTCAACAAAATACTATGACACGTGATTGTATCTAGTCGGCAAAAAGTTGGTAGGAAATAAAAGTAATTTGTGGGTAGGAATTATAATTTGGGGAAACGGTATAGAGAGAAATGCTAAGCACCAACAAAAACAATGACAGAAAAATACACAGCATAGAAAAAGTATTTCAGGTGCCAATCAAGATTCAAAACAGACATCGCAAAAAAATCCGTTGTTTGTACTTCCTAAGGACCAGTTGTTTCGGAAAATTTGACGTTAGATTTTCCTTCAAATCGTCAATCACCGCAAAATTGGGTTGTTTCAACCTCCGTCAGACGAAATTTCAACGAAAATTCCATACAAATGTGATTCGACATCACCTTAATGTGATCAGCCGAGTTCGAACCATAGTAAAGCTGCTTCAATGAATTCGATTTTTTTTGTGTGTAATTCGTAGAACTCCATTTAATGTTTTAAAATTTAATTTAAATTAAATTTAACAATTTTTATTATTAAGTTCTGCAAGTGTTTTAGTTTTTATTATTGTGACAGCTAGTCTCTAGTTGTCTGGTTGTGGTATTCCACAACTAGACGACGATATTTATTCTACTAATTAAATGTCAATTTTGAAAGTGAATAAATTGATTTATTATCGGTTAAACCGATTTCCTGGGAAAATAATAGATTCTCCCCCGGGGGTATTTTAAAATTTGTAATTGTGTTCTTAATTGTTTAATAATGACGTTACTTCTATGAATATTGTTTAGGTTTTGTGAATATACTAAGAAGAGGTGAATAGATTATTTTCCTTACATAATTAATGTTAAATTAGGGTAATTTTTGCATTTATTGATTTCTAATTGTTTAAAGGTCTTCGATTAAATTTAATCAAACAATTAGAAATCAATAAACGCACAAATGACCCTAATTTAACATTAATTAATGTCGAGATTTTCAACGTTATTAAAATAAAATAAAAACTTTCATTATATTATTATAATTTTTTCTTTCCAAATTTGCCTGTAAATATAGTAGACATGTAAAAAACATTTACGGTACGTGAATTCTTTTCCAAAAAAGTTTTAGTCTTAAAACGGATAACTTCAACGGCAGATCCTCACGAACATACTTTTCAAAGCTTTCAATTGGCTTAACAGAACATAACATTAACAAAGCGTAAAAGTCCCGTGCTTCAAAGATAAACAAAATACTTGAATAAAGTGAAGATAAATTCCGCAGTGTTTGAAATATTTATATTCGTTCCAGCGAATTCAGGAATGTAGGAACAACGTAACTCATGCGTTCCTTTTCGCGACCCAAATATGTAAATTCCGCTGCAATATGTGCAATTTACACTGCGTCTGGGACTAATTGAAAACGTTGGAATGATTCATTTCTCCGGAAAGGATTTCATTACAAGTTTTATGAAAGAGATGGAAATTTCAACAATGTACGAAATGCAAGTGCGAAGAATGAATGTTGTAAAATTTAAACTAATTCTATACTCTGCTCGCTGTATTGAATTTAATACCTAAGCTTAACCAACGGTTTATTGTAAATTGTACTGATATTAAAGTAAGTACCTACCTGCTATAAGGATTAAATAATATTACTCTTTCGATGGGAACTGCCACGTTTAAATAAATATATAAAAATATGTAATTAGTATATATAAATACTATAAGAATATATAAAGTTATGTTCATTAGCCAACATGACACACACCTCAAGTAATCGTTTTTAACACACAGTTAGTTCATTTTTCGCACAGTCCCAATTGCCCGCAGACGGTGGAAGATATCCCAGTTTTGTGGATTTTCTTGAGACTATAGGTTATAGACAGACTATTTTTTCCTTTTCAAAAGTTATCAAATCATATTGGAAACCTGAAGGATTCTGACGTATTCTTTGATATAAGCAGTGCTTTTTGTAGAAAATTGACAGCTATTTTCTTGTAAAAAAAACCACTTGGTGTAACATGTAATTTTTTTGTGCAGCGCTTTTTAAAATTATTTTTTATCGTTTTAAACATAAAATATTTATGTTTATTAACAGTTATTTATAGACACTCTTTGCACGTTTGCTCATTTTTCCAAATAACACAGTATTTGATATAAAAAAATTCCCTTAAATTTATATAAGAAATATTTAATAAGGTTTATTTTTATTTGCTGCTAATGTTAATTTGTGAGAAATACTTATGATAGATGAAAGCGAAAACTTCAGTAAAAATTTTAAATTGTCTTTTTAATTACTTTCTGCATCTGTGTTATCTTTTAAGTAAAATAAAATGATACAAACCTCTTAATTATTTCTCAATACACCAGCTGGATTAATAATATTGGATACATACTAACTGATAAATAATATTAAACTTGTGGAAACGGAATATCGGATTTGTACTTTATATCGGAAACAAAATGAATTATTCAGGTAAACATGATTTAAGACGAGGTTGCTCTCTAGCACTATTTTAGTTCAACTGATGAATAGATGGAAGACATTGAATAGAGATTATGTGCAACAGAAAAAACGATCACGTTGGAGATTTCATTGCTGACTCAAATGTTGCTATAAATTTCGGAGTGAAAGATACTCTCAGAAGCACCCCTATTCAGAATGAAAAATGGCTGTATTTCTGTTTTATTATATGCAAAAGCAATCCCGAAACATCTTTATATAAACATACATAATCCCTTGCTGGGGTTGGTTTGTACTATGTCCACAAAATCTCGTATTGTGAAAACGAGGTTTGAAGTTAAAAAAAATCAATTTTTGTTTCCTTTACTTCAAACTAATTGTTATAAAAGCATAATTAAAAACGTAAAAGGACACTTTTTTAAACAAAATAGCGAAAAAAAAATTTGTTGGTGTTGTACCATGACCATATTTAATGTTGGTTTATCCTATATTTATACTCTGAATGGAGATATACCAAACCAACAGTAATTTCATCCTATGGCACATCAAAAAATTATAATTTAACATTCACATACACAAGGTTTTAATACATAATAATAAAATAAAATATATTAAAAATTAGAAAACAGAACAAATGGCGGAAACTCTTTTCCAATTCCTATTTAATTTTTAAAATCGTCAAAAACGTTTTTATCTTTATTCCCACACTTCATCCCTCTCCTGTTACTCCCTTCCTGATTCACTCGCGCCTGGGATTTTTTTTTGTTTAGTTTGCATTTTTAATATAATTAATTTGACTACATTAAGAAGTTTAGTATTACATTAATCCAATGTACTATAACCTAAAACTACTGAGCCATAGCAACGCGTGGCCTGGTCAGCTATATTTATCTTTTATATATAAAAATCTAGCGTCACAATGTTCGTCCTAGGTAAACTCCGAAACTGCTTAACCGATTTTGATGAAATTTGGCTTACTGCGTGTAATTTGGTCCAACTTAAAAGATAGGATAGTTTTTATCTCGATTATTGACCTCAATATTTATTATTGCGAATTAAATGTTTTTACGGGACAATTATTTGAAAATATTTGTAACTTCCATAAGTTGGCGGTGTGAGTTATTTTATTTAAACAACACGCAACACTTGGTTATCTAGGTTAGGTAACCATCCAAAAGATGGCGTTGTGTTTCGTTAGCCACAGCAACGCGTGGGCGGGTAAGCGAGTACATATATATAAAAATGAATCCCTTTTTCCCATGGTCACGCCATAACTTTAGGACGACTTGAACTTGTAGCGACTAGAATATCCGCTTAGTTTGGATCTATTTAGCCCCCCAGTCTTATGCATTGAATTTAAACTACGGTTATCGCCAATATTGATGAAGCCACTGTCCTTCGGGAAGATAAAGAACATGTCCAATTTTTTAGAAACTTATGTGGTCATCATATTTAAATCTTTTTTATGGCATATAATTTTCATGAGGATCGCAGGTCTGTGTACAGGTGTGAAGAACTTATTACAGTTGAATGAGGACAGGGAAAAGTTAATGAGTGGGCTGGACACCAACACACTTCATAAGGCACCCCAAAGAAGATCATTATGAAGAGGTAACACCCACTCACCATAGCAGTTCGTGGTCTATCTCATTGGGATATTAAAAAGGGAGAAAAAAATCCCTCAGATGTATGCAAAAGTACTTTGTTGGACTTTTTCATATCACGATTCGACGACAACTGATCAAAGTGACATTTCAACACCCTTTAGAAAAGCTATTTAAAATGATGAAAAAAAACTAAAAACATTCCATACCTAACCAAACGTAACCAATTTAACCGAGCATTATTTTTATTTTTTTATTTTCATTATTTTTAATGACTCAAAGGAGTGACGAAGTTGTAGATTGTTGAGTTTTCCGGTCACCGTTTTGTATGAACCTAAGAAATATGAAGGATGGTCCTGTAGGTGCTGATATTCATAGCGGAATTATGGAATTTGGGATTCATTTTGGACTTGCTCTTTTGGACGGGTGGAATTTTTAGCACGGAATTTGAATGGCGCATCTTTTAAAGATAGGTAAAATTATAATACAAGCATGCCTTATTTCCTTGAATTCTTTATGAGAGTTCACTGCATATATGTAATTTAGATAAAATTGTCATGCATTTTACCTTTAATTATTTCGTTAATTTTCACTGAGTTTTAGAAACGTGTTCACTTATATGCTTAAAATGGTTTGAAACTATTTTATTTGGTATTACGTTAACAGCTATCTTTGACTTGTAAAGTACGTTGTGTTTATTCATAGCGTGTTAAGCATTATAAATATTATGAAAGGGCAACTGACCTTTGAAACTTCTAAACTTAGCGAAAGTGAGATTGTTAGAATTTCTAAACAATTTGGCAAGCGTCCGAGTGACATTGAAATAGGTGTTTCATTTTGATGACCGGTAGTGCTTCCGTGGATTCCTGCCAGCCATCTTTACAGGAAACCGGAAGTAACACCTTTGGCGGGGAAACAACCTCCTAAGTTGTCGGGTAGGCTCTTCAACTGTTCGGCATAACTGAACTGGAAGGATGTGGAAACTTGTTGTTCATTATGGAGTCAAATATTTCACAATCTTTGAAGAAAATTTGCGGTTTTGTTTCAAAAATATATCAGTCATTATTATAAATGTGTAAGAATTCTTGAAATAATGACGCCTTCTTCACAACAAAACACTGTATTTATTAATACAAAAACCTATAATCAGGAACGAGTGTGTAGGATGGTCTAGAAGCTAACGCACTACCTATTGTGTTCTCAAAATATTTCTGTTTTGCAAAATCTCAAGGCTTAAACTTGTCTTAATATCCGCCATGTATATAACTCTATAACCTTTATGATCTATCTGAACTAGAACAATCTATGTCTCGCAGCCCGAACCCCCACAGTTAGAGTAAAAAGTGTTTCTTCATTTTCGTTGTTTCTGTGAAAATTTTACAAAATAAAATGCGGAACATTACTTGAAAATGTATATACTTCTTCAGCTTTCTACTTTGTCAGTGACTATGAGTTTCTTCAAGTTGGAGTCCCCAGTTTGGCGAGCAACGTGTCATATGATATGTTGTAGGCAGATAGTTGAAAGCCTATTATGGATGCCTAGCTCTTCCATAATAGACACATTTGTGCGGCTAACTGTCCATGGAATCCTGAGCATTTTTCTCCAGTACCACAATTCCAGAGCGTATTATCCGTTAATTTCACAGGTTCTAAGTATCAATCTATCCATCTCTGGTCTCCGTCCTTTTTTTATAGCGGAGACGGTTTACGAGTAGTTCCCGTGAGCGCTTAGGCCATTTGCCCATTGTGCTATCTCCCATTTTACCTCATTCCTTTAACAACAATCCAGTCCCTTTAATAAAGTTCACCAGGGTTGTCATTGGATATGTGGCTATGTATGTCTGTGGCGTTCCATGGCATCGTGGTCTCCTGGAATTCTGCCTTAGGTCGTAAAGCTAGCAGCTTTCTTTGAATTCCTTCGTTTTCCACACGCTGGGTGCGTACAGAAGATGATGATGTATGTAGGTTTGAGGTTATTTTCTCTTAGTAAAAACACTTTGTTTTACGCTGGCTGGGTTTATCGTATTACTGCACAGTATTCAGATGAATATACAGTTACAATAGATAGATATGAAAACGAGTCCAATAGTCCGAGAAACGAAAACGAAAACGAGCCCGAGAACAAAAATATGACCGTGAATTCGCATAAAAAATAGCGAATCGCGTAGTGTTGACACTAAAGGCCATAGACAAAAGATGACATAGACAAAGATTGCATAGAAAGATATATGAAAAGTGACACACAGACGCGAAGTTAAATATAAAGGAGTCTACACATCAAAATTAGCAAGCAAAGTTAAATTTGAATGATAAATGAAAAAACATGAAATGAAATATTAAATATAACGGTACAACACCCAACAATGTCTTCTGGTTCTACAGTGTGTCTCCCCAGGTATCTGAGCTAGTTCCCACCAGGGCAGGACATTGGCACCATAGGTGAATTGGAGTCTCTTCATCCTCTTCATAATTCCTGCATCTATTGGTGTTTTCCATTCCCAATATTTGCATGTATCTCCTGAGATGGCAGTGTGCCGTTAGTAGTCCTACCAGTTCCTTCAGCGAGTTTCTGACCATATCGAGTAGTGTCCTGGTTCGTGTAGGGTCTGGTCCTTTTATGAGTATGCCTCTGTCACTCCATATCTTTCACATTTTACGCGTATCACTTTGTCGTGCACATTCTTCTCTTCAATTCTGTTTTACTCCCTCACCAACAGTTAATATAACAAGAGATATTACAACAAAATTGAAAAAAATATGCAATTTATCCAGTCATCCTTTTGCAAAGAGATCATTTTTTGACGGAACTACAACGAAAACCACTAAAATTGGCACAGAAAAGTCACTGCAAGCCTTTGTTAGGAAAAGTTACTGACGGTTGAAAATACGTAGGCTACTACCTATGTTATCAATTTTGTAAAAAGCCCAGTATTGTATGCAGCCTTTTGATTTTGACCGCTGGAATGACTGTTGCATCGTTAGTCATAATTTGATTGCAATTTGTATGGCGGCGAGGATAGGGCGGGAATTGGGCGGGGGCGGCTGCACGCGACACGTGATCTGCAAAAACAAACGGCCGCCCAAAACCACAAAAGCACAAAAGCGCAATATGGTGCCCTTTTGCAATCGTTTATTTTAAATTCCATCTTTCTGACGAATTACGTTTTTGATGACGCAAATAATTTATCATTGTGATATGCAATAATAAAATGCAGTGTTGCACTGATTTGCATTTGATAATTGTACTAAATTAATGAAATCATAACGTTTTCACTTTGTTCGAATGTTGTTACCTACTTAGTATTTGCAACGAAGTAAGAAATGTGGTACGATATAGTGGCAAGCAACGCTGTCTATTATATTTTTATTGGCATGTAAAGTTATTATTTGCTACTGAGTAAGGAATATGGTACCATCTAGTGGCAAAAATGCTATTATATTTTTATTGGCATGTAAAATTATTATTTGCTACGGAGTAAGAAATGTGGTACGATATAGTGGCAAGCAATGCTGTCTATTATATTTTTATTGGCGTGTAAAGTTATTATTTGCTATAGAGTAAGAAATATGGTACGATCTAGTGGCAAAAAATGCTGTCTATAATAATTCAGACGGGCGATGAAGTATTTACTTATAATATAATATTTTTTTATGAGATATTTATTTTAATTGTGATTTTCAAAGATGGTGTCACAAAGATGGCTAAAGTTTCAAGAGTTCTGACAAGCGATGGAGTAAGTGTCTACCTACAATATAATATTTTGGTAAACTTGTCGTTCACCACCTCACGGTTAATAAGGAATATTTCTTAATTCAATAGTTAGATTTATCTTTATTATTACGATAAGTGAGTATTTATATCGGGGGAGACGAAAAATATTCATTTTATATTTTAATTTTGTTAATATTCATTCACTCTGCGAAGTGTTCTATGCCATTATTGTCCAAGTGAAGCGGAGTACTACAATGGATTTGACATTTGCGAAGTTTAGTTTCAATTTTAATACGCATGAATGACTTAGTTTACCCAAACTAAGAACCTAATTACCTATTTTGTGCACGTACATAGTTGTTTCTTGTAGTAATTGTTGAAATAATGTGTAATTTCTATAATCTGTGCCTAAAAGTCAGGCGGCTTATGGAACATTTAATATTATTTTTTACGAGAAAAATATTTTAATTTTTTCATTTTCAAGATAAAACTAATGTGTCAAGAATTATGACAAGCGATGAAGTTATTACTGAATTATTTGTTTATTACATTTGTTTGCAAATAATTAACCAATAATATCACAAGAGTTCAAAGCGTATATTATGAACTGAAAAAAAACAGTAGAAATGAATTAAGAGAATGGTAGGTACCTAGCTACAAACTAGCAACACCTGATTACAATGATCACAAATAGCAAAAACATACTTCAGTAGACAGATATACATGAGAGTTCAAAGCGTATATTATGAACTGAAAAAAAAAACCAGTAGAAAAGAATGAAGAGAATGGTAGGTACCTAGCTACAAACTAGCAACACCTGATTACAATGATAACGAATAGCAAAAACATACTTCAGTAGACAGATATACACGAGAGTTCAAAGCGTATATTATGAGCTGACAAAAAACAGTAGAAATGAATGAAGAGAATGGTAGGTAGGTACCTAGCTACAAACTAGCAACACCTGATTACAATGATAACAAATAGCAAAAACATACTTCAGTAGACAGATATATTATGATTTCTTAACATGGTTTTGATGAAATTAGTGATTCATGAAACATTCAAAGTTTTTCTTGTTTCAGTATCCTGATGAATTTGTGGATATTCACAGAAGTAGTTATATATTAATCATTTTTTAATTTTTTTAATTTAAATAAACAATATACAATATGAATTTGAAATCTATAACACCAATGCCTACAATGGGTCACAAACATAAACATATTCAAAGACAGAATGAGGAAACTAACATACATCTTTAGATGTCTAAGACATATCCTAAATATAGATTTACTTAGAATGACGTACTTTGCCTTCTGCCAATCAATAATACAATATGGCATTATGGGATGGGGTGGAACTTATAAAAAACCCACGCACCCGCTTTACATTCTCGTAGCACAAAAATTAACATTAAAAACAATTCTACTTAAACCTACACGTATTCATCACAACTTCTGTTTAAAAAAATTAAAGTCAGAAAACTAAACAGATTTTAAGTACTTAGTAAAATACAATATTTTAAATAAAACTGCACAATTTAAAAATAGTAGAAAACTCAGACAAACATTAATTATCCCAACTCCAAAATGTAAAAAAAAATCACAAGACAATTCATTTATAAATATATTGGACTAAAGTTATTATTTAATATATTACTAGAATGTATCAAAAATATAAAAAAAACACAATTTTAAACATTTCAAATTTCACCTAAAAAAACACATTGAAAACATAAACTAAATGTTTACATATCATACTATGTAACTTATAAATAAATTATTATTTATCTGTAACCCACATTTCCATAAATTCATTGTCATATTATCCGTAAACTACACTATCATCAATTATTATATTATCTGTAACTTCGTTAACATAAATTAAATTTTATATTATCTGTAAATTTCATCTATCAATTATTATTTTATCTGTAAATTTCATTGTCATAAATTCCTTGTTATATTTATTACCTGTAAACATCACTTACTACCATTACCATTATCATCAATTACTATATTATATGTAAATTTTATTATCATAAATTCATTTCTGCATTAACTGTAAACCTCATTATCATAATTATTTTATTATCAGTAAACGTACTTCATTACCTTAAATTATATAATCTGCATACTTCACCCGCCATAACACAGGGACAACCCTAGCATGGCGGGCGAAATAACACAATATCTACACTATGTATAAAATTCTTTTAATAAATAAATATAAGTAAAGAAAAAACGAATGTACGAGTAATAGCGTATCATACACACAAGCCTGGATTTTTTTACGTAGGTACCTACATTACATATATATCTAATAATATTTCTGTAAATTATGTAACTACATTTTTCTTATTGATTCCTGTTCAGACCACTAATCTAAGTAAGAATCCAAAATTTCAGTAAGATCGGCTGCATAGATCCGAAAAACACTGCTCTCAAAGTGCACGAACGTAAAAACTTGGATTTTTTTCAAAATTACATTTTTTTTCAGATTTTCTTATTGATTCCTGTTTAGACTACTATTCTAAGTAAGAAGATGAAATTTCAGTCAGACCGACTGCGTAGATCGAAACGATAGAAAAAAAGATCCCTTTTTTTGACAAATATAGTTGGATTTCGTGAATAATCAAAGGCAAAAACAAACAGAAAATTATTCTATTCTATAATAGCATCAAAACTATAAATCAATACGCAAATATTATCCCTGAACTGAAAAGAACTTTGATTTTTTTTCCATATTCACTTTAAACAGACCGAAGCCTCAGTTGGAAAAGTTTTAAGTGGCGATTTCCCGTCTCCCTTCTACCCGCAGTGGTTTGAGGACGTCGGAGCGGGATGGAGATGTGCCAGGGGCGTATCGTGGAACTTTTTCAATCTTGCCATTAGCGGCTCCTCAACAATGCACTGCGTTCTCTTATGGTTCTAAAACTTTAGGAAACTTACAAAAATGATTTTTTAACTATCAGAATTGTGCACAAAGTATTATTTAGTTGAATTAATCATGACTTCAATTTCGTTGCTCTAGCTCTTTTTTGTCCAACAGACCATTTTTCGTGAAATTGAATTAAGTATGCAAATGTTCTCAAAAGCCTTTATTTATACCTACGATAATCTTTCAAAAAAAATTATAAACAATTATTTAAGGGGTTTTCAAAACGCACTTTGTCTTACGTCCTCCAAAATGTATGTGCTTCTATCGTAAAAAAAAGTTTACAATGCCATTTCTCCCGATTCGCGTTTTGGTCTGTTGGATAAAAACGAACTGAAGCGAGGATTTGTAAACAGCTTGCAAAGTTATATTATGTTTTCTTAACTCTCGACTGCCGTTCGCCCACCGGTGGCCGCGGGTCTAAATTAATTATTTTATTATTTTGAATCGATTTTGTTCCTTATGTATAAAGAAGTTGTATTAAGAACAAGGTCGGAATCGCTTGCGCCATTCTCGGTCTTGACATAGCAAAACTCCGCATAGCGCCAACCCATCTGCATAATTTATAATAAATATCTATGGTCAACTTGACGTCACTTTTACAAACGGTTTTCAACTGTCATTTCATTTTCAAACAAGTATTTATGTCATTACTTCTTCGAAAACACCTTTGAATTGGTTTTTTTCGTGTAGGGTGTCTATTCAGGTTTGTGGAGAAATAAAAAAAATGGATCATTTTCGTATGAATATATTTTATTTACATTTTTTTGTCGAATGGGAAATATTTTCACATTTTTTTGTTAAAAATAGCTATTCTGGGAAAACTTGTAACGATATTATCATGAAATATATATGAATAATAAGGTACATTATCTGGCAAACAGAACATCACAAAAAAAACAATTCCTTTGTTTTTATACAATATTTGAGCAAAAGCCGGGAAGATCATTTTCCGCGATTTTTTCCAAATACACCTGGCCTTCGAGAGGGCAAAGCTTCACGAAACATATTTCTACATTTTTTTTAATCCATAAGAAGCAATAGAAACTCATGTGATATCGGTTAGAGAAATATTTTAGATGCTTTAATTAAATACAGCGAGTAGAATACAAGTCTTTTAAAAAAATCGAATATATTTTATTTAGTCATTTTACAAGACCAGAAAAAATAATGTATCAACCTATAAAAATCATGTATCAGGCTTTAAAGTTGAAAGTCTCCTACTTACAAACCTCTTTTTGGTTTTGGTGTAATGTATAAAAAATATTCTATTATACCGACCCTTGAAATAACAATTTTCAAGTGTTTGATTAACTTTATCATGCCATGCCAACCAGGAGCGTCCACGATTTCTCCAGATCATGTCATACTCCGAGCGTGTCCTTACCACCTAGCTAAATATACTGGCATGAACCGTTAAATACTCCGTCTTTGTAAACACTCCTTGTTTCATTCACATTCATAATACGTTATCTTTTATCATAATCTTCTGTTATTCTGACTGTTGACATGGTCCGACTCAAGTATTTGGTTCACTTAATGCCATGTCTTCCTCAAGCGACTCCGACTTCTCTTTTTTTTTTTAATGGTGTCATAAAGGAGGCCCTAAGGAAAAAGTTACTTCAGAGCCTAAGTCATCTTTATGATGCTGAAGGTAAAGGAAGGAGAGGAAGTCCTGGGAAGGAAAGAAGTATGAGGGGAATAAGCATATGAGGAGTATAAGGTGCAATAGGATAAGGTGCTTCCATAGCCGTTGTGCCCATATGATGCATAGATGGGGCCTTAAAGAGTCGGCGATGTGCGAATGCGGTGCGAAGCAGACCACCGAACCTGTGGTCAACGCGTGCCTGCTCCATTCATTCCCCGGCGGGATTGCTAAGGTCCACAGGGCGACGCCTGAGGCCCTAGACTGGCTCGCAGACCTAGATGCCCCCCTCTGACCCCCACCATAGGAAAGAATTGAAATAAAGTTTCTAAATTAGTCCAGTTTTGTAGTAGAGAACTGTAGAATACATAACTTCGATATTAAGATTTAATTGGACTATGAACAAGCAAAATATGAAACCTATTGTTGTTAAAAGATACTTTTGAAATTTGAAAATTGAAAAACAAGCACTATAATGATTGTGACTGAATTATCATTTAAATTCGAGTTTATGGAAGGTTTGCTGAGTAGGGTCTAAGAACCGTCTAAGTACCTTAATTAACTTCTCAAAAGAAATTATTACTCAAATAATATATAAAGCAAAAACATATTATTATAGATTTAAAGCTTTGAAAGCAGTGCCTCGCTAGTTTGTCTGATATCAAGTGTTTTCAAACTTTGAATTATTTTCTTAAGAACTGTTTTAAATGAATTATCTGATCCATTTTAATAAGAAACTTTAAACTTTTCAAATAAATTGTATCAAGAACTTGGGTTTTCGTATTCAATTACACATTTTTCTTTTAATTTGGCTGTAACTTTACAGCGGGATTTGTTAAAATAACATATTTGAGTTGAACATAATCGAAACAAACTATTTATATGCTTACAAGAAGTGTAAAGTTTTATCATTGAAGACGTACTTTCGACTCTCAAACGAATATTTGACTGATACGTTTTTAGATTTTCACGGCCAAAAGCATTTTCGTTGTTTGTTTTTAAGGTGTTATGCAGTGTAGACACTGCTACGCTGTCCGAAACGTCGGCTAAAGAAGGAGGTAACGCAACACGGCATAACACCCCAAAAACAAACGAGAATATTTGAATCTTTAAAATCAGAAAAAGACACGGTCGCAGCTAGGATTCCTAGAATCGTCGCTAATGTTGTCTTAAAGTGTTTAAGTAATTTTTGTTATTCGACAAATTATTAATTAAAAATAATTATACTTTCAAAAGGTTCTTATATTTGCAGTACGTTCCAGAGTGGTCGAAATTTCTAACATCGCCCTGGTAAAAGACCACTATTCAGATTTGAAACATTGCTTGAAATGGATTTAGACGTGTTTGGTGATCAGATCTGAATAGCTAGGTACTTCCTAACATTCTTCCTCCCCATCGCCTTCTCCTCCTCACTACCTTCAGCCTCACAATCGGGGATGCCAAAGTCTCTTTGGCTCTGAACTGCAGGGGGAGAGGTTTGGACTCTTGTGGGGGTAAACTAAATTATATAAATAAATATTATTTTACTGAAAAATTTTGTGGTATAAAATATATTTTTTATTTCGGTGTTTAATAGATTCTTTAAAGGGAACAATGTCGGATCTGGAAAAATTACGTAATCCCGTGTTGGGATTCCCTTTCCCTTTGATGTTTTAAAAGTCCGTACATTCGGAATTTTTAAATGAAATGCAAAATATCAGAACAAAAATATATTTCTTGATCTCAGAAATAATAAAAGTGCAAAAACGAAACCTTACACAGGTCTTTTGCCAAACTACAAATCGCACATCCGACATTGTTCTTCGGAACCGTCGCGTCGTATATTTACCTATGTATTCAGTAAAGCTGCCCTTATGTGATAAAGTTTTTTCAAAATTAGTCATTTAGAGGTCCAATCGGTGTATTCAATGTAAAAAATAATAGCAAAAGTTACAAATGTTATTACCCAAAAGATAAGGAAATCGTTGACAATAAAACAGTTACTTGGTCCATTGCGACAACTCTGATAGTATTAGAAAAGATGGTTACACCAATAAACGTAATATGTACAAATATATAATGTAAAAGCCCTAAGGGGGTAAATAAATAAATAAGTAAATAAATAAATTAATAAATACATAAATAAATAAATAAATAAATAAATCAATAAATAAATAAATAAATAAATAAATAATTAAATAAATAAATAAAAAATAAAATAATTAAATAAATATATAAATAAATAAATAAATAAATTATTAATTAATAAATAAATATATAATTAAATAAATAAGTAAATAAATAAATAAATCAATAAATAAATAAATAAATAAATAAATAAATAAATAAATAAATAAATAAATAAATAAATAAATAAATAAATAAATAAATAAATAAATAAATAAATAAATAAATAAATAAATAAATAAATAAATAAATAAATAAATAAATAAATAAATAAATAAATAAATAAATAAATAAATAAATAAATAAATAAATAAATAAATAAATAAATAAATAAATAAATAAATAAATAAATAAATAAATAAATAAATAAATAAATAAATAAATAAATAAATAAATAAATAAATAAATAAATAAATAAATAAATAAATAAATAAATAAATAAATAAATAAATAAATAAATAAATAAATAAATAAATAAATACATAAACAAATAAATAAATAAATAAAAAATAAAAAAATAAAAAATAAAAAAAATTAAATAAATAAAATTATTTAAAAAAAAGTACATAAATAAATACATAAATAAATAAATAGATACATAAATACATAAATAAATAAATATATATTATGAGAAATATACTATATATTATGCATAAAATCAATTATAAGCATGTTGTATTGGAAATATAGTTAAAGTGCAGTAATTACTAAAGAAAACCAACTCCTAATATTTGCGATGGTTTTTAATTCATTTTCAATTGTAAAGTTTAATCAATTCCCTCATTGTGTTTGTGTTTCACGGTTCAGATAATATTAATTCTATGGCCATAAGTTAGTTTGCTTGTAGAGTATAAACCAAACCGTAGGAGAAATTTAATGTTTATCTTAGAAAATGTACAAAATAATATATTATGTATGCACGTCGTTGCTCATAGGCTAACCGTAGTGTAATCAACATACACCACAAAGTGGGTATGAGTTTTTTTTTAAATATTATCTTTTATGTGAAATATTATCACAAGAGTTTTTTTAAATATTTCCAACATTATACTCGACGGTAAACTAACACCAAATCAAATATTAGGTTTTTGTAAGATCAATCGGTAAATCTCCAACGACCAATGCATCTTCAATGCACAAACGCAATGTACACAGGCTGAGTCTATTTTTTTATGTAAATACCGCACAAGATTCCCAACGGCTCCCAAGCATCTGGAGCCAGTGAGACTATGGTGAGTTGAAGGATTCGGACAAAAGGAAGGTGGGGATGTTCCTGGCTATTCACATCTAGTCCCCCAAACATTGCTAAAGCCATTTCTAGAAAAGTTTCAATTCTGAATGGTGGTCTTACACCAGGGCGATACTGAGAGTATCTTCCCCCCTGGAACGTGTCGCAAATATAATATTTATTATTTTAAAAGACTAAATTGTGAAATAAGACAAAAACGTCGAATAAAATTTATTTGCGAATGCCGGGATTTGAACTCGCGACCTTGGGATTGTTAGGCGAGAGTCTTACTCCTAGATCACGGAGGCCATTGAAAATATGAGATTGACAAATATGAAGTTTAAATAAGAAGTAATAGAGACGAGAGATTGTAGGTTAGAATCCCAGTTGCTAACGTTATCATTTATTTTTCTGTGTCGTTTTCTTTTTTATAATTTCGTTTAGACTATTAATGTTGTCTTCTTCTCCAATGATCGATTGAAAATGTTGTTGCATCGGTAATCGTGCCTTATCACCAGACCATTCGATGTTTTATCCTATACTTGTATTATGCATTACTGTTATCGTCGTTAATTGCATTGGGTGAAAAAACATGATATTGCACTTTGGTCTGCTCCACGGGGTGCCAATGCTTCGGAGAAAAATGTCATTTGAATAATATTTTTCTGAATGGAGAATATTTTAAGATGATAAAAATAACAATTCGCCAACAATTTTATACGTACGTGACTCTGCAATCCCCCTTGTGAATATTGCGGAATTAAATAGGTCTGTAAATATAACAGACTATTCACAGCGGAAAATTCCCCGACCACAATTCACCGCGTGGATTGTTCCACGCTCAGAATTCACCCACTATAACAGATAAAGTAAAATGTTTGAATGGTGCTAAGGACTATCAATAATACGTTAAGAGTAACGAGTTAACTTAACTTAGTTAAATGTAACATTACTTAACTTAGATAAATCTAACATTACTTAACTTAGTTTAATCTAACAAAACTTCACTTAGTTAAATCTAACCAAACTTAACTTTGTTAAATCTAACATAACTTAACTTAGTTAAATCTAACAAAACTTAACTTAGTTAAATCTAACATTACTTGACTTAGATAATTCTAATGTAATTTAACATAGTTAAATCTAACAAAACTTCACTTAATTAAATCCAACATAACTTAACTTCGTTAAATCTAACAGACTATTCACAGCGGAAAATTCCCTGACCACAATGTGGATTACAACTGACCTCACCGCGTGGATTGTTCAACGCTCAGAATTTACCCCCTATAACAGATAAAGTAAAATGTTTGAATGGACTAAGGACTTTTTCTAAGGACTATCAATATTACGTTAATAGTAACGAGTTAACTTAACTTAGTTAAATGTAACATTACTTAACTTAGATAAATCTAACATAACTTAACTTAGTTAAATCTAACAATACTTAACTTCGTTAAATCTAACATTATTTAACTTAGTTAATTCTAACAAAACTTAACACAGTTAAATCTAACATAACTTAACACAGTTAAATCTAACATTACTTAACTTAGTTAAATCTAACAAAACTTAACTTAGTTAAATCTAACATTACTTGACTTAGATAATTCTAATGTAACTTAACATAGTTAAATCTAACAAAACTTCACTTAGTTAAATCTAACATAACTTAACTTAGTTAAATCTAACAAAACTTCACATAGTTAAATCTATCATAACTTAACTTATTTAAATCTAACAAAACTTAACCTAGTTAAATCTGAAATTAATTAACTTTGTTAAATCTGACATTACTTAACTTAATTAAATCTAACATTACTTCACTTAGTCAAATCTAACATAATTTAAATTAGTTAAATCTGACGTAACTTAACTTAGTTAAATCTAACATAACTTAACTGTTGTTCCATTTCAATACTTGTCTATTATTTGTGTATGTAGTCAGTAGTGTATTGGATACATCCGTACTTTCAGTTACTGTTAATAGATGTCGATAGGTTAGAGTTTCTGACACATCCCAACAGATGTCCGCTGAAGTAGTAAGAGTCAGAGCAGTACCACCTAGTGCCGTTCGTGTCGTGAACAAGAATACACTTACAATGAGAGCCGAATGCTTTCAGTGGAGTGAGCCACTGAGTGAGTCGTATTTGCACGATCTACGCGGCCAAAAGTCCCAATCTCAAAATAACAATACTATTCATAAAAACCGGTTCCCCGAACAAAGGATTAACCCGTGAACAGAACCCGTCCCCTTTCTACCTGCTAATGCACACCGCGCACCCGTGGCATCACTAGGAATTGAACCGTTTCACCGAGTGTACGTATCTGTTCTCGGCGATGCGCTTTATTATACGAACTTCCCAAGTTATTTTTTATGTTAACAAGTTCTTGTTACAAATTGAAAGTGATGGATTCTAATGAAGAAGGTAAGAAACTTACAAATTACATTATAAAAGTCATGGTAAACTACAAAACAAGATTATTATTTCAACTTATAAAAAAATGTCTTTTTCCTACCCTGATTTCCTTCAATATTTTACTTTACTAGTGTTTTTGTTCATGTATCGGGGTAGATCGGGCTATGATTATTATTACAGGTTGTTATATGATCCTTTTCCTTATAACTAATATCGAAATCGTGTCCGGAAACTTCCGGATAAATATAGTTTTGAGGCATTAAAGATATGTAGCGAAATTTCGTATAAAATTGGAAATGTTTGTTAGTGTCTTTTAACTTAATGTATGTTTGTTTTAGGTTTAGAGGGTACATCAGGAGTAAAGGTTGTGACTCGACAATACTTATTCGACCGCATGAAGAAGGAAAATTTGCCTAGTTTAGATGCAAAACTAAACTATCTAAAAGATCAACTTTTGTCATGTGAAAATTATAATGTAGACCAAATTATTAAATTGAAACATGGTTTTGCCCTTTTCAAATCAGAACTGAAACAAAGGTGGGTCAAAGCTCATTATAAATAGGCTAATTTTCTGAAATGCAACCAATCTTGGATAGAAGGTACTTTCGAAATACCTGTAGTTGAGACACAAAAACGGCCAGGTCGGCCATTCAAGTCGTTCGAAGACTTAAGTGAGAGGAGCAAAAGGCGAAAGACTGAAGAACTTCGTTCTAATTTTGAAAAGGATATCATAATCCATGCTGTGACAGTGGAACTGGGAAAAAAGATGCATCAAATATCTTAAAAGATATCACCAGTACTCCGACACGAGCAACTAAATATAAAAAGGCATTTTACTGTACAAAATCAAGTAAAAAGCAATCCTTCTTCCTAAACACCAATGCAAGCTTTGCAAATGTTAGTAGATGCCGATTTGACAGTTGGACAGTACGAAATTATAAGAAAGACCAATAAAAAGTTTTTTCCATGCTATAGCCGCTTACTAGTACCACCGAGATTATGCGAGGAAATTTTCAAGGAAAAGCTGTAATCAGGATATTTTTAATCGCCTTCTACTTACTTCTGATCCTATGCTAAGTAGCATGCGGACTGTAAAAAAAAGGAAATCTGGAACATTTTTACCTGAAACTTTGGCCATGTTTGCACCTGCAGACCCCAATATATCAGAAAGTTCATCGGAGAGTGATGGAGGAATGCCAATAAACTAGCATTTTTATTGTTATTTCCCTTTGTACAGACCGAAAATTGTACTATTTTTATTTTTTGTAAATATATAGTGTATATAATCTTGAATATATATATATTTATTGTGAAAAATTGTTTTTTTAATTTATTTACATTGTTTAGATACCAATTCAGTATAAACATTTTTTGGCCGCGTAGATCGTGCAAATACGACTCTGTGCGCCGTCGGTGGCAGCCAGCTTCAGATCCATAAATAAACTAATAACTATCGAATCTATCTAATATAATCATTCAGATCTAATTCCTAGCCAGTCAAACATAAACATCTGTCCAGTGTAATATAACATTGTAAATATTCTCGATAATAAATAAACGAACTTGTAACCGAAAACCTAATATTCGTTGGAGGGGCCCAACACTTCACTAGATGTCTGAAAGTGAATAGAGCAGACATCATAGTATACAAAAAACACAAATCCGAAAATGAAAAGGAAAGAACAGACATTCGAAATATTCTAAACAATTAACAAATATATAGGGTACTGCAGGTTTGCAATTTAAATAACATGTTCCTGCTTCATTTATATTCTCTTAACTGCAAATTTAAGTTTTTTAAATATAATAAAATAAAAATATATTTTTTTTTAAATATATTTTTATTTTTATTTTTATTCTTAGTTTTATTTTTATTTTTATAAAATATGTAAACTTTTGATGGTAGTGTAACAAATAATAAAATCAAAATAAGAAAGTATGTAAATATTTATTATATATATATTTACTTTTTGCTTTTTAGCACATATCTTTTAACACATATCTCTTTTAATGCATATCTATATTAATACATATATTTTTAATGCATGTCTCTTCTGATTCATATCCTTTTTAAATAAATATACTTATTATGTTATTTACCCGCCTCGGAACAGACTTTGTCTAGTGAGGCAGGTAAAAGAACAGAAAATTGTAAATCAACCAATTTATATTAAATAAACGCCCGGGTTGCCGGCACTGAAACTGAATAAGGGGAAATATTTTTCCCTGCAATTAATGTGATTCCCGCTGAATGGTAAACTTTACCCGCGGTGTTTAAACAACTAAAACTAATTTACAACTCTCATTGAAACGTTGCTTTAAGTGGCTTAAGCCATGTTTGGTGACCATATTTGAATATCCGGGTACTTCCTCACCTTCATCTTTCCCATTTAATTCTCCTCCCCACTACCTTAAGCCTTACAACATATCCCAATAAGAAGTTGAGTCCATTTTTTAAATTTATTTTTGTCAATGTTCACAAGCAAAACTAGTTTTTTTTTTAAAGCTCGTTTTCATAATTAAATTAATTCTACAAGTTTGGATTTTATTAAGCCCGCCAAATCACGTGGTAAGAGGCGAGAGTGTGTGTGACGTCATCTGTACGCTTGTATGTATGAACATTAACACTTTATGACTTTGTCTAGTGAGGCAGGTAACAGAAAATAAAACTGTAAATAATTTTATATTAAATAAACGCCCGGGTTGCCGGCACTGAAACCGAAATATTTACAAAACCGGGACACCTTAATATGGACTTATCACGAAATGTTATTTTTTGCCGAAACTTGCCATAGTTCCTAACTGGTGAAAAATACATTTCGTGTTTTTAAATTTAAAAAAATAACCATTAAAATGCACCTTGAATTTGTTAGTAATAGTTAAAATATCTAACTACTACAATTTTTTTAGTCTTTACGGTTTTGTAAATATTTACCGTTATTTTTCATACAAACAAGCATACAGATGACGTCACACACCCTCTCGCCTATTACCGGGCGTTTTGGGGGGCTTAATAAAACACAAACTTGTAGAATTAATTTAATTATGAAAACGGACTTAAAAAAAAATAATAGCGTTTAAGTTTGCATGTCATCTTCATGCATATATCTTAATATATAAAACAAAGTCGGGTTAGTTACACCATTTATAACTCAAGAACGGCTGGACCGATTTTTATAATCTTTGATTTGTTGGATTTATCTCCGTCCCGATTAACAGAATAACTATTAAAACATCGGAAAAAATTACGGGAAAAATAATTATGAAGAAAATATTTTTTTTCATATATTTTGTATGGAACGGCTTTTCAAATAATGTGCGTTGGTCGAAATAATTTGAATCAACTCGAACAGCTAATAAATTAAATACAACATTTATTGACTCTGAGGCGGTACGAAGTTTGCCGGGTCAGCTAGTTTTTTATAAATCAAAATATATTTCACTTAACTTCCTTATAGTGGATGGCATATTCTCACTGACTCCAGACGATTGGGAGCAGTTGAGACTCTTGTATGGTATTCACATTAAAAAAATATATATGTTAGCTTTAGGTCTAGAACCTCATTTTACCAGGATATATTCAAGAATTGACAGACCTATGGGAAATGTAGAAATTTTTGGTGTATATATTCTGAAAAATGTTTTAGAATCACATTTCAAAAGGGTACGTTTTTTGATAACTGCGTTAAAGTTTAGTTTATATCCGAGTTCCATTAAATTCCTCGCATTATCGGTATTTTGGATCATTTTCCTAAACTTCGGGTTAACTCTAACCGCTTGATAAATGCATGGTGAAAGCCTGCCTTAAACTGACAGTTACGGTTAATCTAAAATTCGACTACTCCTAAGTTGGTTAACGTGTAGTGAGGGCTGGTAGTCGATAGTGGGTTGGTGCCACAGAACTTTGAAACTCATAGGGGTGGTTTTATAAATTTATATATTTTTTAAATTTCGTGTTTTAGAAATAAATCGTCTTACATAGGTGTATTTTATTTTATTTTTGCACACTCTTATGTGATACCTAAACGTCACTTTTGAACATGTTAAATCTGAACTCAGCCGCACATACATATACCTATATAGCCGACATTATATAGAATGAATATGGTTAATCATAACCTCAAGAGAAAGTACAATGATTCTAAGTATGGTGGACAATGGTTTTAAGTAAAACATATATTTTGTTCATATTAGGTTGATTATAAGAATATTCCTACTCAAATGTGAAACATGTATCCCTTTAAAAATCAACCGAATTATCAAAAATTCCTTATCATTATAATTACAATAACGATTTGAATTAGAATAGACATGACGACATTAAAATTGGGTTGATAATAATTCATATTACTTGTAAGGCACTCCCCAAACAATATATTAAAGTAAACTAACAACTCCAGGTAAATAAGTCTACTAGGAATAACTAAAATAATTAGAAATTCGACAGTCAAAGACGACTTAGCAACAAATGTAAGAAAACCCATATAATTCAATAAAATCCTTGTAGATAACCCCCCTCCTTCATATGTAATGTATATGAACCGTAGATTAAGAATAATTTGTACCAATCTGAAGATGGCTTTAACAAGCTGAAACCTGTTACGGTCAAATAAATTGAAGCGTAAATGATTGTTATATTTGTTTTATTATATTATTATGACAATGATTTCTAATTCCTTTCTTCGATTTTCACCATTCTATGTTTACTTCCCTTGTACAGTATATAAAGTATAGAATATCCTGGTAGTGCCCAGTGCCGAGGGTAGGCAACTATGCGACCTGAATTAAAACGTACCCCTAGGCCAAATACCTGTGCAGCTTCGCGACTTTGGATAGAATGGTTCGGTTGGCATTCCTGGACGGACGTTTTAAAACTATTTAGCAAAGTTACCCCCGGTGGGGTGGGCAGCTTTCTGGACTTTTGGGGATACTATTTCAATTATATCAATAACTGAAAATTTCAAACAAGAGGAAATTAATACAGTCCTACCTAATGTTACTTCTCAGCTTTGTCTAACAACAATGAAAATATACACACAACTAGAAGTAATGGTACAAGTAGGAGTAAATACATCCACACGCAATGTTTAATTCTCTGCTTCGCGTATCATTTTGGAGCTTTGGTGTACCTAATTTTTTCCGCCCACACGACGTTCGCACAACGCGCTGAGCCGTGAAAACTAGCTAAGAGGTACATACTAAATATAAGAAATACAAGCGTGACTTATATTAAGTATGTAAAAAATTTGCAAACTCTATTATAAAACAAATTGTATCACCTAATATATACCTATAGACAGACACAATGCAGACAATGCAGACAATAGACACAATTGTACTGAGGGCCTGTTCCCAATAAAAGGTATATTCTAGTTCCTTACCATTAAGGATAATTGGGGAGATAGTAGATTAAAATAAAACACTTGTACATGGTCACAGCACACGTCTTACAGAATAAAAGGCCTGAACATTAGCATGGAGCGACATTGCAAAAATCAAATTTCGAAAAGATGCTTTATGTCATTCATATTCTCGTAAAAATACTTTAAAAAATCTAAACTTATGTCTTTATTCAACAACCTAGCGATTTCGTAACGTGAAAAACGTAAATTTAGCCGTTTTTTTCTCGAAATCTGAGTACAGCCTCAAAAATATAAAATAATATCTATTACTTTCAATTGATATTAAAATAATATCTATTACCTTATTGAACATTATGTGTTTTATAAAAAAAAAACACTGCGTAAATTGCTGTCAAACTAGTGAGTTTGTGAGCGCTGTGGAGGTGGAGGGGATAATTTCGATCCTATTTTTTCGTCGCATCTAGTTTCGTTTCGGGCGTTTCGGCTACCGCTGAAAGAGGACGTGTGAATCCTTGTCCGATTAAATTTTAACACATATATTTGTTGTGAAAATGAATGCAAATTACACGAGAAACAAAATTTTATGTCCAATATTCGGGGCACCAACTGAAATGAACTGTCAAGTGTTACCTACTGTCTCAGAATCTTAACTTTACAAAAAAACCGTAATTCAAAATAAAAAGTGTTATATCTGCAATTGTTGAAGGAATTTGGAAGCGTGCTTCTATTCCCATTATTACTCACAATCGAGTGATGAAACTGATCCAAGATCATTCTAACTAATACTTAAAACTTAAAAATTGGCCAAAGAAAAGTGAGCATTATTATGTTGAGTTCTTATAAAATCGAATTGAATAAAGATACGTTTTTAGATTTTCACGGCCAAAAGCATTTTCGTTGTTTGTTTTTGGGGTGTTATGCCGTGTTGTGCTACCTCCTTCTTTAGTCGACGTTTCGGACAGCGTTGCAGTGTCCATCATCAGGGCAGATCCGGCAGATCCGTCGATGTGAATTTGTAGTGTTAAGTGTGTGCTTATTTAGTTGGAAGCGATACCGTGCCGTTAGCTTCCTTTCAGAAGAAAGTGAACTACTTTGAAAGGGAAATTTGGTGAAAGCGCAGTATTTACGTTAGCCTGGGGCCCGTCCACGGAGAAATGTAACGAAATTTCCAAACGAAAGTAGTGTCATCTTGTGGCGAATTCTAGAAATAGAAAAAACCAATCTGAAGCGAATGTAGCCAATATCAAGGTATAAACAAATGGTTTTATACTTTTGTATTGAATTATTATATGTTATTAAAGTATACTTAGACATGGTTTTTTGCGATTAGCTTTGGTGTAGCCGTCAATTACCGGATACCAAGAGCTGTTGAGCTTAGCTCCGTCGTCTCTATTAATATTAATTGGATTTTTGTAGATTTCAATTGCCTCCGTAATCAGGCGTGATCTATAAGTTTTAGGTCTTCCCAGGACCTCAGGAACAAATCCAAAATAATGGCCGGTTTCAATTAAGTGCTCGGCGATTGCCGATTTATCAGGATGGCCAAGTTTACAAGCACGAAAGTGTTCTGCTATCCTCTTGGAAATCGTCCGCTCTGTTTGGCCTACATAAACCTTGTCACATCCGGAACAGCTGAGTTTATACACTCCGTCTGCTTCCAGAGGAAACTTAGTTTTTGCAGACCTAAGTAGGTCTTGGATTTTGGTTGTGGTTCCGAAGACAGTCTTGATGCTTTCTTTTCTCAACATCCTGGCAATTCTGTTTGTCACATTGTGAACGAAAGGAAGGAAAGCACAGCCTTTTGACTCTTGTTCAACTCTGACTTCCTTCGGTGTAGATTTGGCTCTTATAATTTGCCTTGTCTGCCTTGTCGGGTAACCGTTGCGTTCCAGTGCATCGGTCAGCTTTATAAGTTCTGTTCCGAGTTTTGTTTCTTCGCATATTCTGGTCGCTCGGGTCACCAAAGTATGGATAAGACCTCTCTTCTGCGCTGGGTGGTGATGCGAATCGGCATGTAGATACCGATTTGTGTGCGTAGGTTTTCTATATACTGTGTGTCCTAGATTACCATCTTCTTTTCGCGTCACCTCCACATCTAGAAAAGGCAGGATTTTATCGTCGTTTTCCAGCTCCATTGTGAACTTAATTTTACTATGGAGTGAATTTAGATGATCCAGAAATTCGTTCAATTTCTCTGTTCCATGAGGCCAAATGGCGAAGACATCATCGACATAACGCCACCATACCTTGGGAACAGCCGAAGCTGTGTCTAGTGCCACTTCTTCAAACTTCTCCATGAAAAAATTGGCTAGTACTGGCGACAATGGACCGCCCATCGCAACTCCTTCCACTTGCTCAAAAAGTTCATCCTGGAATGCAAAATAACCCGTTTTGAGGCAGTGTTCAAAAAGTTTGCAAATGTCTTCCTCATAGATCTCCCTGAGCATTGTCATGGAATCTTCTAGTGGCACATTTGTGAAAAGGGACACTACGTCAAAACTGACTAGGATATCTCCTTCCTCAGTCTTAACCTTTTTGAGCTTGCTGATCAGATCTGCGGAATCCTTAATCCAGGATTCAGTTTTAAAAACAATCCCACCAACAAAATTGACCTGAAGACTAGGGAGTTAATAAAAGCTTCCAGCATTAGGAAAGAGGATCGATCTAAGCTGTTCGTAAAAGCCTCCAGAACTCCTGCCCTGTACGGTCTTCCGAAAATACATAAAAAGGATATCCCAATGAGACCAATTGTCAGTGCTATAGGTGCACCGACGTACAAACTTTCCCAACATCTTTCGAGATTGTTGCAGATGCAAACTGGAAAAACTGGGATTTTAAAAGTGAATGTGAAAACAGTCGACCAGTTCGTCATAATTTTATGTATAGGGGGATTTTAAAAGTGAATGTGAAAACAGTCGACCAGTTCGTCATAATTTTATGAAGAGTTCACTAACTTCATCAAAACTGTGTGTTTGAAAGCTATTTACATTTACTAATCTCTAAGATGTATCACCACGCTGATTGAAATGGGGATCTTATTATATAATTGAGAGTCCATTACCAGAGAATACCGGAAATTAGTAATTTTTAAATCAAATTCTAGACGCAGTGACTCTTTTTTTCAAAAAAACATAAATTGATTTTGAAAGATTGTTATTTTATCTGGTACAGGCAGTTTTAAAATTTTGAAAAATAAGTTTATTTTTATAATATACTAAGGTTATACCGTTGGTCGTTATCAGATTTGTTCAATTTTCAAACGATAGATTCTAGAAACAACACAAATTTCAAATCATATAATCATACAATAAAATAAATCAATAAATAATCTAGTCAACACAGTTTTTAAAATTAAAATTTTAGTTAAATTTAAATCATTAAAAACTAAATCCGAGAACGTGTTTTCTTACAAAAATATCTCAGTTTCTCTATTTATTTAAGGTCTTACAAACTAAAATATTTCAATTTTTTTTAAACTTATTTTGTTATTATACATTATTGAAAAATCATAAATACTTATGATCAAAAATACTTTTTTAGCATTTTTATTGCTTACTTGAATGTAGGTATATATTAAAGCAAGTTTCTAAGGAAATAAATCGATATTAAATTTTTAATTCTCATTGAAACCTCCTTGTGCAGTTGCTAGCATTTTTAAACTTTTATTCTCAGCCGGTCAGTCACTCTTAAGTAAATGAAACAAACAACTTTGTGCATACCACTATATAATCACAATTATCGACATGTTTCAAAACCGATGGTTTCTTCGTCAGGATGATAAGAACATAAATAAAAATAACAAAAGAAACAAACAAGTATAGATTAATAATAGGAAAAATACTTGGTTACGTTTTTAGATTTTCACGGCCAAAAGCATTTTCGTTGTTTGTTTTTGGGGTGTTATGCCGTGTTGTGCTACCTCCTTCTTTAGCCGACGTTTCTATGAGGAAGACATTTGCAAACTTTTTGAACACTGCCTCAAAACGGGTTATTTTGCATTCCAGGATGAACTTTTTGAGCAAGTGGAAGGAGTTGCGATGGGCAGTCCATTGTCGCCAGTACTAGCCAATTTTTTCATGGAGAAGTTTGAAGAAGTGGCACTAGACACAGCTTCGGCTGTTCCCAAGGTATGGTGGCGTTATGTCGATGATGTCTTCGCCATTTGGCCTCATGGAACAGAGAAATTGAACGAATTTCTGGATCATCTAAATTCACTCCATAGTAAAATTAAGTTCACAATGGAGCTGGAAAACGACGATAAAATCCTGCCTTTTCTAGATGTGGAGGTGACGCGAAAAGAAGATGGTAATCTAGGACACACAGTATATAGAAAACCTACGCACACAAATCGGTATCTACATGCCGATTCGCATCACCACCCAGCGCAGAAGAGAGGTCTTATCCATACTTTGGTGACCCGAGCGACCAGAATATGCGAAGAAACAAAACTCGGAACAGAACTTATAAAGCTGACCGATGCACTGGAACGCAACGGTTACCCAACAAGGCAGACAAGGCAAATTATAAGAGCCAAATCTACACCGAAGGAAGTCAGAGTTGAACAAGAGTCAAAAGGCTGTGCTTTCCTTCCTTTCGTTCACAATGTGACAGACAGAATTGCCAGGATGTTGAGAAAAGAAAGCATCAAGACTGTCTTCGGAACCACAACCAAAATCCAAGACCTACTTAGGTCTGCAAAAACTAAGTTTCCTCTGGAAGCAGACGGAGTGTATAAACTCAGCTGTTCCGGATGTGACAAGGTTTATGTAGGCCAAACAGAGCGGACGATTTCCAAGAGGATAGCAGAACACTTTCGTGCTTGTAAACTTGGCCATCCTGATAAATCGGCAATCGCCGAGCACTTAATTGAAACCGGCCATTATTTTGGATTTGTTCCTGAGGTCCTGGGAAGACCTAAAACTTATAGATCACGCCTGATTACGGAGGCAATTGAAATCTACAAAAATCCAATTAATATTAATAGAGACGACGGAGCTAAGCTCAACAGCTCTTGGTATCCGGTAATTGACGGCTACACCAAAGCTAATCGCAAAAAACCATGTCTAAGTATACTTTAATAACATATAATAATTCAATACAAAAGTATAAAACCATTTGTTTATACCTTGATATTGGCTACATTCGCTTCAGATTGGTTTTTTCTATTTCTAGAATTCGCCACAAGATGACACTACTTTCGTTTGGAAATTTCGTTACATTTCTCCGTGGACGGGCCCCAGGCTAACGTAAATACTGCGCTTTCACCAAATTTCCCTTTCAAAGTAGTTCACTTTCTTCTGAAAGGAAGCTAACGGCACGGTATCGCTTCCAACTAAATAAGCACACACTTAACACTACAAATTCACATCGACGGATCTGCCGGATCTGCCCTGATGATGGACACTGCAACGCTGTCCGAAACGTCGACTAAAGAAGGAGGTAGCACAACACGGCATAACACCCCAAAAACAAACAACGAGAATTGAATAAACTTTTCGATATTGCTTCATGCAAATGCAAGAATCTGAATATGTGTTCCTGCGAAAAGACGCGCAAGGTACCCACCAAAGAACAAGCATTCCTTTAAGACCAAAAGATCCCCGAGAAAAATGATGCTGATAGCAATAAACTTTACATCGGAAAATTAAGATGCAAGCTCGTTTATCTGAACTTGCTTCGAAGGTCAGCTCATCTACAGCATCAGCCACGTCAATCCTTTTTTGATGAAAACCAACCATTTTCTTCATATTCTTCGCAACCTCCAGAAAATTCCCGTATGATGTTAAAACTCCCCACTTTGGCTAGAATCTGCGATCAGTATGGTTTGTCAGACAGGCCGGCATCAGCTGTTGCAAGTGCTACATTACAAGATTTTGGCATAGTAACCGAAGACGACTCTAAAACGGTGACTGAGGAGCAAACCCAGACGAGCTAGATAAACGTGTCGCTCTTCTTTAATAAAAACATGGCAGATGTCGTCGGAGTCAACAAAAAATTGAAGTCTATATTTCGATGGAAGGAAGGATAAAACACTGTCTCAGGAAAAATAGGGGATATATCATCGGAGAACGATTTCAGAAGAACATTATTCCATTTTATTTGAGCCGGGGTCTCAATATGTTGGACATGTTACACTATCATCAGGAACTGGCAAAAACATCGCTAAGGACATGTTGCACCATTTAAAAGAGAACGGTTTTAATTTGAATGATTTATCAGCGAATGGATGTGATGGGACTGCTGTCATTACAGGAAAACAAATAGAACTATTAGATTCATGGAATTGGAGTTTGGTCATCTGTTACAATGGTTTATCTGTCAGCAGAACACCCCCTTCGCCACTTGTTTCAACACTTAGATGGTGCTACAAGAGACCTAAAGGGTTTTCAGGACCTATTGGAAAACTTCTTTCAAGCAGCTCTAAAAACACCGTTATAAATTATTCACCATTTGAGATGCACAAACTTAACGCAGAGGAATTGAAAAATTTGAGCACGGACCAAAATACTTGTACGAAATATGTTTTGCAGTTACAACAGGTCAGTGCCCACCAAATTTAGCAAACCGTCATCCAGGTTATATTTGTCACTCATCTGGTTGACGACAGCAAATTCAATTCTGCGGTTATATATACGAACAACTAACCCTTCAGTGAACCTAAAAATTCTTGCTGAATATGAATATGTGTAAAGATGGGGCATTACATGTTTTTACTATAATAAAACTCACCCGATATTTGAGCACCGATCTACGAGATATAATTAATCCAGTAATTCTACTACTATCCATGATAATGGATGACAACCTTATTGTAAGAGAATTGGGTTTGAGACGAATATTAAAGGCGCGAGATAGATGTCCCAGACCATCTGATGTTAGAGACTTTATTATTCAGCAAGTAAATATTACCATATTATCAACTGGCAGGAATGCGAAGTTACACCGCCACCGATACTATCCGAAATCAGTAATGACGACGTAGTCAAAATTATAAATAATTTCGGTGAAGAAAAGGACAGTATTGAATATCCCAGATTACCCTGCCACACGAAAGCAGTCGCGAGGTGCATCAAATTAGTTACCCAGGCATCGTTGTCTACAGTTGGGCCTGAAGCCAGAGATGGATTTATTCGGGCGACAATAAAATCAAGGCATATAATGCCCGAATTTCACACCAAATCTCATTTCAAAAAACGATAAATATTATAAAACTTTTATAATGTTTAAAAAATCTCTCTTTGTTAAAGTATTTTATTTACTAAAAACATATGTTTCTCTAAACACAAGAAAAAAAAAATTTAAAAATCCATAATCCTCTTCAAAAAACCAAAAATAAACCCCGCCTTGAAACTATGGTAATTTTATTTTTATTTTCACATGTGTTATGCATCTTATTAGCTATAAAACCCATAATAAAATTGTATTTTTGCTATGAATATCGATTGTTTACAATGGTTGGCAGATTTTTCAGCGACTTTTTTCATACAATTTTTTTTCTAAATATAAATGTGTTGGTTGTTGAATAAAGGAATGCTTTTATCGAGTTGATATTTTTAGACGAAAGAGGTGTTATATAAAGGCAACTTTTTTTTGCTATTACAGTACTGGCATCTTAAAAAAAATGTCCCATACAACGTCGCTCCACCCTACTGAACATACCTAAAATAGCAAATAAGTATGGAATACGAACGCTGGAGTACTATGTGCCGGTAATTGTTAATAAGCTCAAAAATAAATTTTGTTTTGAGGAAAATGAGAGCTTGAGCATGAAAATTGTCAAGATATGGATTTTGAATGAAAAATCTATGTATCTGTACAAAAACAGAATAAATAAAGAAGAAAAAGAAAGATATTATAAATAAGTTTTACGTCTAAAATTGAATGTATACTGAGGTACAACCTGCAGACAAGCAGCTATGTGGCAGCTTGGCGGAACTACCTATTTATTGTCTAAATTATGTATTTTTAAAGTGATTTGTTAAAAAAAAAGAATAAGTAAATATTCACCTACTTAAACAATGATGGGATTACCGTATACTTTATTCCTTTCTACTACTAGACGGGAGCAGTCAGCACAATCTGCGGCCTTTCTGTGGACAGAACCAATATTTTAACACACATAATATTGTAATAATGCAGTCAATTGAACTTTTTTCCTAACTCTAACGAGACGAAACTGCTTGAGCTCGAATACTTTCTCGTTTACACCTAATAAGGCAACATTCTATATGAACGCAGTACACCGTAGATATGGTATTGATTATGCAACTGATAAATCAGCTAATCAGTGGCCTGCTCCCAGCTATCTACTGAAGGATGTACCACGACCGGCCCTATATTAGCAGTCGCACGGCCATGAACGAGCAGAGATCTAGAGCCGGTCATAGACTTTGTGTGAAATATGTGCAATGTAACCACTGCCTAAGGAGAAAATATGTCACAGGCAAAAGAAATGATAGGAATGACTTACAGCGGAACTTGTGACACTTTCTTCCGTCAAGCTGGTTTTTATATTGCACTACATTTATAGCGGAATATTTGTATTGTTTTGTAGTGGTCCTTTTCTTTAGCGATGGCGGACTTAACACCGGCAGAGAGCGAAATAGCGGAATATTGAAGCGGAGATGTTTGTTGTGCGATAATCAATTTGTGACTGAATGTGGGTAATGAAAAATGAGGGGGCAACACAGGAGGGGGGTAGGATAGGAAATGTAACAACACTAACTATTAATGTGTGGTAAATGATATATAGATAGATGTAGGTGTGTATTATGTAGGTGAGTGGTGTATTGTGTAGATGGCCTAACCACCATACTTTATTGAATTTTAATATTTTTGTTAAGCTCGCAGTTATTATTGTAATTATTATACAGTCTGTTCAAGCTATAAATTTGTTTACAGTTTGCATTGATTATCATGTACAATGAATAAACTTTGTATATATTTTTTGGAAACACAACGTTAACATTTGAAAGGTCACCGCATTCTTTTAGCTATCAAGGTCCAGATAGAAAATTCTCTCGTTTCATCTCTGTCTCACAAATCAATCACGTATGGTCACCCCATCCTCTGGGTACAACTGTGACGTCAGAGAAGCGGCGGCGGTCGCAAAAGTTAAAATGGCAACATTGCCCCGTAATGTTTTATTTTACCAACATTTATCGACATTCACTAACATTTGCAAACGTAAGCATTGGGAACAACACTGCCGAAGACATAGATACGCAAGACACTTATTAGATCGATCACGAATTGGATCCTAGATGAACGAGAAAAAAATTATAAATCAAAAAGCTATTTTTTTTTTGTAAAAATTGGTTTGAAGAATTTTCCCACATTGCGTAAGATTTTTGCTAGCTTGTTGGCATTTTTAAGAGTCAACGATCAAGCGATAGATCTAATACACGCCTGCTTGCGACCTTTAAACGGAATATATTCCAAATCTAATCTCGACATTCCAGTCAAGCCGAGTTTAAAATCAACTGATCCAGATCTGAAACCAGGCCTATGCCTTCTAGAGTGTTACACCTTGTGTACTAATACTTTGGCGTTGGCTTAATATGGCATCGAAAGCTTAGGCGTATTCATTAACATACTTCACTGGGAAATCGAAAAGTCCGTAATCGAACTTTTTAACTCGAGTTAATTGATTCATTGTTTTGAACGGTTTACACGGGTGCGTGAATACAACACAGTATTTATTTTAAACGAAATGTTTTGAACTTTCATATTGTAACTGAAATAAAAATATCAGTGCTGAAATTACATTTATTGAGCTTCAGAGGGAGTTTTCTAGAATGTGATATATTAAGGTTGGAAAATGTGGAAAACCAACTAAAGGTAGAGTTTTTATTAAAACTATGTTATTTATTTATTATTATTGGGTTTAATTCGTAGAACTTCGATAATACTGTTACAAACTTAATAGTAATCAAATCAAATTTATTAGTATTATTAAATTCTGTAAGTATTTAACTTTTTATGGTGATGGCTGACAAATCTATTTTGCGCTCCTTAATATTTTCAAGAATACAAAATAATATTATTTCTTAAAAAAATCATGGATTAGTAAATAAGGCTCCGTAATTAGCGTTAAAATAAATACAAATGTTAGAGAGATAACTCAAATACTATACTAATTGTGAGAATCTTCGAAAAAGTCATCCTAATTTTAACGGAAGACAAGCTTAATACAGAGGACTCTCAAATGGGCTTTAAATCTGGATGCTCTACTGATGCGGCCAAAAAAAACGGTGTACGCTCGTTTCCTGGACTTAAGCAAAGCCTTTCGACAGGGTTTGTCATAATGAGTTGTGGAAAAAACTGACCGAACGACAAGTTCCACCACAAATTAATAAATTGAGAACATGGTATAACCAACAGGAAAACCTTGTCAGCTGGAATGACAATCTATCAGAAGCCAAATTAAAGTACGGCGTTAGACAAGGAGGCTCAATGTCCCCAGTGCTGTTCAACGTATATATGGATGAGCTCAGTAAAACACTGAACACATCAACAAGAATCGGATGCCATGTTGCCAGGGTATGTATGAACAATATAAGCTCTGCAGACGACATGGTCATACTAGCCCCACCGGTAAGAGCAATGAGAAAACTTCTGGCAATACGCGAAGCATACGTTGATAGTCACGGGCTTATGTAAATTGTACAATGTTAAAAAATCACTTTCATTCCACCCATACTTCTCGGTAGAGTCTTCTCATAATCTGCAGCGAAATAAAATATTTGGGGCATGTCGAAAAATGACGAAGAACGCCAAAGAAGAGTACAGAGCCAACATGCTCGCCAGGAGATTCAGCAAGTGCAGCCCTCCGGTGAAGAAGCGACTATTCCAGACATACTGTATTAGCTTTTACACTAGCGAGCTATGGACGAGATACACACGAGGCATCATGAACACACTCCGAGTACAGTATAACCATGCATACAGGGCCCTGTTTGGCCTCCCCTGGTGATGCAGCGTCTCGCAGATGTTCACAGAGGGAAGGGAGCATGGATCGCTGCTTTGATGCGTAGAGTTGCCGGGACGAGTCATCGCTACTGGAGATCGGAAAACACTCTTGTCTAGGCCATCGCTTAGTGGCAGGGAGCGCCCCTACACTATAGATGAAGATTTTTTCTCAAGATACTATAGTTAAGAGGATACCCTGCGGTGATTCTTCCATACAAACGTATTCCCTATTTATTTCTCTGGATTTTAACCCTAGAGAAAATATTGTTTTTACATAAAATAGATATCAACTACTAGCGTGTCGTTACTTATTGTTTTTGATAAGTTACTTTTTATAGAAGTTATGACCTTCCAAAAATCAATAAAATTGACTGGTTTAAACGCCGTCAAAAGACGTTCAGTATACAAACTAGACAATGTTTTTTTTAAAAAAGCAAAACGTACAGACATAAAATAGTATTTTTTTTATGTAGTTGATAAAAAAAAAATTGAAAATCAGTCCACTTTTGGAGGAGAAAAGTGGGGAATACAAAACCTCGATTTTAGATAGGTATTAGTAGCCCGAGGTGCATTGTCCCTTTCGCTTAATATCTGGTGGAGTGAGAGCAACAGTAGATACAGCAACAATTTATTAAAATCTATATTTAAAATTTCATCTTAAAGCTATACTATATTATCATTTTAAAATCTATACTATATTATCATCTTAAAGCCCTAATGTGTTCACCATTTTTTTATTTATTTTTATATTAAATTTAATTTTATGTTTTTTATTTTAATGCAAACTGTTATATGGCAGGCAGAGTATATAACACACACCGCCCTGTTCAGCTGAAATAAACAAATTATTATTATTATTATATGTAAATACAAATGCTATATCCTAAAAAAACGGTAAGAATGAAGCGAAAATTGTGAAAATATTGAATAAAATGCGACTTGTTTAAAAAACCAAATCTCTCGACAAATGTCTAAGTAGCATTTAAAGATACGCTGTGATTTTTTGAATCAATATGATAAATGTCATAATATTAAAAACTAAAATGGTGTCAAAAGTTAATAAAGCATTATTAAATTTGTTTTACATTAAATTAAACAAAAAAATGAGGTAGAGAAGTAAGCCTGGCTAGTAAGATTCAATCAATAAAATTAATTATTTATTGATATAATATAAAAACAATGAAATAAAGCAGTTTTCAACTATTTCTTAATCTACTCGTATTTTTGAAATTTACGATCTGCACAATATTATTATTATTTTTATAAAGTTATTTTCACCTCAAGTGAGTGATCTAGCCAGTGTCAAGAGATTGAATTTATAAGTATGGTATTTTTTATAAAGTAGTATTTATTAAAATTAAGTAATGTATACAAATATCATTGAACTAATAAATTCAATCCGTAAAAAACAAAGTTTTTTTACTATAACGCCGTTCTTCCACATAGCTATTCACAAGCGACGCTACCGCTACCTGTCAAACAAATTTGCTAGTGTAGCACCTAGCGGCGTTTTCAAACACTAATAATAGTATGGAAAACACAGACGAGCGGCGATCGCGTCGCTTGAAGGTAGCTCCATGGAAGAACGGCGTTACTCATCTGTTTTCGACTTTCGACGTAGTTGCACCATATCTTGAGCCGGCTTTTTTTTATAGAGAATACCTCCCGTCTGGAGCCAGTGAGACTATGGCATCCCAAATTGGGGTATGTTGTGAGGCTGAAGGAAATTGGAGGAGATAGGGAAGAGGAAGGTAGGAAAGTACCTGGCTATTCAGATCTAGTCACTTAACACGGCTAAAGCCATTATTAAGCAACGTTTCAATTCTGAATGGTGGTCTTACACCAGGGCGATACTGACAGTATCTTCCACTCTGGCTAGTAGCCATTTTCAAAGTTTTTTAAAATTTTATTTGACTGAGTATTTAATCTTCTTCCCACAGACAGGAGTGAACACTGCTAGTACCTTAGCTAAATTCTGATAGTATAGTACTGAAATTTATTTCGGATATTAACTGCTATAATTTTTTAAACAGTTATAATGTCACCCAATTATGGCCAAAAGTGTTGGGTTGTGGGTCTTCCGAGTTTCAACTCGATAGGATGTCGGGAATGTTATTTACCACTTCCATACTTCTATTTCATTAAATCATTCCTTCAATCAAGAAATCAAAATCGAAATTCAAATAGACGTACAATAAAAAAAAACATATAGTTGTTTTAGACCACTTTAATTTTAAATCGAACTCTACCGTTTTCGGAAGAACCCTTATTTCATCAGGAGTATTTTAAACCTATTTTAATATTTTACAGTTTTAACCCGTTTAATCACAGGAGACCATATTTTTCCCAGCTCACATAGGTCTCACAGCAATGGTTTTTTCTCCCTTACTATCATAGTGAGATGTAAGATCTAAACGGTATTGGAAAGATATTAAAACAAGCTATAAATTCAAATCTAAAAGTTTAAAAAATTAAAATAATGAAACCAAAGTTTCCGATCGCAATTGAAAAAAAAAATGAAATTTTGTGAATTTTTTAAAGATTTTTCTTTACATGAAATGACACAAAAGTGAGGTGACAGTAACGTTTATAATTCTAGTTAATAAGAAACAAACAAATTTTTTAACAAAAAAGTACATTTATAGTGACAATAATAACATCGATCCTGGTAAAAACTTAATATATAAAAAACTTCTTTTTACAGGCGACTTATCTTTAAAAATATCCCGCATATTACCAGATCACATTTCTCCAGCCTTCTATACTAATTCTAAAATAAAAAAATTAATTAATAACAAGGATGTTTCTAATAAATTCGAAAAAACCTGATATACACTTTAGAATGTAATGATTGCGACGCCCAGTACGTAGGAATGACTACTAGAAATTTTAGAACTAGAATCAGGGAACATGAACTCTGTTTACGAAATAATAACTATTCTGAATTCGCCAATCATTTAATAGAGACAGGCCATAGCTTCAACAAGGAAAAAACCAAATTTAAACATATAAATATAAATTCATACTTTAACTTGTGAGCTTTAGAAACTTTAGAAATAAACAAAAAAATTAAATCAAAAATTAATTTAGTTAACAAAATAATAGCACCCTGCAAATCTCCCCTTCTGACCATGTTCCCGTGTGATATTGACCCCGCCCACTGTTCTCCCCTTCCCCCAAAATCACCCTTCCCACCACCCCCACCTAATAACATCTAATTCATGTCAGTACTTGTTTCAAATTTTAAGTTTAGTTTTAAGTTTGCTAGTGAATGACACGGATGTGTCGAAACCGGAAGCAGAAAAATTAAAATTTAAGTAACGATAGTACATTGAAAATTAAAACTCTTCAAAACATAATGTCTAGAAATTGTTACATAGTTAATGCCCAAGAAATACAAAAAATCGTTTATAATTCATTTGTCTAATGAAATATGTGTGTTTTTATTTTTATTCATTATCAGTAATTTTAGTTAGAAAAAACGTAAGAAAATAGGTGGTCTAAAACAAATTTATGTATTTTTTTATAGTAAATTATGGCGAGCCACAAAATTAATGCTTTTTACAAATTTGTCAAATAAATGTATTTAAAAATAAGTTCCATGGTATATGGCCTAATATTACGAGTATCTAGTGTGCGTTTTGGATCCTTCAACCTTCCAACAGCTTCCAACGTTGCCGATCTAAGAGTTGATTATCTTGTTGCACGTATATTAATAGCTTGAGCATTTTGCACGTGTGGTGCAACTCGCACGTGGTAGGAACCAACCTCTCGCTGACCAGTGCATCCTTAATGGGGGTAGATCACAACAGATTATCAGACACTTGGCCGAGTTGATAGCGTTGCCCCTAACGCTCTGGTGGTCCTGGGTTCGATACCCATTCGATCCTCTGCGCCGTGAAATTGGGGATGGTATAATCTCGCGAGGCATCTGCTCCAAAGGGGAAGGGAGATAAACAGTAAGGGTGGAATGAGGGGGGTTAAGCAGATTGAAATTGATTGTTGTGTTACAGCGTTCGCAATTTACAATATACTGAAATAGAACGTATGCAAACAACAGTTAGATATGAACATATAAAGCTGGCCTTGCTTGAAATAACATGGTTTTTATTCAAATTATGGAAAAAAAATCTGAAGAAAACGAAACCATAAATTATCTTTTTTTTTACATTAACTCCACACGGGAGGAGGGAAAAATAGAGAATCCGGCCAATCTTTACAGCCGATCTGTTGAACTCAAAAGTGAGTTGTAGAAACGACCCGTTCTCATATGACATTTGTCAAGCATGTTCAAATATTGCGCACGCGTTTGGCGTGTTTCCCGACTTTGTACCGGGTCCAATAACGCTACTTCTTCACGGCGTTTTTCATTTAAATACCTACCGGTAGAACAAAGGACAAATTCTCACCTAACTTTAAAGATTGCAATTTTGGCTCCAGAGGCCCTAGCACACTCGCTCGATAACGATAGATAGGATAACTATCGGTAATTTCTCATCGTTCCCTAGCATCACTACAGATTGCCAACGGATAAGTGACAGTTCATAATAACTAAGTGCCCTTAACATATTCGACATCAACTGTTGTTTGTAGGTTAGCGATGTGCGGTTGTCCTAGGGAACGATGAGAAGTTACCGATAGTTATCCTATCGATCGTTATCGAACGAGTGTGCTAGGGCCTCAGGGGGCCTAGTCTCGATCTTTCGGTTTCACAAACAAGCACGTTTGCCGTTTAACCTTTCTTGACGGTGCTGTCAACTAAGCGATCACGGTTTGTATTTACTGAAATATCTTTGTAAATATACTAAACATAGAGTTAACATTTTAGGTATTCCTCCACAATACATTTATGTATTGGATTAAATAAATACATTACACTAATATTTACTGAGTGTACAGCATCGGAGCGCGAGAAAGTTTTTAGCACGGTCAGAGGAGGGTTAATACGGATTCGTGACGTAGCTAAACCCGCGTTACGGGCGCTGTGAGAGATATAGACTAGGCCCCCAGGCCCCCTATCGATAATGATTGATATGATAACTATCGGTAACTTCTCATCGTTCTCTAGGACAATTGCACATCGCTAACGTACAGCCAACAGTTGACGTCGAATATATTAAGGACACTTAGTCATTGTGAACTGTCACTTCTTCGTTGGCGATCTGCAGTCATGATACGGGAACGATGAGAAGTTACCGCAAGTTATCATATCAACCGTTATCGATCGAGTGTGCTAGGGGTCCAGGCGAGAAGTGGCTGCCAAATGTAACAGTGGAACACACTTGCGTTTTGTACAGGGTCAGCAGTTTGTTGTGTACAATTACAATAATAATAATAATAATATATATGATATGAAAATATCTGGAGACGGTGAATTATATTCCCATTTAATAGTTTGGTAGATTAACGTGTTGTTCTTGTATTGTTTTGTATTAATTATACTTATATAATACACTTGCATAACGTGGATTTACTAGATGATCATTTATATGGAAAAGTGTATGAAAGGGTTTAGTTTTTCCTATGGGAAAAACTAAACCCGTTCCTGTAAATCTGGTGAATAAAAAACAATACAACCAACCACAGTTTCACCTTACACACAAAAAAGTTTAAAAAATTATATTATTATGTTCAAATATTAAAAAATTTATGTGAACACTGTATTATTAGATATATTATAGAAAAAAAAAATGTACATTGAAAAGAATGCCTAGCACCTTAGAGGCTAACTTGAATCTGGCTTCGATGGTTACGAATTATATAACAACATTTGATTGCCTTATACCTAAGGAGAAATATTATTTATGCAAAACAGGTCTGGGCTGGAACCCGGCGCATTTATCCACTCATCTACTACGTGGTTTATTTCCCATTAATGTATTAGAGTTAATATAGGTCATACATCTATTTCCATCAGCTAAAACATAAATAAAAAAGCGTTCAACCCGAAGAAGAGCTTTTCTTTACATGGGTAAATTTTTCATTTTACTAGGCGCTCCGTTTTATAAAATACATTTAATTTTTTACACTGAGTGCCGCTTCTATATGTTCAAAATCCACATACAAAAAGAAAGAGTGTCCAAAAAATACATCGTTTTCCGTATTTTTAATGTTTTTTTTGGTCAAATGGGTTTATTTTGCCGGATTTGGGATAATAGGTAAAAAGGGTCGGAGATTATTACAGAATTAACGAGAAGCGAATTGGTAGCGATAATGAAGTTTCCAAGTGTATCTCTTGGTCCGTGCATGATAAGGGTACATTTTTGTCAGTTTTCAGACGTTTTCCTGTCAAAATGACGGTTTCGTGCTGTAAATGTGCTGTTACGTATTCACTACGTATCTGTTTCGTGTCTATATCGTGTAGGCTGTAGGTAAGCGTATGATATATGTGTGCCTTATAATATACATATTTAGTGAAAAACAAATCAGTCATTTCTGACGGGATGTAAATGAAGATGGAATTAAATATTTGAAAAAATGTGATGTGTTAATAATAAGCATTAACTTTGTCGCTTGCCATAATCTATAATATAAAAATTAATATTTGTTTGTTCCTTATGCGCGGCCATACCGTTCATCCGATTGCGATGAAACTTTGGGAATATGATGTGCGCATACCCGGAATGGTTATAGGATAGTGAGCTGTGGCGTTATGAAATTATTTCCTATACTATTCATACGATTGCGATTAAAATTTCATCCGATTGCCATTAATTTTTTTTGAATTGTTGTGAACATGCCCGTGAATACTTCTATATATATATCTGGTGAGCTCTGGCATTATGCAATTTGCATTAAAAAATTAAACAGATCACGCGAGTTGTTGGAAAAATGGGTGTATTTTATAGAGTTAGGCGGCAGGGAAAAAAGGCTGGAGGGAGGAAAATACGAATGGGTCGGTTGGGGAATTAAGGAGGGGGGCTTCGCGTGACGGGAGAGAATGATGGGGAGGGAGATGGAAAGGCGAAGAAGGTGGAAGTGGAATGCATGAGGGAAAGGGGGGGGGGGGGGGCGAGAAAGGGAAGAGCGGGAGAGGGGAGGGGGAATGCGGGAAGGGGAAAAGGGAACGCGGGAGTGGAAGATGAAGAGGAGTCGGAAGGGGAACGGGGAAGAATGGGAAATGACACGAAGGGAGAAACAATTTATTTATTTAATTAGCATTTCAACGCGTAGAAATATATACATTGGTTTTATACCACTATAATTAAAGTGGTCTAAACAAATTTATATATTTTTATTGTAGATTACTGATGTTTTCACAATTTTTCTTAGGCTCCTTAATGTTGGAGAGTGCGAAGAATTCAATGAAAATTGCCAATAACATGATATCAAATGTATGCAAACATTATAGATCGTCATTGAATAATATATATCCAATTCTTTTTCAAATCCACAAACAAGTCTGCTAAGACAATGGAATTGGCTTGTCAACAGGTACTTATACTTTAGTTATATATATATATTTTAAATTATAATTTACATCTTATATCTGCAGATTCCACATTTTTTCATACACATCAGTATAAATATTTTTTTCCGATAGCCAATTTTTCACCATATATTTGACCTTATTCATAGAGTTACATTGCTTTATAATATCAGGTAATACATTAAATATCTTCGGTATGTTGTATTCAAACGTTCTCTGTCCGTACTTATTTTTAAATTTCGGAACTATTAACTCGTCGTTGCGCGTGAATCTAGTGCTGTATTTATGTTCTAATTTCTCTTTATACTGCGGGGTAAATATGAATCATACATGTTGTTTACGATTTTAAATAGAGAACTTATATCTGATGTTTCCACTTTTGGTGAGTAAGTCCTAGGTAACATGTAATTCAATGCAATTCGACATTTCAAATCACCTTTTCCACCGGATTCAATGAATTCGTAGTGTGCATATTTACCTGTGATTCCGTCAGCCGAAAAGGCCCTAAAAGAACCAAAAGACTGCTCCTAATATAGACACCATTCGCGAAAGAACCCAAGGGGCCGGTACCTTATTGACACTACCCAGTGTCCAGTCTCCACGTCCCAGTCGACTGGATCCAATAAGACGTCTACGCCGCGACGCTTTTACTTTAAGATAAGGGAAATGTTTAACGGGCGTCGCATCTCAAACATTTGCACGTACAGGATTTATTGCAAAGGAGATAATAAACTTTCTAATGAAGTCTGCATTTCAACCGTGTTAAAGAATATTCAAGTGCATTTTTTCGACTGAAATGAGAATTCCGGGCAAATAATGTGGTTGATTATTGACACGAATGAAAAAATAATGTGTTCAGAAGAAAATTTGGTAAAAACTGAATGCAAATAAATGGTTTTTGAAGATAACTTTTCTCTAAATTTTGTCTAGTCTCATTGCTTCGTAATTGTCGTATTAAAAATGTTTATTTAAAGAAAAAAATGTTCAACGGTTAGGTAGTATACATACGACCGGTCATCACTTTAAAAAAGGAATATGTTCATTTTTCTTTGAAAACCGAAATTACTATCTTCGTAAGTGATATATGTTCTCTGCTTTCATTGTCATCGGGACATATCTATGAACAGGAGATCGGGTTTGGTTTATTTTTTATTACGATATTTTATGATCGCGGTCTTTCAAAAACGACGGCAATTAATTTTTAGGCGGGTTTAATTTACGAGTTGATTTTTGATAAAGTTGGGGAACTCCATTTACCGTGGTGCTACATGCGAATATACTAATTTTAAATAGTATTTGTTTTGTTGGAGTTAGTGCACTATTCATGAAATTATATGATGTTGAAACTGAAAATCCCTTATTAGACTATTTTAAATTCATTATCAATTAAGAGGGTATTACCAGGGAATACCGGAAATTAGTCATTTTTAAATCAAATTCTAGACACATTGACTCTTTTTTTAGAAAAAAACATAAATTGATTTTTAAAGATTGATATTTTATCTGGTACACGCAGTTTTAAAATTTTGAAAAACTCAGTTTATTTTTAATATACTAAGGTTTACCCTTGTTCAATTTTCAAACGATAGATTCTATTAAACAACACAAATTTCAAATCACATAACAAAATAACAAAATCAATATATAATCTAGTCAACACAGTTTCAAAAATTTAAAATTTAATTAAATTCAAATCATTTAAAAAAGAAATCCGAGAACGTGTTTTGTGACAAAAATACCGCAGTTTTTCTATTTATTTAAGGTCTTACAAACTAAAAATTTTCAATTTTTTTTACACACTTATTTTGTTTAGACATTATTGAATAATTATATACTAATGATCAAAAAATACTTACAAGAAGTACACTCTATTTAATAATTCATCATTGTGCGTTTTGAGCATTTGTATTGCTTACTTGAATGTAGGTATATATTAAAGCAAGTTTTGAATTAAATAAATCAATATAAAAATTTTAATTAAAAAATTTTGATACGGGAAATAATCAATCTTTCTTATTGGAACCTCCCTGTACAGTTTCAAGCATTTTTTTAACTGATATTCTCAGCTGCTGGTCAATCGTTCTTAATAAGTGATACTACTCATTGCTCGGGGAATATAATAGTCCATACTGATAAAACTTTCCAATTTACGTAAATTTCGGTGAGACCAATTACTTACGTAAACGTCAAGTTTAGCATGTAACTACTAGCGCCTCGACGTCTAAAAAATGAACTATTCTGCGGCTCATCAAGACTTAAGCGGCCGATTTATCCCGTTTAAAATTGACCGATTAATAATGACACGGACTGACTGATGTAACGGGCCCACCTCACGATGAAAACAACATTTCCGCCTACTGTGGGGGTAGTAGGATATATTCAAAATATTGTCAGGTTATTCGTAACCCGAGAAGGCTTGTATTTATTTAAAGAAAAGTATTTTAGTTCAAGGTTTTTATTGTTGTGGGAACGAGAAAGAGTTAATCTTTTTCCAACGAGTCTGATCGGAAATATTGAACGGTTCATCAAATCTTTGTGTGGCGTTATCAATTAATTGGCCTGCAACTTGCGCTTCCCCCAAGTGGAAACATTAATGACTGGCGGACGGTGGGTAAGGATCAAGTGAAGCCTGAGAGAGTGATGATTGTTATTGTATATTGTGTGTAAAGGGATTGACGTTGAACGGCCCGCGCCGGCGCACAGTGGGCTGAAAATCGCCTTTCATAGACATAGCGACTTCAATTTCCAAGGCTCTTTTTTTGGCTAGAAATGGATTCTGCTGATCATTACTTTGCCATAAAAAATGATAACACCTTCATTTGTACACGCAATTGCTTCATACGAAATTTTATAGCATAGTAATGATCAGCAGAATCCATTTCTAGCCAAAGAAAATCCCATGAAAATTCAAGTCTCTATGTCTATGAAAGGCGATTTTCAGCCCACTGTGCGTCGCGGGTATCCAATATTTCGATGGCGTGAGTTAACCTTTAATTGGCCGTATGATCACCAAAAAGCTATTTCACTACAAAACCAGAATACCGACAAAAACAAAATGTATGGAAACAAAACTATTAACATTAAGAAACTTATGTGAATGTAAAGGAATAAGAGTACCTACCTAGAAATGTCTAGGATTTCTTTTTATTTATTTACCGACCTAGTATTTAAGTACCTACCTAGAAATATCTAGGATTCCTTTATATTTGAATTATGAATTTTATTTTATTCTATTGTTTTTTTCAAATGTCATTACTCATTACTTTGGTTACACTATGTTATGTGACTGATATTTTTAAAACATTATAAAAACAACCTCTATATGATAAATAAACTTTAATTGTCGTTTCTTTATACTCCAGAGCAACACGTTGTTTTATACCTAAAGACAACAAACAGTCTTATATGAATATAATAGATGTCTCCTTGTATAAATAAAGCGACTACATTTATGTGACCAGACGTGACACCATGCAGTATTATGAAGCGTACTTGCAGAAATGATATATAAAATGATGTACAAAAAAAGGAATGTAATATACTATATTTATTAATAGGGTAAATGTTTACTACTCCGCTTACCGGATAATACGGAATTCTAATTTCGATACACGGATACGCACGGATAATACCGATCGGAATATTTCCTTTGCCGCCATTTCCTTGGATTTGATATTAGCGATTTTTTTCAATCTAAATACGCACTAATTACTTAGGTTACCCAGCCTTAGAACCTAATAACCTATTTTGTGCACGTAAATAGTTGTATATTGTAGTAATTGAAGTTGTATAAGTCCCGTTTCACTTGGCCAAACGTGGCTGTCAAATACTTCGCGTAAGTGAAATAATCTTATAAAATTGAAATATAAAATACATGTTTTTTCGTCTCCACCGACATAAATACTCAATTTTCGTAATAATAAATCAAAATCTAACTGTTTGAATAAAAAATATTCCGTATTAACCAGTAGGCGGAGTATGAAACTATTAATATTAATAGTTATTAATATTAATAGTTTCGTACTCCGCCTACTGGTTAATACGGAATATTTTGAATGCCACGTTTGGCCAAGTGAAACGGGACTTATACAACTTCAATTACTACAATATACAACTATTTACGTGCACAAAATAGGTTATTAGGTTCTTAGGCTGGGTAAACTAAGTAATTCATGCGTATTTAGATTGAAAATATAATCGCAAATATCAAATCCAAAGATATGGTGGCAAAGGAATTGTTCCGCTCCGTATTATCCGTGCGTATCCGTGTATCGAACTTAGAATTCCGTATTATCCGGTAAGCGGAGTAGTAAACATTTACTTTAAATTTTAAATCTTTAACTTCTACTATTCAGATATTATCCGGTCCCTAGACCTTTTATACCATATTCCATGGTAAGCCGAAATTTTTTCGTGGAATAAAATGAAAAAAATTCAGCTAGTTAGTAGTTACGTGAACAGTAAACCTTTCGTCTAAAAAAATGTTTCAAATTGTATCTTATTTAATAATTCTAATCCAAAATTTGCTTTAAAATCATAAGATTTGTATGTTGGTACATAATTAAAAAAAAACACAAGGATCAAATTTGAAAAAAAAAAATTACTGATCGATTACGATGGCCACCATCTTTAAACGAATCAAATTTACAGAAAGACGAAATGAAAAAATTGCGTAGGCCGAGTTAAAACAAGACTTCATTACGTTCTTTTAAAAAATTTACTTGCGTTTTGAAAATGATACTGTAAGTATTTCTCCCAGTACAGCTACATACATATGTAGATAAATATTTTTTTTATTTGCCCATTGGCTAATGCAGAGGACGTCAGATTAAAACAGCCACCAAATTTAACCAGAATCGGAACCTAACAAACAAATTTACAGAAAATATTATATAAAACAAGATGAAATGCAAAAACGATCAGTCAATTAGCAAATGAATATACATATTCTCGCGAAATTATTATTATTGAAATCATTCTCGCGAAATATGATTTCAATAATAATAATGTAAATTCGACATCCGGCCTAGTAGAGGTATATAACACCACCTTAACAGATCTAATAAATAAACATGCCCCCTTTTCAACCAAAACCTGTGCCATTCGCAAGTCTGATGCCTGGTTTGATGAAGAATGCCGTGAAAAGAAGAGGACCATGCGTCGTTTTGAGCGGGTTTTTCGTAGTGGAAAACTAACAAGCCAAAGGGAAGCCTGGGTTAATACGCAAACTGAATATAGGGAGACAATTCGGAGAAAGAGATCCGAGTACTGGATAACGAAGATTGAAAGTGAAGATTCGGACCCCCAGCGACTCTGGAGCTCGCTTAAAAATGTCATGGGTGAGTCAGACTTTTCAGAATCATTCGGACTTTTTTCCCATTGCTACGCTGACGATCAGCAAATCTATTTCTATTGTGCACCGAATGAAAAAGACAGATTAAAAGATATTATTGTTAAATGCATCGCTGCCATAACAGGCTGGATGTCTTCGAACAAGCTAAAACTAAATCCATCAAAAACAGAACTTCTCTGGACAGCAACAAAAAAGCGCCAGTCATTACTAGACAAAACTCCTATCATTGCTTCTGGTTGTAACATCATCCCTAAAAATGGTGTCAAACTTCTAGGTGTACATCTAGATGAAGATCTCTCACTTAAATCCCAGATTAGCAAAACAGTAAGCGCAGGTTTCTTTCACTTGCGCCAAATCAAATCTATAAGGAGAAATATTCCGACTAATGCCACAAAGATGTTGGTAAACTCCTACGTTATATCACGACTCGACTATTGCAATGGCATATACGCAAATCTCCCTCAAATTCACACTGACAGACTCCAATTAGTTTTCAACGCTGCAGCAAGGCTGATAACCGGCGTTTCCAAATATTCTCACATATCACAACATCTGCGAAACCTTCATTGGCTTAAGTGTCCCGAGAGAATCCAATTCAAACTCTGCTGGATGGTTTTTAAAGCATTACACAACATGGCGCCACCGTACCTGTCGGAACTATGCATTCCAAATGTTGTCAATGTCAGGCAAGCAACCCTTCGATCAGCATCTTCAACAGCCATATGTAGACTCTCAGAACCTAAGCGCAATCCAAATACCAATTTCGGAGACCGGGCTTTTGCAGTAGCAGGCCCGACAGCGTGGAATAAACTCCCTTCATATTTGCGAAAGATCCACAGCTCATCTGAGTTCAGAGCAAAACTCAAAACTCATCTTTTCAAATTGTCGTATCCAGAACAATGACCGTATTTTTTCAGTAGTATTTCATTACTCAGTCCATGGAATTTGCCAGTCCATCGATTTATCTTTCTCCTTTTTAACAATTTACTAAATGTAAACTTCTTTTGTATTTTTTTTCACAACCCACCACTGACAGCACGGGCAGTATTTATAGCAATATGTGTTTTTAAATATTGGTAAGTTTGTTACGTAGTAGTAAATGTATGTAGTTTTTAAGATAGTCGTAAGTCATAACACGAGTAAATACCCACTCGGTCATTTAAATAAGTATAGTTTTAAGTCACTAGTTATAGATAAGTCTTAATGTTATGTCACTAGTTATAAGTTTTAGTTTTAAGTCACAGTTATAACGCAAATGTTGAATGTATAGATTAAGTTGTAAAGCGCCCTTGAGGTGATTTTCTCACAAAAACGGCGCTATATAAATTATCCGAACATTATTATTATTATTATATATTTATGAAGGTGGTGGATATTACGAAGCTAAGAAAGCGCAATTTAAAAAAAAGTATCTTTGTCATGAAATAATTTCTTTATTTATTAATATACCCTTAACTAGATGATACCCGACATGCGTTGCAATGCCACTTAAATATAGAAATTGATTCTCCCTGCGGTGTCCTTTCCCATTCGTCTCGTTCCCCTTCCGCCATCACTTCCCCTTCCGCTCTCCCGCTGTACCCCTTCTCGCGACCCCCTCCCGCATTCCACTTCCACCTTTTCCGCGTTCCACCATCCATTGTCCCCCCACCCGCCAATCCCCCCTTCGTTTATTCCTATCCTCTCTCTCCCCTCCCCCTCATGACTTTTTTCCCTGAAGCTAAACTCTTTGACCTATTTAAATTTTTTTATGCAAATTTCATGAAGCCAGAGCTCGCGGTATGAAATATACTTTACGACCTAATCTTATACGTACCAAATACATTAAAAAAAAATCATTAAAATCGGTCCAGCCGTTTTGAAGGAGTGCGAATAAAAACACAGTGACACATGTTGCTTGTGTTGTGATGGAAAACTTAGCCAGCCGAGGAATCGAACACGGAACGCCTGTGTGGGACCCAAACGCGATGCCCACTCAACCACTGACCAGTCGATGTATATATATATACAGACTAAAATGAAGAAATATGCACCTCAGAATGGTGTATTATGGAACCTCACGGTGGTGAAATATTCAATCGAGAATGCTAAAAAATGCACCTTCTTATTGAATTATGCACCCCAGAAAGCTGAAAAATGCACCATATAATGGTGAAATATTCACCCCAGAATGCTTGAAATTGCACCTATTAAAGATGAAATATGCCAAATCAAAATGGTGAAATATGCACATCAGAATAGTGCTTTATGGAAACTCACAACGTTGAAATAACCTCTCGATGGAAAAAAATGCACTCAAGAATGCTTAAAAAATGCACCTAATTATGGTGAAATATGAACCACTGAAGCTGAAAAATGCACCTTATAATGGTGCAATAATCACCCCAGAATGCTTAAAATTGCACCTATTAAAGGTAAAATAAGCACAATCAAAATGGAAAATTTGCATCTCAAAATGGTGAAATATGTACCATCAAAATGGTGAAAAATGCACCTCAGAATGGTGTATTATGGAAACTCTCGATGGTAAAAAATGCACTCAAGAATGCTTAAAAAATGCACCTAATTAAGGTGAAATATGAACCACAGAAGCTAAGAAATGAACCTTTTAATGGTGCAATAATCACCCCAAATTGCACCTATTAAAGGTAAAATAAGCACAATCAAAATGGAAAATATGCATCTTAGAATGGTGAAATATGTACCATCAAAATGGTAAAAAATGCACCTCAGAATGGTGTATTATGGAACATCTCGATGGTAAAAAATGCACTCAAGAATGCTTAAAAAATGCACCTAATTATGGTGAAATATGAACCACAGAAGCTGAAAAATGCACCTTATAATGGTGCAATAATCACCCCAAATTGCACCTATTAAAGGTTACATAAGCACAATCAAAATGGAAAATATGCATCTTAGAATGGTGAAATATGTATTATCAAATTAGTAAAAAATGCACCTCAGAATGGTGTATTGTGGAACCTCTCGATGGTGAAAAATGCAATCAAGAATGCTTAAAAAATGCACCTAATAATGGTGAAATATGAACCACAGAAGCTGAAAAATGCACCTTATAATGGTGCAATAATCACCCAAAATTGCACCTATTAAAGGTAAAATAAGCACAATCAAAATGGAAAATATGCATCTCAGAATGGTGAAATATGTACCATCAAAATGGTAAAAAATGCACCTCGGAATAATGTATTGTGGAACCTCTCGATGGTGAAAAATGCACTCAAGAATGCTTAAAAAATGAACCTAATTATGGTGAAATATGAACCACAGAAGCTGAAAAATGCAACTTATAATGGTGCAATAATCACCGCAAATTGCACCTATTAAAGGTAAAATAAGCACAATCAAAATGGAAAATATGCATCTTAGAATGGTGAAATATGTACCATCAAATAGGGGAAAAATGCACCTCAGAATGGTGTATTATGGAACCTCTCGATGGTTAAAAATGCACTCAAGAATGCTTAAAAAATGCACCTAATTATAGTTAAATATGAACCACAGAAGCTGAAAAATGAATCTTTTAATGGTGCAATAATCACAGCAAATTGCACCTTTTAAAGGTAAAATAAACACAATCAAAATGGAAAATATGCATCTCAGAATAGTGATATATGCACCACAGAATGGTGTATTATGGAAACTCTCAATGGTAAAAAATGCACTCAAGAATGCTTAAAAAATGCACCTAATTATGGTGAAATATGAACCACAGAAGCTGAGAAATGCACCTTATAATGGTGCAATAATTACCCCAAATTGCACCTATAAAAGGTAAAATAAGCACAATCAAAATGGAAAATTTGCATCTCAGAATGGTGAAATATGTACCATCAAAATGGTGAAATATGCACCTCATGATGGTGTATTATGGAACCTCTCGATGGTAAAAAATGCACTCAAGAATGCTTAAAAAATGCACCTAATTATGGTGAAATATGAACCACAGAAGCTAAGAAATGAACCTTTTAATGGTGCAATAATCACCCCAAATTGCACCTATTAAAGGTAAAATAAGCACAATCAAAATGGAAAATATGCATCTTAGAATGGTGATATATGTACCATCAAAATGGTAAAAAATGCACCTCAGAATGGTGTATTGTGGAACATCTCGATGGTAAAAAATGCACTCAAGTATGCTTAAAAAATGCACCTAATTATGGTGAAATATGAACCACAGAAGCTGAAAAATGCACCTTATAATGGTGCAATAATCACCCCAAATTGCACCTATTAAAGGTAACATAAGCACAATCAAAATGGAAAATATGCATCTTAGAATGGTGAAATATGTACCATCAAAATGGTGAAAAATGCACCTCAGAATGGTGTATTGTGGAACCTCTCGATGGTGAAAAATGCAATCAAGAATGCTTAAAAAATGCACCTAATTATGGTGAAATATGAACCACAGAAGCTGAAAAATGCACCTTATAATGGTGCAATAATCACCCCAAATTGCACCTATTAAAGGTAAAATAAGCACAATCAAAATGGAAAAATTTGCATCTCAGAATGGTGAAATATGTACCATCAAAATGGTAAAAAATGCACCTCGGAATAATGTATTGTGGAACCTCTCGATGGTGAAAAATGCACTCAAGAATGCTTAAAAAATGAACCTAATTTTGGTGAAATATGAACCACAGAAGCTGAAAAATGCAACTTATAATGGTGCAATAATCACCGCAAATTGCACCTATTAAAGGTAAAATAAGCACAATCAAAATGGAAAATATGCATCTTAGAATGGTGAAATATGTACCATCAAATAGGGGAAAAATGCACCTCAGAATGGTGTATTATGGAACCTCTCGATGGTTAAAAATGCACTCAAGAATGCTTAAAAAATGCACCTAATTATAGTTAAATATGAACCACAGAAGCTGAAAAATGAAACTTTTAATGGTGCAATAATCACAGCAAATTGCACCTTTTAAAGGTAAAATAAACACAATCAAAATGGAAAATATGCATCTCAGAATAGTGATATATGCACCACAGAATGGTGTATTATGGAAACTCTCAATGGTAAAAAATGCACTCAAGAATGCTTAAAAAATGCACCTAATTATGGTGAAATATGAACCACAGAAGCTGAGAAATGCACCTTATAATGGTGCAATAATTACCCCAAATTGCACCTATAAAAGGTAAAATAAGCACAATCAAAATGGAAAATTTGCATCTCAGAATGGTGAAATATGTACCATCAAAATGGTGAAATATGCACCTCATGATGGTGTATTATGGAACCTCTCGATGGTAAAAAATGCACTCAAGAATGCTTAAAAAATGCACCTAATTATGGTGAAATATGAACCACAGAAGCTAAGAAATGAACCTTTTAATGGTGCAATAATCACCCCAAATTGCACCTATTAAAGGTAAAATAAGCACAATCAAAATGGAAAATATGCATCTTAGAATGGTGATATATGTACCATCAAAATGGTAAAAAATGCACCTCAGAATGGTGTATTGTGGAACATCTCGATGGTAAAAAATGCACTCAAGTATGCTTAAAAAATGCACCTAATTATGGTGAAATATGAACCACAGAAGCTGAAAAATGCACCTTATAATGGTGCAATAATCACCCCAAATTGCACCTATTAAAGGTAACATAAGCACAATCAAAATGGAAAATATGCATCTTAGAATGGTGAAATATGTACCATCAAAATGGTGAAAAATGCACCTCAGAATGGTGTATTGTGGAACCTCTCGATGGTGAAAAATGCAATCAAGAATGCTTAAAAAATGCACCTAATTATGGTGAAATATGAACCACAGAAGCTGAAAAATGCACCTTATAATGGTGCAATAATCACCCCAAATTGCACCTATTAAAGGTAAAATAAGCACAATCAAAATGGAAAAATTTGCATCTCAGAATGGTGAAATATGTACCATCAAAATGGTAAAAAATGCACCTCGGAATAATGTATTGTGGAACCTCTCGATGGTGAAAAATGCACTCAAGAATGCTTAAAAAATGAACCTAATTTTGGTGAAATATGAACCACAGAAGCTGAAAAATGCACCTTATAATGGTGCAATAATCACCCCAAATTGCACCTTTTAAAGGTAAAATAAGCACAATCAAAATAGAAAATATGCATCTCAGAATGGTGAAATATGTACCATCAAAATGGTAAAAAATGCACCTCGGAATAATGTATTGTGGAACCTCTCGATGGTGAAAAATGCACTCAAGAATGCTTAAAAAATGAACCTAATTATGGTGAAATATGAACCACAGAAGCTGAAAAATGCAACTTATAATGGTGCAATAATCACCGCAAATTGCACCTATTAAAGGTAAAATAAGCACAATCAAAATGGAAAATATGCATCTTAGAATGGTGAAATATGTACCATCAAAATGGTGAAAAATGCACCTCAGAATGGTGTATTATGGAACCTCTCGATGGTAAAAAATGCACTTAAGAATGCTTAAAAAATGCACCTAATTATGGTGAAATATGAACCACAGAAGCTGAAAAATGCAACTTATAATGGTGCAATAATCACCCCAAATTGCACCTTTTAAAGGTAAAATAAACACAATCAAAATGGAAAATATGCATCTCAGAATAGTGATATATGTACCATCAAAATGGTGAAAAATGCACCTCAGAATGGTGTATTATGGAACCTCTCCATGGTAAAAAATGCACTCAAGAATGCTTAAAAAATGCACCTAATTATGGTGAAATATAAACCACAGAAGCTGAGAAATGAACCTTATAATGGTGCAATAATCACCCCAAATTGCACCTATTAAAGGAAACATAAGCACAATCAAAATGGAAAATATGCATCTTAGAATGGTGAAATATGTACCATCAAATTGGTAAAAAATGCACCTCGGAATAATGTATTGTGGAACCTCTCGATGGTGAAAAATGCACTCAAGAATGCTTAAAAAATGAACCTAATTGTGGTGAAATATGAACCACAGAAGCTGAAAAATGCAACTTATAATGGTGCAATAATACACCGCAAATTGCACCTATTAAAGGTAAAATAAGCACAATCGAAATGGAAAATAGGCATCTTAGAATGGTGAAATATGTACCATCAAAATGGTGAAAAATGCACCTCAGAATGGTGTATTATGGAACCTCTCGATGGTTAAAAATGCACTCAAGAATGCTTAAAAAATGCACCTAATTATAGTTAAATATGAACCACAGAAGCTGAAAAATGAAACTTTTAATGGTGCAATAATCACCCCAAATTGCACCTTTTAAAGGAAAAATAAACACAATCAAAATGGAAAATATGCATCTCAGAATAGTGATATATGCACCACAGAATGGTGTATTATGGAAACTCTCAATGGTAAAAAATGCACTCAAGAATGCTTAAAAAATGCACCTAATTATGGTGAAATATGAACCACAGAAGCTGAGAAATGCACCTTATAATTGTGCAATAATTACCCCAAATTGCACCTATAAAAGGTAAAATAAGCACAATCAAAATGGAAAATTTGCATCTCAGAATGGTGAAATATGTACCATCAAAATGGTAAAAAATGCACCTCAGAATGGTGTATTGTGGAACATCTCGATGGTAAAAAATGCACTCAAGAATGCTTAAAAAATGCACCTAATTATGGTGAAATATGAACCACAGAAGCTGAAAAATGCACCTTATAATGGTGCAATAATCACCCCAAATTGCACCTATTAAAGGTAACATAAGCACAATCAAAATGGAAAATATGCATCTTAGAATGGTGAAATATGTATTATCAAATTAGTAAAAAATGCACCTCAGAATGGTGTATTGTGGAACCTCTCGATGGTGAAAAATGCAATCAAGAATGCTTAAAAAATGCACCTAATAATGGTGAAATATGAACCACAGAAGCTGAAAAATGCACCTTATAATGGTGCAATAATCACCCCAAATTGCACCTATTAAAGGTAAAATAAGCACAATCAAAATGGAAAATATGCATCTCAGAATGGTGAAATATGTACCATCAAAATGGTAAAAAATGCACCTCGGAATAATGTATTGTGGAACCTCTCGATGGTGAAAAATGCACTCAAGAATGCTTAAAAAATGAACCTAATTATGGTGAAATATGAACCACAGAAGCTGAAAAATGCAACTTATAATGGTGCAATAATCACCGCAAATTGCACCTATTAAAGGTAAAATAAGCACAATCAAAATGGAAAATATGCATCTTAGAATGGTGAAATATGTACCATCAAATAGGGGAAAAATGCACCTCAGAATGGTGTATTATGGAACCTCTCGATGGTTAAAAATGCACTCAAGAATGCTTAAAAAATGCACCTAATTATAGTTAAATATGAACCACAGAAGCTGAAAAATGAAACTTTTAATGGTGCAATAATCACCCCAAATTGCACCTTTTAAAGGTAAAATAAACACAATCAAAATGGAAAATATGCATCTCAGAATAGTGATATATGCACCACAGAATGGTGTATTATGGAAACTCTCAATGGTAAAAAATGCACTCAAGAATGCTTAAAAAATGCACCTAATTATGGTGAAATATGAACCACAGAAGCTGAGAAATGCACCTTATAATGGTGCAATAATTACCCCAAATTGCACCTATAAAAGGTAAAATAAGCACAATCAAAATGGAAAATTTGCATCTCAGAATGGTGAAATATGTACCATCAAAATGGTGAAATATGCACCTCAGAATGGTGTATTATGGAACTTCTCGATGGTAAAAAATGCACTCAAGAATGCTTAAAAAATGCACCTAATTATGGTGAAATATGAACCACAGAAGCTGAGAAATGCACCTTATAATGGTGCAATAATCACCCCAAATTGCACCTATTAAAGGTAAAATAAGCACAATCAAAATGGAAAATATGCATCTTAGAATGGTGAAATATGTACCATCAAAATGGTAAAAAATGCACCTCAGAATGGTGTATTATGGAACCTCTCGATGTTAAAAAATGCACTCAAGAATGCTTAAAAAATGCACCTAATTATGGTGAAATATGAACCACAGAAGCTGAGAAATGCACCTTATAATGGTGCAATAATCACCCCAAATTGTACCTATTAAAGGTAAAATAAGCACAATCAAAATGGAAAATATGCATCTTAGAATGGTGAAATATGTACCATCAAAATGGTAAAAAATGCACCTCAGAATGGTGTATTGTGGAACATCTCGATGGTAAAAAATGCACTCAAGAATGCTTAAAAAATGCACCTAATTATGGTGAAATATGAACCACAAAAGCTGAAAAATGCACCTTATAATGGTGCAATAATCACCCCAAATTGCACCTATTAAAGGTAACATAAGCACAATCAAAATGGAAAATATGCATCTTAGAATGGTGAAATATGTACCATCAAAATGTTGAAAAATGCACCTCAGAATGGTGTATTGTGGAACCTCTCGATGGTGAAAAATGCAATCAAGAATGCTTAAAAAATGAACCTAATTTTGGTGAAATATGAACCACAGAAGCTGAAAAATGCACCTTATAATGGTGCAATAATCACCCCAAATTGCACCGTTTAAAGGTAAAATAAGCACAATCAAAATGGAAAATATGCATCTCAGAATGGTGAAATATGTACCATCAAAATGGTAAAAAATGCACCTCGGAATAATGTATTGTGGAACCTCTCGATGGTGAAAAATGCACTCAAGAATGCTTAAAAAATGAACCTAATTATGGTGAAATATGAACCACAGAAGCTGAAAAATGCAACTTATAATGGTGCAATAATCACCGCAAATTGCACCTATTAAAGGTAAAATAAGCACAATCAAAATGGAAAATATGCATCTTAGAATGGTGAAATATGTACCATCAAAATGGTGAAAAATGCACCTCAGAATGGTGTATTATGGAACCTCTCGATGGTAAAAAATGCACTTAAGAATGCTTAAAAAATGCACCTAATTATGGTGAAATATGAACCACAGAAGCTGAAAAATGCAACTTATAATGGTGCAATAATCACCCCAAATTGCACCTTTTAAAGGTAAAATAAACACAATCAAAATGGAAAATATGCATCTCAGAATAGTGATATATGTACCATCAAAATGGTGAAAAATGCACCTCAGAATGGTGTATTATGGAACCTCTCCATGGTAAAAAATGCACTCAAGAATGCTTAAAAAATGCACCTAATTATGGTGAAATATAAACCACAGAAGCTGAGAAATGAACCTTATAATGGTGCAATAATCACCCCAAATTGCACCTATTAAAGGAAACATAAGCACAATCAAAATGGAAAATATGCATCTTAGAATGGTGAAATATGTACCATCAAATTGGTAAAAAATGCACCTCGGAATAATGTATTGTGGAACCTCTCGATGGTGAAAAATGCACTCAAGAATGCTTAAAAAATGAACCTAATTATGGTGAAATATGAACCACAGAAGCTGAAAAATGCAACTTATAATGGTGCAATAATCCACCGCAAATTGCACCTATTAAAGGTAAAATAAGCACAATCGAAATGGAAAATATGCATCTTAGAATGGTGAAATATGTACCATCAAAATGGTGAAAAATGCACCTCAGAATGGTGTATTATGGAACCTCTCGATGGTTAAAAATGCACTCAAGAATGCTTAAAAAATGCACCTAATTATAGTTAAATATGAACCACAGAAGCTGAAAAATGAAACTTTTAATGGTGCAATAATCACCCCAAATTGCACCTTTTAAAGGAAAAATAAACACAATCAAAATGGAAAATATGCATCTCAGAATAGTGATATATGCACCACAGAATGGTGTATTATGGAAACTCTCAATGGTAAAAAATGCACTCAAGAATGCTTAAAAAATGCACCTAATTATGGTGAAATATGAACCACAGAAGCTGAGAAATGCACCTTATAATGGTGCAATAATTACCCCAAATTGCACCTATAAAAGGTAAAATAAGCACAATCAAAATGGAAAATTTGCATCTCAGAATGGTGAAATATGTACCATCAAAATGGTGAAATATGCACCTCAGAATGGTGAATTATGGAACCTCTCGATGGTAAAAAATGCACTCAAGAATGCTTAAAAAATGCACCTAATTATGGTGAAATATGAACCACAGAAGCTGAGAAATGCACCTTATAATGGTGCAATAATCACCCCAAATTGCACCTATTAAAGGTAAAATAAGCACAATCAAAATGGAATATATGCATCTTAGAATGGTGAAATATGTACCATCAAAATGGTAAAAAATGCACCTCAGAATGGTGTATTATGGAACCTCTCGATGGTAAAAAATGCACTCAAGAATGCTTAAAAAATGCACCTAATTATGGTGAAATATGAACCACAGAAGCTGAGAAATGCACCTTATAATGGTGCAATAATCACCCCAAATTGCACCTATTAAAGGTAAAATAAGCACAATCAAAATGGAAAATATGCATCTTAGAATGGTGAAATATGTACCATCAAAATGGTAAAAAATGCACCTCAGAATGGTGTATTGTGGAACATCTCGATGGTAAAAAATGCACTCAAGAATGCTTAAAAAATGCACCTAATTATGGTGAAATATGAACCACAGAAGCTGAAAAATGCACCTTATAATGGTGCAATAATCACCCCAAATTGCACCTATTAAAGGTAACATAAGCACAATCAAAATGGAAAATATGCATCTTAGAATGGTGAAATATGTACCATCAAAATGTTGAAAAATGCACCTCAGAATGGTGTATTGTGGAACCTCTCGATGGTGAAAAATGCAATCAAGAATGCTTAAAAAATGAACCTAATTTTGGTGAAATATGAACCACAGAAGCTGAAAAATGCACCTTATAATGGTGCAATAATCACCCCAAATTGCACCTTTTAAAGGTAAAATAAGCACAATCAAAATGGAAAATATGCATCTCAGAATGGTGAAATATGTACCATCAAAATGGTAAAAAATGCACCTCGGAATAATGTATTGTGGAACCTCTCGATGGTGAAAAATGCACTCAAGAATGCTTAAAAAATGAACCTAATTATGGTGAAATATGAACCACAGAAGCTGAAAAATGCAACTTATAATGGTGCAATAATCACCGCAACTTGCACCTATTAAAGGTAAAATAAGCACAATCAAAATGGAAAATATGCATCTTAGAATGGTGAAATATGTACCATCAAAATGGTGAAAAATGCACCTCAGAATGGTGTATTATGGAACCTCTCGATGGTAAAAAATGCACTTAAGAATGATTAAAAAATGCACCTAATTATGGTGAAATATGAACCACAGAAGCTGAAAAATGCAACTTATAATGGTGCAATAATCACCCCAAATTGCACCTTGTAGTGAACCTACCCCTGGCCTTACTAACTTCTATGGGTCTCGGGACCAGTTGTAATGTACCTGTGGGGATACCCGGCACCCGTTGTAATGATCCGTAGTCGTCTACCCTTGGTTTTTCTATTCTTTCCCTTTAACACTAGCTGTCGGGATCTACTGGCTACGCTACCCTTATCTTTTGGCCTTCGATCAATATACCCTTGTATCTAGCTACACCTAACTTTTCCTTAAACCCCTGCGATTTTCTCACAGTAAATAAGATTTAAGATTTTATTGCACATTATTCCTATTCACCACGTTGTGTGATTTTTTGATTCGGTAATTACATTTGAATGTGTAAATTAATACGCATACACATGTATAGGAAATAATGTAGTATGTGGTAACCTAGGTTCTTTCAGAGGAAAGTGTGGAAGGAATCCGTTTGACGAACTAACCCCGTTTTTAGATTGTTTGTTTTATTTTAAAGCCTATCCGTATTACCCGCCTTCTCTCAACTTGGGTAAGTATGTCATTGACGCTAATTCTACAGTAAATTGTCATCCGGTTTATAAAATTCAAAGTCGTAGTTTTCTTACCCGATTTTTTCCTGTCTATAGGTTTACATTGGGTTATTTTTACATTACGTGTACAGTGTGTATTATGACATACATGTCGGGATCCTTGCGAAGCTCTCAATGTCGTCGTACTGCACCTAAATGGTCAAGTTATTATTGTTATTAGTATACACTACATGTACTGGGGAAGAGGAAGGTGGGGAGGGGTGATAGGTGGATTTTTGGGGGATATTGTTTCCTGAATAAGTCGGCTCCTCCTCTAACCAAATAGATACTGGTGACCAACATTCCAGACAAAGACTCAATCATTACGTTTGCTAGGATGGTCCTTAAGTCCTGATTTTGTTCTCTTGCATGAACTTCATTGCTACGAAAGGGTCCCTTCACGCCAGATGAAAGAGCGCAGAGTCCTCATGTTACTTCCAGTATTATCCCGACTTCCTTTCCTCCAGATTTGATTTTAACTCGACTGATTCTAGAAGGGGTATGTCCATTTCTTCCCTTATCATGACTCTACTCGCGTTGAGTGCGTACGGAGCCGTTTGAGATGATCCTTTCGTCTCCTTCGTAGGATAATCATTGGCTTGCGTTCCTCGCCTCTGAGAGCTGACATAACTTCTACCTCGTAAAAACTATGTTTGCTTTCAGGTCGACATCGATGACAAATACGCAAATGGTCGATTGTTTGAATGCCGCGCCAGCGTGTCAAGTCAGTACAAACTACACCTTCCTCCTCACGTGCAATTCGTATCTTTGACACCGTCGAAGGAATCAAAATCACTCCTCAAAAAAACAGTTGTGGGCTGTTTAATTCAGAAAATGTTTACGTACCTCACCGAGGAAGTGTAATTTCGCAGGGCAAATATGGATTGGTGGACTGTCTGATCTTGTTGTTTGCAGTGGTTTTTTATTGAAGGTACTGACCCCTCGTGTAAGGAATTAGGTAAGGTTACCCATCTGTTCAGAAAGGTATGAAATGGGAAAAAGGGTTGAATTGCGTAATCTGAAGGTTGAAGACTATCTGTCTTATGATTGTGGGTCCAATGGAATCCTTTAAAATTGAAATTTAAATCTCTATAATATTAATAGCGTAATCGATTGAGGGTAAGTATATGTCTGTTGGAATCATAATACTAAACCGAAGTTGAATATGCTGGTTCGTTAACCTCTGGCGGAATGTGATACCCGAGAAATGTTTATATAAGGCCCATTTAATTGTTTGTTTATAAAACACTTGGTTTGGCCTACTGCCCTAGATCGGAGGATTCTGATTTCAAGGTGAGGTACCTCTAATATATTCATGTTGGATCTCAATAGTGATAATATCAATAATAAGATGATTTACAGAGCGCCGTTTTAGGGAAACTCGTATATATTTGCATTGTATTTATTGAGGTGAAGGTCACAGGTGACGAAATGACGTTAGTGCTAGGTATTTGAGATGACCTAGTTCTGGCTGTTAAGTACCGTTGATAGGTAAAATCTATGGTTAGGTATTTCAAAATGACCTACTTCCTGTATAGGTACTTGGATGGATAACCTATATTCTCAGTTAGGCATTTTCGTTTTATTGAAAGATGAAGGTCACAGGTGACGAAATGACGTTAGTGCTAGGTATATTTGAGATGACCTAGTTCTGGCTGTTAAATACCGTTGATAGGTAAATTCTATGGTTAGGTATTTCAAAATGACCTACTTCCTGTATAGGTAATTGGATGGATAACCTATATTCTCAGTTAGGCATTTTCATTTTATTGGAAGGTGAAGGTCATAATTGACGAAATGATTTTAGTACTAGGTATATTTGGGATGACCTAGTGCCGGATGGTAAGTACCGTTGATAGGTGAAATCTATGGTTAGGTATTTCAGAATGACCTACTTCCTATATAGGTATTTTGGTGGATGACCTATATTCTCAGTTAGGTATTTTTGTTGACCCAATTTCTAGTTAGGTACTTTGTGATGCGGCTGAACATACATCACGCTAACCTGTGGAAAAACGATCTATAAAATGTTACATTTTGTTAGTGTCAATCATGCTATTTCGCAAAAAAAAACGTAGACACGTACAACTGCTGCAGAGCTCTCCGGGGTCTGGAAAATGTATAATATTTAGCACTTACCGAGATCTCTCCAAATTACCAATTTTCCACTGGGAATACAACAGCTTGGCAATATTTCACTGTGTTTATCTTACCTTAAAATTACAAAATTTGTGAATTTAATTTCTCAATATTTCTCCCTGATCTAAGAAAATATATAACTAAATCTAAGTGACTATCTCCTTTGATTACATTGTATTTAATGTTCAAATTCTAAAGTTTTCTAAATTGTGCAATATCTCTTTCCGTACTTTTTTTATGACATTATTTAAAGTTATCTAACGTGAAGGATTTATTTAAATTTTCGAACAAAAAATGGAGTCCGTTTTCCTCTCAAGTCCGTTGTAGTATATTTATTTAAATTTATTTAATTCGTGAGCTTAATCCTCCTTCCTTTATTTTTATATCAATAATAATGCCCGATGTTTACTGTTGATTTATTTTAATTATTTGGGATTTTTCTCTTTTCAATCACATTTAAATAATAACCGCGAATAATTTTTAATTTTCACATAAATTTATCAAATTAGATAATTATTATTTTCCCGAACGCCTTCCTATTTCACAATAATAACCGAACTCTGTCTATCAATACTTTGATTATTATTTTATTTAAACTTTAAAATAAACTTTTTCTACACTTAGATGTACGCACTTTAATTTAAACACTCGGATTTATTTTAAACTTTATTTTTAGGCACTGTTTAATATTTATAAAACTAATCACTTTTGTTATTTAATTTTTAATTTTTATATATTTTATAAACTTCACTGAAGTGTTGATCATTTTGGGCCACGATAATCAATTTGTTTACACTCACAACACCTTTTATTTTTATTTATCACCATTTTTATAACTAAATTAATAAGGTAATTATTTCCACTAAAACTTTTCCGTTTAAATGCAAGTCACTTTAATTGTTAACACTAATAATTATTATTTAATTCATCTCTTTTACTTTCACTTGATAAGAATAAAACCAAATTCTAAAGAAAACTCTAAGTGTTGAAAATTATTTTGAACGAATTTATAACAACACTCTTCAATTATGTAACTGGACTTAGAACTTTTGATCTGTAAATTTCACTTTGAAAGTTAGCCGTACGTATGTCGCGTTATTGTAGATAATCCTTCCGTTGTCGAATCAACTGTCATTCTGAGCTCGTCATCCGCATTTATACCTCCCTCCTCTCCAGAACATCTTAACTCCACTTGTCCTGGCATAAAATAATGATTCCTATCAACTCGTAATTTTTTGAAATGGACACATTATTATCGACTGTCTTGACTTAAGTCATTTTGTTTCGTGAAGAAATATTTTTTAGTTGCAACCCCCCTAAGCTATCTTACTCACACGGGAGTTCGTGTCCGGACTGGTAAATATAATCAACTATTCGCCCAACCTTTCTGAGAATACAGATCAAGTGGATATTTTATTTATACATATAAAATTTATTTTGTAAACGAATATGTCCATGATCGCGGACACAATGCGAGCCTGTCACTGGGTGCAAATACGCTATTTTCCCGTTGATTGAGTACATCTCTCTTCACTTTCAAATTTTTTGATCCAAATTTTAACTGAAATACCTTCAAACTCTTTCAACTTTATAATCGATCATTTAGTTGCACATTTTTCCTTCGTTTTTCGCTGAATTTTACTGCAAAAATGGCTTTCGCCATGCCCATCTATGTATGTATTAAATTTCTTTCTGAAACCGGTAGAATACCTATATTCGTCATTATGTGCATTCTATTCACCCTCGAATCGTGCTAATTTCGATGTGATTTAATTTTTTGGCACCATTTTCTGATTTTAAAAAGGGTTTCCGTTCTATAAAACATTTTTCCCTCTTTCCAAAGTGATTTGCCATGTATTCAAACGCTTTCCAATAATTTAAGGGGAACTTAATTTTGTCAAAGCATTTTTTCTTCCATTTTCTTGCACCTTCACTACAAACGTATCACCAATTCGACCCCGTTTAAATGTCATCTTTAATTGTTTTATTCAAAGTACGTAAGTATTTTGTTTCACTCACCCTGGGAAAAGCATTAATATCCATTAAATATCTATGTTTATCATTCGATTTGTTTATATCCCAGGACTCCGCTATCTCTGTTTACGTTACGTATTATTTTAATGTGTTTCCTCTGTTTAGATTATCTCATAAGACCAATGTATTTTTTTACGACCTCTAAAGCTATAAAAGGGTCCTTAATTGCTAGAAATCATGTTCAAATTTTGATGTGTTTATGTTTTGAATTCGTCGGCGGCCGATAACCTTTTATATCCGAGTTTCTCCCTTGTTAAATCACATGTCTATACTCTGGTTTTTCCTTTAAATTTCATGGTTCCGTACGTCCAACCATTTCCTTCTATTTTCCAACAAAATTGGCTGTCGGTTTTCAATAATATTATAACCCTCGCATTAAGATTAAAGCTGTTTTCAGTGTTTTAAGCTATCCGTCATCTGTCGATAAAGTACGAATTTTCCTTGATTTTCTTTTCGATTTGCCGTTCCTCTCGACTCACTATACCATATCAACTCTCATAATTGTATATTTCCCGTTTTCTGATTTATACAAATCTTAGTTCGGAATTCTCGTTCTGTCTCGCCTTTTACGTCAATTTTCATCAATGTTCGTAAGTTTTTTAATACCTCAATCATTGTGTGTAACTTTTCCTTTATCGTACTGACGCATTTTATACATCTGATTTTCATTATCATTTTACGTGAACTTTTTTTGTCATCTCGAAGGCAGTTTCTTCCCGTACTTCAATGGTTAATTATCCCTCTACTGCACTCGTATTGTAAACATTTGCTAGGGTCATCGTTCCGAATGCACCGATCGTGTGACTTTGTTTATTTCTCCGGGCATGAACCCTTATTCGATTTTAATAAATCTCAAGGTTGGATCCATTAGTTTCTTGAATTATGTCTCAAGTCCAAAGTTCAAAGTGGTATTTCATATATTGTCACGCCTCCTGTTTCTTGATTGGATAAAACCTTTCTGTGAGACCCCTCCCTTAAAATTTTTAAATATCACGTTTTTATTTATCGACATCTTTCGATGGAAGGAGAAATCACCATAATTTTGTTGTTTTACAGATCTCTCTAATAGTTTGTTGATTTATCGCAGGTGTCGCTATAGTGTCCGATTTGAACTTCGTTTGGGTGGGAAAAAAATTGTATGAGCTTTTCCGATGAAGAAAATGCCTTTTTTTTCTCTTTCGAACGTAATGTTGAAGTCGTCACAGCCCCCCTAGAGTTTTAAATCCAGCGGTAAACACGCCTCCTAGTGTTAGTCGGTGGAATTGGAACTCACCATAGGTCATTTAATTCCTTCAATTTTCTATTGATGTTCCGTACCCCTGATCCTCGCTATTAAATCTTGCATGGTTCCGTTCCATTTTCTTCATGTGTTATTCTTTGAAGCTAGTTCCATTTTCCGTCGGCGATCTATTCGTACGTTCCTACTTGTACAAATCTTTCTCTCCTTCTTGCTGTCCTACTTCCCCCCTATGACTCTACTCCCTCCTTCCTTTGTATCCTTTTCTCTCATTCTCCTCTTTTTTTTTTTCTTCCATGTTCTCACTCCCTCTTCTCTCTCTCTGTTTTTTTTTTCTTTGATTGTTTAACAGCCTCTGAATCTGAACCAAGTTTGTATAATTTTCAATTGTTTTCTTTTCCGCGTTGATTTTACCTCTATGTGTAATTATAAGACAATGTAGTCATACAATATATATATATATATATTTTTTTTTTTTTTGTGAATTCAATCAAAATTAATATTTTTTTTATAAGATACTAATGCGCCCCGCGCCCGCGCAATAGAAGTGTTCCTCAATCCATTTTGACCCGGAACTCCTGTACAATGGTTCAGTTCAAAAGATTGTTCCTCAATCTCGCGGTTTTCTTTTTTTTTATTTATTTTTTTTTTTTATTTTATTTTTTATTTTTTTATTCCCTTGATTTATTCATTTCTCGCTCTTTCCCTTGCACACGTCTTCATTCGAATGTTGCTCCCCTTTTTTTTTGTTGTACTCCAAATTTCGTGAACAAATGACGCAGTCTTAATTTTGTATTTGTCTAACTTTAACATTTGATTTTTTTTCTTCTTGGCCTAAACCTACGTTATGAAATCTTTTTTTGTTTTCCTAATTCTACGTTACATGTTTAATCTAATAATTTTCTAACCCTACGTTTCGTTTTTTTTTTTTTTTTGTTTCTTGTAATCTGCCTAACCCTAAGTTACATTTTTTTTCCATTCCTCCTAATTCTACATTATATTTGTTCCATTTCGTTAAAGACACGTAAAATTTTTTTTTTTCATAAGCAACCTAAACTCTAACATATTTAAATCCAATAACCACTATATCTACCTCTATTTCTCCTCCCCCCCCCCCTAAGCAAAAATATTCCCTTTTAACGGCTAAACTCCCCTTTATCTTATCATTCTTCCAGCATAACATGTTAATTTACGAACTATATCTATTTGAAATTCCTTATACCCTTTATTTTCCTATTTTTTAATATGCCTATATCTCTTGTCTACATAATTATATAGAACTCTAAGTTTTCGCAATAAACTATCCCCTAAATTTAACTTTCTCCTGTTCCCCTTTTTTTTCCTCAATCAATTTCTATCACCTATATCCTCTTCTGTTGTTTTTCAGCTTCATCGAAATAATATCTAGCTAGATGTATAGCACTATAATCGCCCCGTATTTCTTTTGTTTTCGGATCCACTAGTGTGTACGTGTTACAATATGGTATAGCCGCGACTACATAAGGACCCTCATACAATAAAGCAAATTTCTTTATTTCCTTTTTCAATAAACTAGACTGAGTGTGCCTCTTAAGTTTCACAAAAGTCCCTACTTCATAAGTGACTAACCTATTCCTTATATTGTAAAATTGCTGTCTTTTTCCGGCGCTCCTTACCAAATTTTTTTGTACCGCATTCCTAACCTCTTCTTCTGTTAATTTAGGTATGTTACTTTGACGCATAAATTTGTCTAAGCTGTACTTCGGTTGTTTCCCAAACACGACTTCATTCGGTGAAAAGCCAGTTGTACAATGTACGGTGTTATTATACGTTTCCTCAATGTCTTTTAGAAACATAGGCCACCTGGTATGTTTTTCATGGCAGTATATTCTAAAATTTCGTCCTAGCTCTTTGTTAACCCTTTCCGTGATGTTTGGCCCAGGATTTCGCACAGAGGTGTGCATAACTTTAATACCTAGCCTCTCCAAACCCTGGTTCCACCTCTTCGAAGAAAATTGGGACCCGTTGTCCGTTAACATCGCCTCAACCCTCACCTTTTTAACAAATAGTTCTACGCACTTTAATACTGTACCAGTGTTAGCTACCTTTAATTTATTTAACTGGATGAATCTACTGAAAGAGTCCTGAATCACAAAAATAAATCTCACTCCCCCTATACTCTTCGGAAGCGGTCCATATAGGTCCGCCATTGCTAACTCTCCCACTTTTTGTGTTATAATTGACCTGCCAGGCCCTACTGTCGGACGTATTTCGCGCTTCGCCAATTGACAAAGTCGGCAAGTTTTAACCATCCATTTAATTTGTTTACTCATTCCCGGCCAGAAATATCTACTCTTCAAAGCTTGACCCGTTTCCAATCCGCCTGCATGACCGATTTCCTGATGTACAAATTTGATTAGGTCTTTAGTTAAATCGCTAGGTATGGCTAATACAGTCCCATTTTTCACCGTTTTGTAATATAATGTCCTGCCTTTTAATTCGTAATTTTTCAAATACCTAGACGCCTTTTTTGTGATAGTCTTGCTAGGTTCCCCTTTTAAGTGCGCTATTAGCTCTCCCAGAAACTCGTCTAGAAGTTGTAGTTGATCTAAATTTTCTAAATGTGATTTTATCTGTCGCTTCCCATCCACCGCAAAAACTGCTACCTCGGGACATTGTACCTTTTCCTCCTGCACATTTATCGCATCCTGAGAATAACGTGATAAAATATCGGGTCCAATGTTTTCTTTGCCTTTCACGTACTCGACTTTGAAATTAAACTGATTTAGGTATAATATCCATCGTGTTACTCTTGCACTGTATAGCTTCCAAGTTTTTAAAAATGATAATGCTTGATGATCTGTTCGTATTATTAACCTCGCGCCTCGCAAATAAGTTTCAAATTTATGTAATGAGTAGATTATCGCATATAACTCCTGTTCAGATACGGTCCATTTCAACTCAGCGCCGGTGAGTGATTTGCTAACAAATCCGATCACATGATGATTTCCGTCATCATCTAATTGATATAATTCTGACCCAATGGCGAACCCGGAACTGTCAGTTTGTAAGTAATAAGTTTTGTGTGGGTCGTAGTGTGTTAGCATTACACTTTCCAAGAACAAAGATTTTACGTTGTCAAATGTCTCCTGCTCTACGGCGGTCCATCTCCAAGGTCTATTCTTTTGTAACAAGTCGCATAATATTTTTGTTGACCCCCCGTATTTATCCGCAAACCTTCGATAGTAATTGCACAATCCCAGAAAACCTCTTACTTGCTTCACCCTTTTTGGTGCCGGGAAATTCTTAATAGCTGAAACTTTCTCAGGGTCCATACGTATGCCATATGGTGTGATTATGTGACCCAACATCTTTACTTCCGTGAATAAAAATTGACATTTTTCCAATTTGCAAGTCATATTTGCCGCCTGCAATCTTCCTAAAACTGCGTCTAAATGTTTTAAATGTTCGTCAAAGTCCCCACACGTGAATACGACTAAATCATCCAAATAGTTCGTGCAATAATCCTTCATCTCGCCCCCCAGAATTTTATCCATCGCGCGTGAAAAACTTCCTACCGACGTCTTCAGCCCTTGTGGTAGTACGTTGTAAACGAAAGATTTCCCATTATAAATGAAGCCTGTATATTTTCGACTTTCCTCACTTAAAGGGATCTGAAAGTATGCCGAATTCAAATCCAGAGTTGTTACGTGTTTTACACCGTGAAACTGCTGCAATATTTCTGACGTAAGAGGAGGACGTTCGACGTCTCCGGACATGTGAGAGTTTAATGACCTAGCATCGAGTAAAATACGCACCCCTCCGTCCTTCTTCAAAGTATAGGTCAAAGGACTCGCGAAAGGAGTCGCCATTCGACTGATTATACCTAGGTCTTCTAATTCTTTTATTTTGTTGTCAACCTTGTCCCTGTAAGCATATGGTACTGGATAAGATCGCTTGACGAAAGGCGCTTCATCTACCATCTTAATCTCGTGTACATATTTATCTGTTAAACCCGGTCGATCTATGAATACGCTACTGTGTTTATCCAAAACTATTTTCAATTTACTTTTCTTGACGTCATCTAGTCCTAGTCCGGCTACCATTGTCGCTATCCTTTGTTCCGCCTCTCCCTCTAGGTTTGACAAGTGGCTATGCTCAATTACATGTATTACCTTACTTGCGCAATCTATGGTTTTCGCGCACGACTGTTCTGCTGATTTACCTTTCGAAATTACTCCGGAATTTATGAGTTCAATCTCCCTCCTTCCCTGCTCTGTAAAAATTATTAATTCCCGCTTTTCTCCACATTTTACCTCCGCAGAATAATTATCCAACCAGTTTACCCCTAAAATTATAGATCTTATTAATTTTGGCACTATTAAACATGACGTATTTATTTGGAAATCTCCGAAACGCAAAGGTATTAAAACTAACCTCGATATTTTTAAGCTTTTCTGTCCCATTGCCCCTTTTAATTGCATAGTATTCACAGGTAGAATTGGGTATTTCATCTGATCACTCAAGTGACACTCCCAGAACTCCTGTGCAATACAAGTTATTTGACTGCCTGTATCTATTAAACAACCTACTTGTATCCCATCTATATACGCTTTGGCCTCGGGTAATTGCGATAATGTATTCCCCTTTCCTACCTCATCGTAATCATTGTCCTCGAATATCGTATTAAATCCCACTATATCTCTCCCCCCCTCGTGTTCCCGCACCTCTACCTCGTTCCATACATCGCTAACCTGTTGTAGTGAGTTTACAAACGCATTCACTTCCTCTTTTGCAATCGATTCACTCTCAAATTCACTCTCTTTTCTACGTACCGCCTTACATGCCTTGATTGGAGTCGTCATTCCCTGTCCGTTTTTTCCCAAACCTTTCGTTATATCCCAATTATACTTTAACATGATTTTTAAAGCTACGTTATGCTTTGGCGTCGCTGCCCTTAGTTCTTCTGGAGTCGTAATCCTCAGAGCGTTTGGACCGACTCGCTCTCGTTTCCCGCTACTTCAATCATGCATAACTCCTTCCCATGGTCCGAGGTTGTAGCGCCACTGATGATTACCGGTACACCCGATCCACTGCATGCCCTGCATCCTGTCGTTTCCGGTGTCCCTCCGATGGCTGCCACCTTCGGTCGTACTGCATGTCGTCGATCTCTAAAATTTTCATGGCCACTCCTCTCTTCTCTACTTCTCTTGTCTATGTTCTTGTCCTGCGGGGCGCAAACCATGTTATCTAGTTTTCGCAAAAACTCTGCAGCATCCAATTCATCCCCTTGTTCGCGAGAGAACCACAAAGCTTGAGTTTCTTTCGGAAAATGTCTCATTATCTCGTTTATCACCCCTAAAGGTGTGTCAGTAATTTTCAATGCCTTGGCGAGCTCCCAGTATTTTGCAAAATGCGCCAACATAGTTATATCCTTTTTCGGTTCCCATACCGCGTCTGATAATCTCCTCCTCATGTTTTTCTGACATATGTCTCCCCAATAGTTGGCGATAAAATCTCTTTCAAAATCTTCTATTTTACTCCAGCGTTTAGAATAAAGCTTCATCCAGCTTTTAGCACCAGCCTTTAAGCTCTCTTTAACAACCATCATAATATCAGTGCGATTGGTACGTCTTGTATAATCTTTTAAGTCTTCCAAAAATGCGATTGGGTTCTGAGTTCCCCCGCTAAATGTTGGTTTTTCTTGTGTGGGTAACATTTCAACAAGCTGAAGTACGTTCCGCGCCGTATTCGTTGCCGTAGTCTCCGTCGTCACAACCGTTTCTTTTTGTTTTTCCATCTCTTGTATTCTGCTGACTAGAGGACTTAGAGCCTGCTGTATAATGAGGGTAATCTGCCCTACATCCATTTGAGAGCTTCCACTTGCTGTGCTTTCGACAGCGGCCACAAACTCTATTCTCTCCCTGTCCTGTCTGGTATTTCTAGGCATCTTTCTATTTCTCTCCGTTAAACTCGATGACAGTGAATGAACCCTTTTCTCTGCGTCTTCCCGTTTCTTCTCTTTTCCACACTCACTTGTTTTTTTTTTTTTTGTTATAATATTATTTTTAATCTACTTTTAAAGCTATTTTAACTCTACGTTTCCTCTGTAAAATGGCTTAAATCATATAAAATTTCATCTCTCTCTTTTTTTTTTCGCTTTATATTTTTTTTCTTTATTCGGTTTTTTATTTTTTTATTTTTTATTTCTTTAGTGTTTTCTTTTTTTTCTTATTTTTCTTCTTCTTAATATTTATTGATTTTCCCTGTAACGAAATTTCTTTTCGAGTTATTTCGGCTCCTTCTTCAAGTAAAATCTCGCATTGACTTTTTCCTGTACTTAACGAGCTGCATCCTTCCTCTTCTATCATATCTTCAACGCGTAACTCGGACTTACGAGAATTTTGAAAAATATCTCGCAAATCTTTTCCTATAGTCACCTCACTATTTTTTAATGTTTCTCCTTCCGTTTTTTGTTGTTCATCCATTCTCAATAAAATCTTTCTCTCAAAAATTTTTTTTTGTTTTTATTCTGTCAATAAAAGGTCACAAAACGCACGCTGTCCTCTAAATACACACACGTAACACGTTATTTTATTTTGTGTAAATAGTTGTGTACCATATTCAATAATACAATTCTTTTGTTTATTTTTTTCTCAAAACGTTAATGCTTCTTTTAAATAAACAATCAATTGTTTATACTTGACGTATCCACTCTTCTCGAGAATTGAAGCGATTTGTTTATCTTTAATTTTTATCTAATGTTTGATCTTTTATCTGTGGTTTATCTATTTTTTTCCAACCTTAACAATGTTTTCTGTTTATATATTTTTTTTCGTGGATACGTAAAGAATGTTTCAAACACCCTCGGCCTTGCATTTGTTATTTAATTCAACAACATTTAAAATTCCTGACCTATTTTTGATGTTTAAAGTACCGAGTCATTTATCAAAATACCAATGGGTCTTGTTGATAAACATTCAGCCGTGCATTTGTTTACGTATTGGGATTTATTGAATTTCATACTTCTTTATAGTACTAAGTTGTCAAATTAGCAAGCCCTTGAATATTTCGCTTTGTTATATGTATGTACAACATACATATACATACACATACACATATATATATATATATACATATATATAAATATATATATATACACATACATACATATACACATATACATATTATTTCCTTTTCCCACAAGGAACAACCCTTTCTAAGTGCAATCAAATGTTTTCGAAAACGATGATCAAACAAATTTAACTATAAATTCTATGAACAATTTTGAACGGAAGGTGAAGCTTGATTTTTATTTTATTTTCAAATGATTTCTAAAAATGATTTATTTTATTGTTTATTTAATCAAAAATTTATTTATTATTTTTTTTTTGTAATTAAACAAAAATCAATTTAAATCAATCAATTAATTAATTAGATCAATCAATTAATCAATTAAAACTTCTGCTAATTAAACGATTTTATTATTATTTTTATTTCGTTTTACGTCGACGTAGTAACACGATGTTATGAAATTATTATCATTTACATTGTTTACGTTTCAACCGCAGTAGTAATGCAATTGTTTACATATATCCGCACTGTCATGTCTAATGTTTACAAAACATTTGAGGAGCCATCATTTGTTTATTTTATTTTTTTTTAATCGTTCCGTATTCGATGTTTATTTAATAACACGACCGAGATACCATATTTTATTATTTCAAAGATGGGGTTATTTGTTTGTTTATTTAACGTTATCATTCGAGTATTTATGTATACGTGTTCATTTAAGGTTCGGTTTTTCAATTTTAGTTTTAAATTATTATTTATTTATTTCAATTTAATTTTAATTTCGAAAAGCTTATTATTTCCAATTTATTATTAGTTTCGAAAATCTTCCACTTGTAAAACTTTCTCCTTTGGTCACGGCACCAGCTGTAGTGAACCTACCCCTGGCCTTACTAACTTCTATGGGTCTCGGGACCAGTTGTAATGTACCTGTGGGGATACCCGGCACCCGTTGTAATGATCCGTAGTCGTCTACCCTTGGTTTTTCTATTCTTTCCCTTTAACACTAGCTGTCGGGATCTACTGGCTACGCTACCCTTATCTTTTGGCCTTCGATCAATATACCCTTGTATCTAGCTACACCTAACTTTTCCTTAAACCCCTGCGATTTTCTCACAGTAAATAAGATTTAAGATTTTATTGCACATTATTCCTATTCACCACGTTGTGTGATTTTTTGATTCGGTAATTACATTTGAATGTGTAAATTAATACGCATACACATGTAGAGGAAATAATGTAGTATGTGGTAACCTAGGTTCTTTCAGAGGAAAGTGTGGAAGGAATCCGTTTGACGAACTAACCCCGTTTTTAGATTGTTTGTTTTATTTTAAAGCCTATCCGTATTACCCGCCTTCTCTCAACTTGGGTAAGTATGTCATTGACGCTAATTCTACAGTAAATTGTCATCCGGTTTATAAAATTCAAAGTCGTAGTTTTCTTACCCGATTTTTTCCTGTCTATAGGTTTACATTGGGTTATTTTTACATTACGTGTACAGTGTGTATTATGACATACATGTCGGGATCCTTGCGAAGCTCTCAATGTCGTCGTACTGCACCTAAATGGTCAAGTTATTATTGTTATTAGTATACACTACATGTACTGGGGAAGAGGAAGGTGGGGAGGGGTGATAGGTGGATTTTTGGGGGATATTGTTTCCTGAATAAGTCGGCTCCTCCTCTAACCAAATAGATACTGGTGACCAACATTCCAGACAAAGACTCAATCATTACGTTTGCTAGGATGGTCCTTAAGTCCTGATTTTGTTCTCTTGCATGAACTTCATTGCTACGAAAGGGTCCCTTCACGCCAGATGAAAGAGCGCAGAGTCCTCATGTTACTTCCAGTATTATCCCGACTTCCTTTCCTCCAGATTTGATTTTAACTCGACTGATTCTAGAAGGGGTATGTCCATTTCTTCCCTTATCATGACTCTACTCGCGTTGAGTGCGTACGGAGCCGTTTGAGATGATCCTTTCGTCTCCTTCGTAGGATAATCATTGGCTTGCGTTCCTCGCCTCTGAGAGCTGACATAACTTCTACCTCGTAAAAACTATGTTTGCTTTCAGGTCGACATCGATGACAAATACGCAAATGGTCGATTGTTTGAATGCCGCGCCAGCGTGTCAAGTCAGTACAAACTACACCTTCCTCCTCACGTGCAATTCGTATCTTTGACACCGTCGAAGGAATCAAAATCACTCCTCAAAAAAACAGTTGTGGGCTGTTTAATTCAGAAAATGTTTACGTACCTCACCGAGGAAGTGTAATTTCGCAGGGCAAATATGGATTGGTGGACTGTCTGATCTTGTTGTTTGCAGTGGTTTTTTATTGAAGGTACTGACCCCTCGTGTAAGGAATTAGGTAAGGTTACCCATCTGTTCAGAAAGGTATGAAATGGGAAAAAGGGTTGAATTGCGTAATCTGAAGGTTGAAGACTATCTGTCTTATGATTGTGGGTCCAATGGAATCCTTTAAAATTGAAATTTAAATCTCTATAATATTAATAGCGTAATCGATTGAGGGTAAGTATATGTCTGTTGGAATCATAATACTAAACCGAAGTTGAATATGCTGGTTCGTTAACCTCTGGCGGAATGTGATACCCGAGAAATGTTTATATAAGGCCCATTTAATTGTTTGTTTATAAAACACTTGGTTTGGCCTACTGCCCTAGATCGGAGGATTCTGATTTCAAGGTGAGGTACCTCTAATATATTCATGTTGGATCTCAATAGTGATAATATCAATAATAAGATGATTTACAGAGCGCCGTTTTAGGGAAACTCGTATATATTTGCATTGTATTTATTGAGGTGAAGGTCACAGGTGACGAAATGACGTTAGTGCTAGGTATTTGAGATGACCTAGTTCTGGCTGTTAAGTACCGTTGATAGGTAAAATCTATGGTTAGGTATTTCAAAATGACCTACTTCCTGTATAGGTACTTGGATGGATAACCTATATTCTCAGTTAGGCATTTTCGTTTTATTGAAAGATGAAGGTCACAGGTGACGAAATGACGTTAGTGCTAGGTATATTTGAGATGACCTAGTTCTGGCTGTTAAATACCGTTGATAGGTAAATTCTATGGTTAGGTATTTCAAAATGACCTACTTCCTGTATAGGTAATTGGATGGATAACCTATATTCTCAGTTAGGCATTTTCATTTTATTGGAAGGTGAAGGTCATAATTGACGAAATGATTTTAGTACTAGGTATATTTGGGATGACCTAGTGCCGGATGGTAAGTACCGTTGATAGGTGAAATCTATGGTTAGGTATTTCAGAATGACCTACTTCCTATATAGGTATTTTGGTGGATGACCTATATTCTCAGTTAGGTATTTTTGTTGACCCAATTTCTAGTTAGGTACTTTGTGATGCGGCTGAACATACATCACGCTAACCTGTGGAAAAACGATCTATAAAATGTTACATTTTGTTAGTGTCAATCATGCTATTTCGCAAAAAAAAACGTAGACACGTACAACTGCTGCAGAGCTCTCCGGGGTCTGGAAAATGTATAATATTTAGCACTTACCGAGATCTCTCCAAATTACCAATTTTCCACTGGGAATACAACAGCTTGGCAATATTTCACTGTGTTTATCTTACCTTAAAATTACAAAATTTGTGAATTTAATTTCTCAATATTTCTCCCTGATCTAAGAAAATATATAACTAAATCTAAGTGACTATCTCCTTTGATTACATTGTATTTAATGTTCAAATTCTAAAGTTTTCTAAATTGTGCAATATCTCTTTCCGTACTTTTTTTATGACATTATTTAAAGTTATCTAACGTGAAGGATTTATTTAAATTTTCGAACAAAAAATGGAGTCCGTTTTCCTCTCAAGTCCGTTGTAGTATATTTATTTAAATTTATTTAATTCGTGAGCTTAATCCTCCTTCCTTTATTTTTATATCAATAATAATGCCCGATGTTTACTGTTGATTTATTTTAATTATTTGGGATTTTTCTCTTTTCAATCACATTTAAATAATAACCGCGAATAATTTTTAATTTTCACATAAATTTATCAAATTAGATAATTATTATTTTCCCGAACGCCTTCCTATTTCACAATAATAACCGAACTCTGTCTATCAATACTTTGATTATTATTTTATTTAAACTTTAAAATAAACTTTTTCTACACTTAGATGTACGCACTTTAATTTAAACACTCGGATTTATTTTAAACTTTATTTTTAGGCACTGTTTAATATTTATAAAACTAATCACTTTTGTTATTTAATTTTTAATTTTTATATATTTTATAAACTTCACTGAAGTGTTGATCATTTTGGGCCACGATAATCAATTTGTTTACACTCACAACACCTTTTATTTTTATTTATCACCATTTTTATAACTAAATTAATAAGGTAATTATTTCCACTAAAACTTTTCCGTTTAAATGCAAGTCACTTTAATTGTTAACACTAATAATTATTATTTAATTCATCTCTTTTACTTTCACTTGATAAGAATAAAACCAAATTCTAAAGAAAACTCTAAGTGTTGAAAATTATTTTGAACGAATTTATAACAACACTCTTCAATTATGTAACTGGACTTAGAACTTTTGATCTGTAAATTTCACTTTGAAAGTTAGCCGTACGTATGTCGCGTTATTGTAGATAATCCTTCCGTTGTCGAATCAACTGTCATTCTGAGCTCGTCATCCGCATTTATACCTCCCTCCTCTCCAGAACATCTTAACTCCACTTGTCCTGGCATAAAATAATGATTCCTATCAACTCGTAATTTTTTGAAATGGACACATTATTATCGACTGTCTTGACTTAAGTCATTTTGTTTCGTGAAGAAATATTTTTTAGTTGCAACCCCCCTAAGCTATCTTACTCACACGGGAGTTCGTGTCCGGACTGGTAAATATAATCAACTATTCGCCCAACCTTTCTGAGAATACAGATCAAGTGGATATTTTATTTATACATATAAAATTTATTTTGTAAACGAATATGTCCATGATCGCGGACACAATGCGAGCCTGTCACTGGGTGCAAATACGCTATTTTCCCGTTGATTGAGTACATCTCTCTTCACTTTCAAATTTTTTGATCCAAATTTTAACTGAAATACCTTCAAACTCTTTCAACTTTATAATCGATCATTTAGTTGCACATTTTTCCTTCGTTTTTCGCTGAATTTTACTGCAAAAATGGCTTTCGCCATGCCCATCTATGTATGTATTAAATTTCTTTCTGAAACCGGTAGAATACCTATATTCGTCATTATGTGCATTCTATTCACCCTCGAATCGTGCTAATTTCGATGTGATTTAATTTTTTGGCACCATTTTCTGATTTTAAAAAGGGTTTCCGTTCTATAAAACATTTTTCCCTCTTTCCAAAGTGATTTGCCATGTATTCAAACGCTTTCCAATAATTTAAGGGGAACTTAATTTTGTCAAAGCATTTTTTCTTCCATTTTCTTGCACCTTCACTACAAACGTATCACCAATTCGACCCCGTTTAAATGTCATCTTTAATTGTTTTATTCAAAGTACGTAAGTATTTTGTTTCACTCACCCTGGGAAAAGCATTAATATCCATTAAATATCTATGTTTATCATTCGATTTGTTTATATCCCAGGACTCCGCTATCTCTGTTTACGTTACGTATTATTTTAATGTGTTTCCTCTGTTTAGATTATCTCATAAGACCAATGTATTTTTTTACGACCTCTAAAGCTATAAAAGGGTCCTTAATTGCTAGAAATCATGTTCAAATTTTGATGTGTTTATGTTTTGAATTCGTCGGCGGCCGATAACCTTTTATATCCGAGTTTCTCCCTTGTTAAATCACATGTCTATACTCTGGTTTTTCCTTTAAATTTCATGGTTCCGTACGTCCAACCATTTCCTTCTATTTTCCAACAAAATTGGCTGTCGGTTTTCAATAATATTATAACCCTCGCATTAAGATTAAAGCTGTTTTCAGTGTTTTAAGCTATCCGTCATCTGTCGATAAAGTACGAATTTTCCTTGATTTTCTTTTCGATTTGCCGTTCCTCTCGACTCACTATACCATATCAACTCTCATAATTGTATATTTCCCGTTTTCTGATTTATACAAATCTTAGTTCGGAATTCTCGTTCTGTCTCGCCTTTTACGTCAATTTTCATCAATGTTCGTAAGTTTTTTAATACCTCAATCATTGTGTGTAACTTTTCCTTTATCGTACTGACGCATTTTATACATCTGATTTTCATTATCATTTTACGTGAACTTTTTTTGTCATCTCGAAGGCAGTTTCTTCCCGTACTTCAATGGTTAATTATCCCTCTACTGCACTCGTATTGTAAACATTTGCTAGGGTCATCGTTCCGAATGCACTGATCGTGTGACTTTGTTTATTTCTCCGGGCATGAACCCTTATTCGATTTTAATAAATCTCAAGGTTGGATCCATTAGTTTCTTGAATTATGTCTCAAGTCCAAAGTTCAAAGTGGTATTTCATATATTGTCACGCCTCCTGTTTCTTGATTGGATAAAACCTTTCTGTGAGACCCCTCCCTTAAAATTTTTAAATATCACGTTTTTATTTATCGACATCTTTCGATGGAAGGAGAAATCACCATAATTTTGTTGTTTTACAGATCTCTCTAATAGTTTGTTGATTTATCGCAGGTGTCGCTATAGTGTCCGATTTGAACTTCGTTTGGGTGGGAAAAAAATTGTATGAGCTTTTCCGATGAAGAAAATGCCTTTTTTTTCTCTTTCGAACGTAATGTTGAAGTCGTCACAACCTTTTAAAGGTAAAATAAACACAATCAAAATGGAAAATATGCATCTCAGAATAGTGATATATGTACCATCAAAATGGTGAAAAATGCACCTCAGAATGGTGTATTATGGAACCTCTCCATGGTAAAAAATGCACTCAAGAATGCTTAAAAAATGCACCTAATTATGGTGAAATATAAACCACAGAAGCTAAGAAATGAACCTTATAATGGTGCAATAATCACCCCAAATTGCACCTATTAAAGGAAACATAAGCACAATCAAAATGGAAAATATGCATCTTGGAATGGTGAAATATGTACCATCAAATTGGTAAAAAATGCACCTCGGAATAATGTATTGTGGAACCTCTCGATGGTGAAAAATGCACTCAAGAATGCTTAAAAAATGAACCTAATTATGGTGAAATATGAACCACAGAAGCTGAAAAATGCAACTTATAATGGTGCAATAATCCACCGCAAATTGCACCTATTAAAGGTAAAATAAGCACAATCGAAATGGAAAATATGCATCTTAGAATGGTGAAATATGTACCATCAAAATGGTGAAAAATGCACCTCAGAATGGTGTATTATGGAACCTCTCGATGGTTAAAAATGCACTCAAGAATGCTTAAAAAATGCACCTAATTATAGTTAAATATGAACCACAGAAGCTGAAAAATGAAACTTTTAATGGTGCAATAATCACCCCAAATTGCACCTTTTAAAGGAAAAATAAACACAATCAAAATGGAAAATATGCATCTCAGAATAGTGATATATGCACCACAGAATGGTGTATTATGGAAACTCTCAATGGTAAAAAATGCACTCAAGAATGCTTAAAAAATGCACCTAATTATGGTGAAATATGAACCACAGAAGCTGAGAAATGCACCTTATAATGGTGCAATAATTACCCCAAATTGCACCTATAAAAGGTAAAATAAGCACAATCAAAATGGAAAATTTGCATCTCAAAATGGTGAAATATGTACCATCAAAATGGTGAAATATGCACCTCAGAATGGTGAATTATGGAACCTCTCGATGGTAAAAAATGCACTCAAGAATGCTTAAAAAATGCACCTAATTATGGTGAAATATGAACCACAGAAGCTGAAAAATGCAACTTATAATGGTGCAATAATCACCCCAAATTGCACCTTTTAAAGGTAACATAAGCACAATCAAAATGGAAAATATGCATCTTAGAATGGTGAAATATGTACCATCAAATTGGTAAAAAATGCACCTCGGAATAATGTATTGTGGAACCTCTCGATGGTGAAAAATGCACTCAAGAATGCTTAAAAAATGAACCTAATTATGGTGAAATATGAACCACAGAAGCTGAAAAATGCAACTTATAATGGTGCAATAATCACCGCAAATTGCACCTATTAAAGGTAAAATAAGCACAATCAAAATGGAAAATATGCATCTTAGAATGGTGAAATATGTACCATCAAATAGGGGAAAAATGCACCTCAGAATGGTGTATTATGGAACCTTTCGATGGTTAAAAATGCACTCAAGAATGCTTAAAAAATGCACCTAATTATAGTTAAATATGAACCACAGAAGCTGAAAAATGAAACTTTTAATGGTGCAATAATCACACCAAATTGCACCTTTTAAAGGTAAAATAAACACAATCAAAATGGAAAATATGCATCTCAGAATAGTGATATATGCACCACAGAATGGTGTATTATGGAAACTCTCAATGGTAAAAAATGCACTCAAGAATGCTTAAAAAATGCACCTAATTATGATGAAATATGAACCACAGAAGCTGAGAAATGCACCTTATAATGGTGCAATAATTACCCCAAATTGCACCTATAAAAGGTAAAATAAGCACAATCAAAATGGAAAATTTGCATCTCAGAATGGTGAAATATGTACCATCAAAATGGTGAAATATGCACCTCAGAATGGTGTATTATGGAACCTCTCGATGGTAAAAAATGCACTCAAGAATGCTTAAAAAATGCACCTAATTATGGTGAAATATGAACCACAGAAGCTGAGAAATGCACCTTATAATGGTGCAATAATCACCCCAAATTGCACCTATAAAAGGTAAAATAAGCACAATCAAAATGGAAAATTTGCATCTCAAAATGGTGAAATATGTACCATCAAAATGGTGAAAAATGCACCTCAGAATGGTGTATTATGGAACCTCTCGATGGTTAAAAATGCACTCAAGAATGCTTAAAAAATGCACCTAATTATAGTTAAATATGAACCACAGAAGCTGAAAAATGAAACTTTTAATGGTGCAATAATCACCCCAAATTGCACCTTTTAAAGGAAAAATAAACACAATCAAAATGGAAAATATGCATCTCAGAATAGTGATATATGCACCACAGAATGGTGTATTATGGAAACTCTCAATGGTAAAAAATGCACTCAAGAATGCTTAAAAAATGCACCTAATTATGGTGAAATATGAACCACAGAAGCTGAGAAATGCACCTTATAATGGTGCAATAATTACCCCAAATTGCACCTATAAAAGGTAAAATAAGCACAATCAAAATGGAAAATTTGCATCTCAAAATGGTGAAATATGTACCATCAAAATGGTGAAATATGCACCTCAGAATGGTGAATTATGGAACCTCTCGATGGTAAAAAATGCACTCAAGAATGCTTAAAAAATGCACCTAATTATGGTGAAATATGAACCACAGAAGCTGAAAAATGCAACTTATAATGGTGCAATAATCACCCCAAATTGCACCTTTTAAAGGTAACATAAGCACAATCAAAATGGAAAATATGCATCTTAGAATGGTGAAATATGTACCATCAAATTGGTAAAAAATGCACCTCGGAATAATGTATTGTGGAACCTCTCGATGGTGAAAAATGCACTCAAGAATGCTTAAAAAATGAACCTAATTATGGTGAAATATGAACCACAGAAGCTGAAAAATGCAACTTATAATGGTGCAATAATCACCGCAAATTGCACCTATTAAAGGTAAAATAAGCACAATCAAAATGGAAAATATGCATCTTAGAATGGTGAAATATGTACCATCAAATAGGGGAAAAATGCACCTCAGAATGGTGTATTATGGAACCTTTCGATGGTTAAAAATGCACTCAAGAATGCTTAAAAAATGCACCTAATTATAGTTAAATATGAACCACAGAAGCTGAAAAATGAAACTTTTAATGGTGCAATAATCACACCAAATTGCACCTTTTAAAGGTAAAATAAACACAATCAAAATGGAAAATATGCATCTCAGAATAGTGATATATGCACCACAGAATGGTGTATTATGGAAACTCTCAATGGTAAAAAATGCACTCAAGAATGCTTAAAAAATGCACCTAATTATGATGAAATATGAACCACAGAAGCTGAGAAATGCACCTTATAATGGTGCAATAATTACCCCAAATTGCACCTATAAAAGGTAAAATAAGCACAATCAAAATGGAAAATTTGCATCTCAGAATGGTGAAATATGTACCATCAAAATGGTGAAATATGCACCTCAGAATGGTGTATTATGGAACCTCTCGATGGTAAAAAATGCACTCAAGAATGCTTAAAAAATGCACCTAATTATGGTGAAATATGAACCACAGAAGCTGAGAAATGCACCTTATAATGGTGCAATAATCACCCCAAATTGCACCTATAAAAGGTAAAATAAGCACAATCAAAATGGAAAATTTGCATCTCAAAATGGTGAAATATGTACCATCAAAATTGTGAAAACTGCACCTCAGAATGGTGCATTATGGAACCTCTCGATTGTAAAAAATGCACTTAAGAATGCTTAAAAAATGCACCTAATTATGGTGAAATATGAACCACAGAAGCTGAAAAATGCAACTTATAATGGTGCAATAATCACCCCAAATTGCACCTTTTAAAGGTAACATAAGCACAATCAAAATGGAAAATATGCATCTTAGAATGGTGAAATATGTATTATCAAATTAGTAAAAAATGCACCTCAGAATGGTGTATTGTGGAACCTCTCGATGGTGAAAAATGCAATCAAGAATGCTTAAAAAATGCACCTAATAATGGTGAAATATGAACCACAGAAGCTGAAAAATGCACCTTATAATGGTGCAATAATCACCCCCAAATTGCACCTATTAAAGGTAAAATAAGCACAATCAAAATGGAAAATATGCATCTCAGAATGGTGAAATATGTACCATCAAAATGGTAAAAAATGCACCTCGGAATAATGTATTGTGGAACCTCTCGATGGTGAAAAATGCACTCAAGAATGCTTAAAAATTGAACCTAATTATGGTGAAATATGAACCACAGAAGCTGAAAAATGCAACTTATAATGGTGCAATAATCACCGCAAATTGCACCTATTAAAGGTAAAATAAGCACAATCAAAATGGAAAATATGCATCTTAGAATGGTGAAATATGTACCATCAAATAGGGGAAAAATGCACCTCAGAATGGTGTATTATGGAACCTCTCGATGGTTAAAAATGCACTCAAGAATGCTTAAAAAATGCACCTAATTATAGTTAAATATGAACCACAGAAGCTGAAAAATGAAACTTTTAATGGTGCAATAATCACCCCAAATTGCACCTTTTAAAGGAAAAATAAACACAATCAAAATGGAAAATATGCATCTCAGAATAGTGATATATGCACCACAGAATGGTGTATTATGGAAACTCTCAATGGTAAAAAATGCACTCAAGAATGCTTAAAAAATGCACCTAATTATGGTGAAATATGAACCACAGAAGCTGAGAAATGCACCTTATAATGGTGCAATAATTACCACCAAATTGCACCTATAAAAGGTAAAATAAGCACAATCAAAATGGAAAATTTGCATCTCATAATGGTGAAATATGTACCATCAAAATGGTGAAATATGCACCTCAGAATGGTGAATTATGGAACCTCTCGATGGTAAAAAATGCACTCAAGAATGCTTAAAAAATGCACCTAATTATGGTGAAATATGAACCACAGAAGCTGAGAAATGCACCTTATAATGGTGCAATAATCACCCCAAATTGCACCTATTAAAGGTAAAATAAGCACAATCAAAATGGAATATATGCATCTTAGAATGGTGAAATATGTACCATCAAAATGGTAAAAAAATGCACCTCAGAATGGTGTATTATGTGAACCTCTCGATGGTAAAAAATGCACTCAAGAATGCTTAAAAAATGCACCTAATTATGGTGAAATATGAACCACAGAAGCTGAGAAATGCACCGTATAATGGTGCAATAATCACCCCAAATTGCACCTATTAAAGGTAAAATAAGCACAATCAAAATGGAAAATATGCATCTTAGAATGGTGAAATATGTACCATCAAAATGGTAAAAAATGCACCTCAGAATGGTGTATTGTGGAACATCTCGATGGTAAAAAATGCACTCAAGAATCCTTAAAAAATGCACCTAATTATGGTGAAATATGAACCACAGAAGCTGAAAAATGCACCTTATAATGGTGCAATAATCACCCCAAATTGCACCTATTAAAGGTAACATAAGCACAATCAAAATGGAAAATATGCATCTTAGAATGGTGAAATATGTACCATCAAAATGTTGAAAAATGCACCTCAGAATGGTGTATTGTGGAACCTCTCGATGGTGAAAAATGCAATCAAGAATGCTTAAAAAATGAACCTAATTTTGGTGAAATATGAACCACAGAAGCTGAAAAATGCACCTTATAATGGTGCAATAATCACCCCAAATTGCACCTTTTAAAGGTAAAATAAGCACAATCAAAATGGAAAATATGCATCTCAGAATGGTGAAATATGTACCATCAAAATGGTAAAAAATGCACCTCGGAATAATGTATTGTGGAACCTCTCGATGGTGAAAAATGCACTCAAGAATGCTTAAAAAATGAACCTAATTATGGTGAAATATGAACCACAGAAGCTGAAAAATGCAACTTATAATGGTGCAATAATCACCGCAACTTGCACCTATTAAAGGTAAAATAAGCACAATCAAAATGGAAAATATGCATCTTAGAATGGTGAAATATGTACCATCAAAATGGTGAAAAATGCACCTCAGAATGGTGTATTATGGAACCTCTCGATGGTAAAAAATGCACTTAAGAATGATTAAAAAATGCACCTAATTATGGTGAAATATGAACCACAGAAGCTGAAAAATGCAACTTATAATGGTGCAATAATCACCCCAAATTGCACCTTTTAAAGGTAAAATAAACACAATCAAAATGGAAAATATGCATCTCAGAATAGTGATATATGTACCATCAAAATGGTGAAAAATGCACCTCAGAATGGTGTATTATGGAACCTCTCCATGGTAAAAAAATGCACTCAAGAATGCTTAAAAAATGCACCTAATTATGGTGAAATATAAACCACAGAAGCTAAGAAATGAACCTTATAATGGTGCAATAATCACCCCAAATTGCACCTTTTAAAGGAAAAATAAACACAATCAAAATGGAAAATATGCATCTCAGAATAGTGATATATGCACCACAGAATGGTGTATTATGGAAACTCTCAATGGTAAAAAATGCACTCAAGAATGCTTAAAAAATGCACCTAATTATGGTGAAATATGAACCACAGAAGCTGAGAAATGCACCTTATAATGGTGCAATAATTACCCCCAAATTGCACCTATAAAAGGTAAAATAAGCACAATCAAAATGGAAAATTTGCATCTCAAAATGGTGAAATATGTACCATCAAAATGGTGAAATATGCACCTCAGAATGGTGAATTATGGAACCTCTCGATGGTAAAAAATGCACTTAAGAATGCTTAAAAAATGCACCTAATTATGGTGAAATATGAACCACAGAAGCTGAGAAATGCACCTTATAATGGTGCAATAATTACCCCAAATTGCACCTATAAAAGGTAAAATAAGCACAATCAAAATGGAAAATTTGCATCTCAGAATGGTGAAATATGTACCATCAAAATGGTGAAATATGCACCTCAGAATGGTGAATTATGGAACCTCTCGATGGTAAAAAAATGCACTCAAGAATGCTTAAAAAATGCACCTAATTATGGTGAAATATGAACCACAGAAGCTGAGAAATGCACCTTATAATGGTGCAATAATCACCCCAAATTGCACCTATAAAAGGTAAAATAAGCACAATCAAAATGGAAAATTTGCATCTCAAAATGGTGAAATATGTACCATCAAAATGGTGAAAACTGCACCTCAGAATGGTGTATTATGGAACCTCTCGATTGTAAAAAATGCACTTAAGAATGCTTAAAAAATGCACCTAATTATGGTGAAATGTGAACCACAGAAGCTGAAAAATGCAACTTATAATGGTGCAATAATCACCCCAAATTGCACCTTTTAAAGGTAACATAAGCACAATCAAAATGGAAAATATGCATCTTAGAATGGTGAAATATGTATTATCAAATTAGTAAAAAATGCACCTCAGAATGGTGTATTGTGGAACCTCTCGATGGTGAAAAATGCAATCAAGAATGCTTAAAAAATGCACCTAATAATGGTGAAATATGAACCACAGAAGCTGAAAAATGCACCTTATAATGGTGCAATAATCACCCCAAATTGCACCTATTAAAGGTAAAATAAGCACAATCAAAATGGAAAATATGCATCTCAGAATGGTGAAATATGTACCCATCAAAAATGGTAAAAAATGCACCTCGGAATAATGTATTGTGGAACCTCTCGATGGTGAAAAATGCACTCAAGAATGCTTAAAAATTGAACCTAATTATGGTGAAATATGAACCACAGAAGCTGAAAAAATGCAACTTATAATGGTGCAATAATCACCGCAAATTGCACCTATTAAAGGTAAAATAAGCACAATCAAAATGGAAAATATGCATCTTAGAATGGTGAAATATGTACCATCAAATAGGGGAAAAATGCACCTCAGAATGGTGTATTATGGAACCTTTCGATGGTTAAAAATGCACTCAAGAATGCTTAAAAAATGCACCTAATTATAGTTAAATATGAACCACAGAAGCTGAAAAATGAAACTTTTAATGGTGCAATAATCACCCCAAATTGCACCTTTTAAAGGTAAAATAAACACAATCAAAATGGAAAATATGCATCTCAGAATAGTGATATATGCACCACAGAATGGTGTATTATGGAAACTCTCGATGTTGAAAAAATGCACTCAAGAATGCTTAAAAATTGAACCTAATTATGGTGAAATATGAACCACAGAAGCTGAAAAATGCAACTTATAATGGTGCAATAATCACCGCAAATTGCACCTATTAAAGGTAAAATAAGCACAATCAAAATGGAAAATATGCATCTTAGAATGGTGAAATATGTACCATCAAATAGGGAAAAATGCACCTCAGAATGGTGTATTATGGAACCTCTCGATGGTTAAAAATGCACTCAAGAATGCTTAAAAAATGCACCTAATTATAGTTAAATATGAACCACAGAAGCTGAAAAATGAAACTTTTAATGGTGCAATAATCACCCCAAATTGCACCTTTTAAAGGTAAAATAAACACAATCAAAATGGAAAATATGCATCTCAGAATAGTGATATATGCACC